>CM042178.1:13077656-13118299 GCA_023376005.1 Doryteuthis pealeii
GGAGAGAGATAAAGCCCTGTGTCTTGATAGTTTTTAGATATTAACACAAGGCTTCGAATTTAACATAGATCATATGTTATTTTGAAATCCCACCAGACTACTGCGCAGATTGAGTCAGCACCATGCATAACACGACTTACCACCGTGTCGTGGCAATGGCCGATCTGACTAAAAATTCTCTCTAAATCTAACCGGAAGAGGGTTGTCTCCGATTCTCACGGTATCCATCGAAAGGAACAGGATGAGGTCAAGTCTTGTCATTTAATTGCTTCAAAGGGCCGTGGGCTGCATACTTATAAGAGCATTTTGATTTCTCACTATGTACATAATATTAGGAACTATATAATTATGTAACATCTCTCACTCAAATTAGCAATGTCAAGTGGGGTAGTTAATTAGTACCACATTTGTCCCGTGACCCAGCATATTGCCAGAAGTATTTTACACCTAATAACGTCGGATGATTCCATTTTTTAAAAATATACTTTTCATAAATACGGTGTAACCGAAAAGTGAGGTCTCTAAATATTTAGAAATCACTGAAACATTTTTAATATTCTAATATTCTTATTATAATGGAGATTGTGTGTTTTTCTGTCGTAACTCGAAACTACATTACTACTCAAAGTCAGCAATCCCTTCGTTATTTACATCACATTCTCCATGATTTTATTTATATTTAAACCTTCAATTATTAATATAAATTGCTTCCACCTTTTTATTAGTGTTGTCCATGATCTACATACTAATAAATCTATTGTATTTATAATAGTACAAAAAATTAGCGGTTTTGCAGTGGTGAACGGGAAGGATAATGTTGTATAATTGATAATTAAAATGTGATTTATTAAATATGTTGCTTAGTATTATTGAATTTCTAATACTGTTTGGTTTTTATTTTTAATGAATATAAGCAAAATCTTCTCCAATGAATCTTAAATGAAATCCATTAACAAGAAAAAATAATCTGTCATTTAATTCTTTATTTCCTATTTAACTAAAATAGTTAAATAAAGTCAAATTCAGCAATGAAAGACGGTAGGTATGGAAGAGGTGTCTTTTTTTGTGTTTTTTTTTTTGTGTAAGTTCATTCATTTTATATTATAACCCCACTCTGTTTCAACTCTTTTATCTTGCTTCTTTATTAGACTTTCTAATTTAAAAACATTAAAACTTAAATACGTGCACCGTGAGGGTGCATATATTTGCTAGTATATAGAATAGATATAGGAGGAAAATGCTGTTGCCAATGGGTTAAAATGTCAAGTGAGAGTGGAAAATGGCCGCACCCCATAAGATTTTTGTATGGGACTTGGTAAAAGGCTCCCGATCGGTAGGTAGACAACGCCACGCTAAAGATGTCTGCGGGAGAGACATGTGAATATGCACATTGACACAACATATGGGAGGTAGATGCAAAAAAAATCGAGCACCCTGATTCTTAAGAAAGGCACTGAGAGGGTGATGATGTAGAGAAGAAGTAGCCTTGACATCAAAAGAGGGCCAGAAAGAGGAAGAAAAGATAGCATCCAAAGAAAGCATCACAGTTTGTGCGCAGTCAGTGCACCAAAGGATGTCACTCAGGAATTGGCCTGCACAGTCTCTTGCGCAGATGCATTATTCATTCATTTTTGGACATTACACCATCGTCCTTAGTGGACGGAAAGTTCCAACCAACCACCAACCAAAATAGCGTTCGTACTTAATTGGAAATCTAATATCGAAGAATGTTAGCGGAGGGGGTGAAGGAAAGTGAAATTCTAACAATGGTATTTTGTAATTAATGGAAGCATGCGTAATGAGTTCCAGGAACCTTCGCGCCAAACCAACTTTTGATATCATCTCCAGAGAAAATAATGAAGGTCAAATTAGAGATAATGTCGGCTGTTTTAATTATGAAAAAGCCAGATTGTTAATTAGGATAAAAAAAAGAAAAATCAGTGGAGTGGGCGTATGAAATCAATAAGGACGTGGTGGACATAATGCCATTGAAGGTAATTAACAAAAAAACACTACTACTACTTACTACTACTACTACTACTACTTCAGCCCTGTCGGCTGGTGCTCTAGAATACACCGACTGCACCTCTGCAGTTGATCGTCTGTGCCGACCCGTTGACGCTTCAGGACGGAACTCGGGTGGCTGAGCAGTCCATGACATGCAAAACTCTACTTTTGCCCTTGACGTGCGGGAAAAAGTACTAACATTTTGACATATTCATTAACTTATATTTGTACTACTTTTGAGATAAACTAATTACTGTTGCACGTGCGGTTTCAAATCTTGCTTGGAGTGAAATAATGCACTAAGCCGACTGTACCTATGCTTAGGGGTAACATTCTCCAATGGAGCCACCTGTTGATCGTCGTGGCGACCCGTGACGCTTAAGGCGGAACCTGGTGGCTGAGCAGTCCATTACACGCAACATTACTTTCACCCTTACTTAGGCTAGACAGGCGAGGCCCTTTCCAATCACTCGGCCGGTCACATCAAGCCCTAGCACCTATATGATTTTCCCAACCTATTGCCTCTATGGCAGGCCGCCAAACTTTTTTTTATCCTATATTTGCTAAAAGGCTGAAGATAGACTAAACCAGTGGTAGCACCTGTTAGGATTCCATCTATGGGTAAAAGAGAAAAAATAATTTTAGAATCTGTTAAAAGTTGAATTTAAAAAGAAATTTGAATACCTATCAGCCTGAATAGAAGAAAACATCTTCGACATGAAATAACACAACAAGGGTTGACATGTCGTAAAATCCAACCCATCCCAAGTGGTGCTTAGTCTGAATGCAGAAGAACCTCCCCTAACCTTAGATGGGGAAAAACTAACACTATGATATTATTTACCATGTAGCCACGTTTACGGGTTAGGCACAAGGCCCTATTAATGTGGGAACATTCACAAACCGAAGCTCATAGGTAGCGGGTGGAAAATGCGTTGATACGCCGGCATTCACCCTCAAGGGAGGCGTCTCGAGCACTGGGCAATAGATCCAGCCCTGCCCCTTTAAATCAAAAGGCAGATGTTGCCTGGAGCATGTCCCTGGGATCAACGATGTTAGCTTGTAAGGTCCCGAGTCGAAGCCACTGGACTCCCACACGAGTGGCCGTTGTTGGCGATCTGTGATGCTTAAAGGCGGAATCTTGATGAAAGAGTGCTCCACAATCCACAAACCTCCAGAACTGGAAATCACCATCAGATAGAGTTTAACGTCATTC
The DNA here is from genome assembly GCA_023376005.1 of Doryteuthis pealeii. Lineage (NCBI taxonomy): Eukaryota > Metazoa > Mollusca > Cephalopoda > Myopsida > Loliginidae > Doryteuthis > Doryteuthis pealeii. The sequence goes on from CM042178.1 coordinate 13,080,880, forward strand.
CCAGGACACGAAGACCCCAGCCACCATCTTCTAACACGTACATGATAAAAAGGGTTGGGGCTTGTCATAAGGGCAATAGGATTGGGACAATCATATAGGTGCTATGGCTTGATATGACCAGCCAATTGATATGACCAGCTAATCACCGTCTAGCCCAAGTAAGGACCAAAGTGTAGTATTGCATGTCAGGAACAGCTAATCCACCAGGATTCCGTACTTAAGCATCACGGGTCACCGCCCACAGCCAAAAGGTGTCCCCGTTTGGCTGGGTCTTACACTCTATGTGTATTTATTATTTCCACCATAGTTCATTTTTATTATGTTAAATATATAAGATAAATAATAAAAAAGAAAAGAAAATTACACACACACGCACCACACACACACACACACACATATAATATATATATATATAGTATATGTATGGTTTTGTGGTTACTGACAGTTTCTAGCCTATGCGATCAAGTTGGTCTGAAGAATGCATTAGTGAGAAACTGTCAGTAACCAGATAGTGTCTCCATGTCCACGCTACCTTAACTCCAATATAAACGCTCTATCTAAATTGAGCACTGTCGGCTTGGAAATTTAGCACTCATATTATCTACTATATATATTATATATATATAATATATATATATATATATATATATATATATATAGACATACACACACTTCCAAAAAAGAAGGAAAGCTCAATGTGTTGAGTTTTTCTTTCTTTTGGCAATGTAAATATTGTTCTGTATGTAATTGATTTGTTAATATCATACATTGAGCTCTATGGAGGACTTGAAATATCCTTGTATAGTCTGCATTTACATGAGCATGCATTGTGGATATATTGAGGATACAGATAATCCCAAATAAAGTAATCCCGAACTTACTTTTATATTTCTCTCTCTCTCTCTCTCTCTCTCTCTCTCTCTCTCTCTCTCTCTCTCTATCTATCTATCTATCTATCTCGCTCATTCATTTCTCTCTCTCCCCCTCTCTCTCTCTATCTATCTCTCATTCTCTCTCATCTCTCCGCTCTCTCACTCTCTCGCTCTCTCATTCTATCTCTCTCAATATATCTCTCACTCTCTCTCTCTCTCTCTCTCTCACTCACTCTCTCCCCCTCTCTCTCTCTCTCTATCTATCTCTCTCTCTATCTATCTATCTCTATCTATCTATCTCGCTCATTCACTTTTTCTCTCTCCCCTCTCTCTCACTCTCTCACGCTCTCTATCTATCTCTCATTCTCTCTCACTCTCTCGCTCTCTCACTCTCAATCTCTCTCTCTCTCTCTCTCTCTCTCTATCTATCTATCTCGCTCATTCACTTTCTCTCTCTCACCCCTCTCTCACTCTCTCTCTATCTATCTCTCATTCTCTCTCACTCTCTCGCTCTCTCAATCTCTCGCTCCTCTCACTCTATCTCTCTCAATATATCTCTCACTCTCTCTCTCTCTCACTCACTCCTCCCCCCCTCTCTCTCTCTATATATATATATATCTATCTATCTATCTCTATCTATCTATCTCGCTCATTCACTTTCTCTCTCTCCCCCTCTCTCTCACTCTCTCACGCTCTCTCTCTATCTATCTCTCATTCTCTCTCACTCTCTCTCTCGCTCTCTCTCTCCTCTCTCGAATTCTGGCAAAATGTGTTCATCTGGGCTGATTTTGCAGATTGTTATGGCGCGGTTACCTTTTAGCCTCTTTAATGAAATGTACAATAATAGAGTTGAGTATTATGTAGCCTGCTATACAAAAGGTTTATAGAAAACATTGGAAGCCCCTTTTAGAAGCCTCTCACTGAAGGACAAAGTACACAATGATCAGTGGTTGTCAGGGGTTCAGAGTCTGGTTGGGGTGGTTATAAGTGAGTAGCTATTGATTGGTAGTCTAAATGGACTCTGGGTTTTAACAAGTAACGTGGGTTGGGGACCAGCTGCGGGAGATGGGTGGGGGGTCTCCGTTATCACTCGAATAAGTTTCTTAAAACACGAAGATGTCCATGAATGCCTGGACACACAATACAGTTGTAGACACGTTAATAAATACTTACTATAGTGCTAATAGTCTTACAGGGATATAAGTGTAACGGTGGACACACCCTAAAAGACACTGAAACACGGATGAATGTTTTCTATTATCATCATCATCATCATCATGTCGCCCAAGTAGCACGGATATCCATGACAACCTCACGCCAACCTCCCTATCATTCATCACCCCCGGGAGCTCCTATGCGCAGCATCCAGCATCCTCGCATAGTTGGTCAATATAGGTCCTGGCAGGGCGGCCCACAATAACACGCCCATGTGTTGGCTTCCACAGGAGTATGTCGCTTATGAGCTCGTCCTTGTTCTCTCAGCAGTGTCCCGCATGCATAGTCCGTCTTACTCGTATGGTTTGGGAGATGGGAGGCAAGTGGCCATACAGCTGCTCCTTGTGGGTGCTATTTCCACGAATTGTTTAAGACTGCACGCAGCATTTTTGTGCAGGTCCCATCTAGCTTATTTTCAAGGCGCTTCGTTAAGGTCCAGGTAATGCAGCCATATAGTAGTACTGTTATAAGAAATTGTCGCTTTCTATCATATCTATATATAAATTGTCTTTTTCCCCCCTTTTGATTTGTTGGATTTTACGGCATATCAACACATGTTGGGTTATTTTATGCCGAAATGATTTGTTCTATTCATGCTTGAAATATTTTAATGTTTATTTTTTTTTTATTAATGATAAATTTCTTTGGCAAAATAATTTGAAACTTAAAAGTATTTAGTGAAGCTTATTTGAAAGCTCGCTCGTACCTAAAATTTTAGCTCTCAACACAAAGTAAATAATTGACTGAGTAAAAAGCTTATAACTCAGAGACGCTCGTAAGTCAATGTACCACTGTAATATATTTCAATCCAATAGAAAATAACTTTCGGCACATTTCTATGAATCATTGATAAAATAAAAGTAAAGTAAAGTCGTCGGGGCGGCCTAATGTCGGTATCAGCCAGACAGCGAGGGAGTATATCCCCTTTTCACTAACGCTAGACAAGGAGATTGTTTTTTTGCATCTGAGGTGGAGCGTCACACCTTCCATCAGCTCCTTACTTTACCACACAGATCCCTGTGCTATTTATACACTTTATTGTTGGCGAGGGCCGGTATCGAACCCGGAACCTTGTTGTTCTTTGGCTGATACTCTACCGACTGAGCTAAGCCGGCCATTTAGTTTTTCATATAAACAAAAGAATCTTGATGCGTTTATCTAAATTCCTCAAAAGATATTTTCTATAAATCAATTTTTAACACATCTTTATAAAAACTTATTTTTTTCTATTTAACCTATAGATGGGACCCAAAGAGGTACTACCACTCCGGGTCAGAGTGGAACTGGGAGTAATGGCAATGAAGGGGTACTCCACACTCCCCAGAGTTCCAAAATTGGAACTTCACCATTAGATGTAGTTTAGCGTCATATCCAGGACACTAAGACCTTCAGGCATCGCCTTTTAGCACTTACATGATAAAGGGCAATTTGGTTGGAACAATCATATAGGCTCTATGGCTTGACATTATCAGTTGATCGGTTGGAGGTGGCCTCTCCGACCGCCCGTCTAGGTAAAGTGAAGTGTTGCAGGTCATGGCCTGCTCCACCACCATGATTCGGTCCATGAATTCCCGGACACATAATAAATTGTAGACACGCTAATAAACACTTACTAGAGTGTTAATAGCCTTACAGAGGTAGAAATCTAACCGTGGATATACCTTAAAAGACACGGAAACATGGATGGAAATTTTCTGTTTTATCTATGAGTTTATATATACAATGGGTTATTTAATACCAAAGCCATCATTGTAGAAGAACTGTAGGGTTCATACCTTTTCCAAGGGTATTAGTCTGAAAGTGAGCATAAATAGCACAACTGGTGTTTGAACTCGTTTACAGTCCAAAATATCAACACTGAAATTTCATTAAATTCGGTTAATTCCCTGATTTTTGGTATTTTTTTCTTTCGGCGGAGTGACATACGATGGTGGAATTTACGTCCGTTAAGTTCGATATAACCAATTCTTTCTTTTAAATTACTGAATCGTTTCAAATCAAACTGATTCAATGGAAACAAGTCGAAATTAATAGAATAAATATTACTGTTCGCGGCGTCCATATGCGCCTTGAGAAAACAATTTATATACCTGATTAATAGATAAAATTCATTTAAAATATGAAACGCCTAATTTTAAGTTTTACATTTCATATTTTTAGATTATAAAAACAAGTATTTATTTGTTAATAAGCACACTTTAGTAATTGTTATCTAATACTTTTTGGAGAAAACTCAATTGAAAAAGGACCCCCACCCTTATAAACAAAACAAATATCGATGTATAATTTTTTTTCACTGATATCTAAAAGAAATTATGTGTAGTTTAATCTCATACCCGGACACTAAGACCTTCAGCCACTGCCATCTAGCACCTATATCATAAAAGGGATCAGAGGTTTGCTATGAGGGAAATAGACATCAACACCAGATACAACATCAATCATTTCGAAGTTTTCAGCCTATTAACTTCAGCCTATTAACTTTCAGCCCATTTCGTATATTTTAAAGTTCCATGGCAATTATTTTAATCACTTTTTTCATTCATTGGTCAATTATGATAACCATTTATAATGCCGAAACAAGTTAAGTGAAAACTCTTTCGGGCAATCTATTAACCACTTTCATTTGTAAATTTTCACAAGCAGAATATTCTCTGGAGTTATCTAAATTTAAATCAACATTTTGAAGCTTTGTATTGCTGCTAGGTGCACCATAAATCTTTTGAATAACAAGAAAACCAAATGTTAAATTGAGTATCCTAGTCAGTTGTCTTCTATAACGTCCAGTTTTTTTCTCTCTACAGCTTACTCCCAAATAAGCACAATTGCATTGTTTGTCTGTAAGTAATAGGACTGGTCAATTGATTGTGTTGATTACACTGGGAAACAATTTTTGGAACATAATTTCTGTTAAGTTTGATTTTCATTTGATTTAGACTAATATTGTCATGCTGATTTCAAAACTGCAGTTAGTTTTCTTCTATCACGTCAAGTTTTTTCTCTACAGCTTACTCCCCAAATAAGCACATTACATTGTTTTGTCTTTAAGTAATAGGACTGATCAACTGATTGCGTTGATTACACTGGGAAACAATTTTGGACATAATTTCTGTTGAATTTGATTTTTCATTTTTTAGACTAATATTGTCATGCTGATTTCAAAACTGCAGTTAGTTTTCTTCTATCACGTCAAGTTTTTCTCTACAGCTTACTCCCTAAATAAAGCACAATTGTATTGTATTACTTTCTCCCAGGAAACATCTCCACACTCAACGACAAGCTCTTAAGTCAGTAGAACAATTTACGTACCTTGGTGGTAATATCTGATCCACAGAGAGTGATGTTAATACACGAATAACAAAGGCATGGTCGGCTAAAAACAAAATATCAGTCATATGGAGGTCCGATCTCCCAGACAAGCTGAAGCGACAGTTCTCCTGATTGTGGTTGTATCAGTGCTGCTATAAGGCTGCACCACTTGGACCCTAACGAAGCGTCTTTAGAATAAGCTAGATGGGAGCTGCACAAGAATGCTGCGTGCAGTCTTGAGCAAGTAGAAACAGCATCCCACCAGGAAGCAGCTGTACGGTCACTTACCCCTATCTCACAAACTATCCGAGTGAGACGAACAAGGCATGCAGGACACTGCTGGAGAAGCAAGAAGCTCATAAGTGACGTTCTCCTGTGGAAGCCAACACATGGACATGCAAGTGTGGGGCACACAGCAAGGACCTACATAGATTAGCTATGCGAAGATGCTGGTTGTTCCGCAGAGGACATCCTAGGTGCAATGAATGATAGGGAAGGTTGGCGAGAGATTGTCATAGATATCCGCGCTGCATGCACGACATGGTGATTATAATGATGATGAATGATTATTACTGATTGCGTTGATTATTTTTCTTGAAAATGAAGGAGAATTTTTTAGATTTGTTGACTAAGTTGATTCCAGTCAAAGAGCAAATATCAGTGCATTTGTGAAGCTAGTCTATTTTGCATATCTGAATTAAAACATGTCTTCGGTGCCTATATACAATATGATATAAAAGCAGTTGTTGAGAATTTACGGATGTGGATCAAGGGAACATGTGATAAGTTGGCATTTGGTATACCTAAATTTGGTGAGAGCCAATATATAATTGCACAGATTGTTACTTTTGTTTAATGAAAACTTCATCATATAACAAGAAAAACAAATGCAAAATTGAGTATCCTAGTCTACCATCAGCTATACGCCCATGCCTCATTCAGCTGAAATCACAGTGTGTGACAGTAGAGCTTGAGAGAAGCATTGGCTGGAGAGGAATTGGCCTCCAGGATCTGACCACAAACCTGTTGATCCCAACATTCTACATGAGCCATTTGTTGACATAAAGAAAATTATATTCGCACCTTGCATATGAAACTTGATTTCTTGAAGCAATTCATTAAAGCATTGCAATTGAAAGCAAGTGTTTTAAGTACCATATTTTGGCATTTCCTGGCCTGTCAATTGAGAAAAATCAAGACCGGCGTATTTGATGGACTACAGATTCTGGAAGTTATTAAAGATGAACATTTCATCGGGATACTGTCAGAACTCGAAAATAATCTTGGTTCTTGACAAGTTCTTTATCTTGCCAAAATTTCTTGAAAGTGCATGAGCAATGATTAACTGAAATTGGATAGCCATAAAATACTTGATTGCAATATGAGCATCGTTCCATTTTCTGCATAGCCTTCTTGCTATGAGTCTACCTTCAGCTATACGTGCAGTGCCTCGTTCAGCTGAAATCCTCATTTGGGTCAGTAGAGCTTAAGAGAAGCATTGGGTGGTGAGGAAATTGTCCTCCAAGATCTGACCTCAAACCTGTTGATCCAACATTCTATACAGGAAAATTATGGAGGCGCGGAGTCGTAGGAAAATGGACTCTTTAACCATGGCTAGGTAACCAGTCTAGGAGAAGGAAAAACTCTGAATTCAAACATGTTAAAACTCCGCTTAAGAAATTGACCGTGAGTCCAATCCTGCTCGTGCAGAGGGGTTGGTAAATATATATATATAGGAAAATTATATTCCCACATCGCACATGAAACTAGGTCTCTTGAAGCAATTGATTAAAGCATTTCCAACTGAAGGCAATTGTTTCAAGTACCGTATTTTGGCATTTCCTGACCTGTCAATTAAAAATGAAGGCCGGTGTGTTTGATGGTCTACATATTCGGCATGCTATCAAAAGATGAACATTTCATCGAGAAAATGGCAAAACTCAAAAAGAATGCTTGGTTCTTGACAAGGTAAAGATCTTGTCAAGACATTTCTTGAAATGAATGAGTAATGAATTAGCTCAGATACCATTACTTAGCAGCAGGTGTTTTTTTATTTTGCTAATTCAAATAATGACTTAATTGTTTTTGCATACCTATCATTCGGACATGTCACAAGAAAAATCATGATCATTTTGGGGGAGGGGGCGAAATACAACAAATAATAGCTTTTTGTGTTGGTAAGAAACTGTTGAAAATTGTATATATATTCAACAAAGTTTTGTTTTTCGGTCATGACGAAATCTCACATCACTCCCTCTCTCTCTAACTCTCTTTCTCTCTCTCTCTCTCTCTCTCTCTCTCTCTCTCTCTCTCTCTCTTCATAAGTGAGAAACATAACTAATGTTTACGGGAATCTTCAATGACCTGATTCGATTTGATTGTTCATCAGTAGGCAGAAAGAATGACAAATTCCTTTAGTTTTATGGAATTTCCTTAGAATTCTGATTTATAGCAGGAAGGTATCTCGAATTTTATTACAATTCGAGATAAAGGCTTTAGGAGGAAAGAACAGTTTCTTTCTTCCAATTGTGTCGGCAATACAAATGATGGACCATATGACTTTAGGCACCCCTTTTACGATCTCGATTCATAAGGACATGTTTTTCATTAACACCGTCAAAATCCACTTGTTTTTTTAGGGTTAGGGGTTAGGGTTAGGGTTAGGGTTATAATTTAAAAAAACTCTAAAAATCATCTGTTAACAAACAACTGGATTTTGAGAGTGACAGTCAACATAAACTTTCTTTTTACAGTTATTTTGACAGTTCAACATTAGTTCGACATAAAATCAAATGAATAGGAATGAAGGTTAAGAAGATTCTGTTGTGTTAATCTTCAAAATAGCACCTGTTAATCTAATAGTGTTAATCTTCACAATAGCACCTGTTAATCTAATAGTGTTAATCTTCAAAATAGCACCTGTTAATCGAATAGAGTTAATCTTCAAAATAGCACCTGTTAATCGAATAGAGTTAATCTCAAAATAGCACTGTTAATCTAATAGTGTTAATCTTCAAAAATAGCACCTGTTAATCTAATAGTGTTAATCTTCAAAATTTTCACCTTGAAAATAAGCATTTAGAATCTAGCTTTCACATGTTTGATCCAGTTAACTTCACTGCCCCAATGGCCTGGGAATAAATTAACGGCAAAATTTACCACTAAATTTATACCAATAGAATAACCGGCAATCAATTATATATATATATATATATATATATATATATATATATATATATATATATAAAGTTTGGTATGTACGTGTCGATTTATATCTCAGAAATGAGAATGTTATTCAGATTCGAAATCTTGCATACACCTTGACAACCTTATAACTAAGAAACACACCAAATTTGTTTATTGGTTTTTACTGATTAAAGCATATAATTTCTTTTTAATTCCTAAAATAAACATTCCACTATACAAATTCTCGGTGATCTTTTTTTTTTAATTTGATAAATCATTTTCCACTCATTTTCTCTCTTACTCCTGTTTTTCTACTCACTCACTCTCTGGTGTTCCTATTTTTTTTAGTCCGGTCATGGACCGGGTACTTTTGCTAGTATATATATATATATATATATATATATATATATATATATATATATATACTTTGCTAGTATATTATATATATATATATATATATATATATATATATATATATATATACTTTGCTAGTATATATATATATATATATATAATATATATATAATTTTTTTCCTCCCATATGCTGGATTTCACTTTTGCCACACAGTCTTTATACCTTGACAATAAAAACTGACAGTATGAACCACAAACAATAATTTTCCTTTTGTTCTTCTTGGTTATTTTGTAATCTTATAATGGAGATTGTGTGTTTTTTCTGTTAGTAACTGAAACTATATTACTACTCAAGTCACATTCCCTTAGTTATTTACATCACATTCTCCATGATTTTGATTTTATTTAATCCTAAATTGTTAATAAATTGTCTTACATCATTAATACTGTTGGCCTGATCTACATACTAATAACATGCAATTGTATTTATGTATACAACAAAATAGCGGTTTACAGTGTGAACGGGAAGGCTAATTTACATATAATTAAAAATATTATTTTAATAAATAATGTCCATAGTATTATTGATTTCTGATTGTTTGGTTCTATCTTAATAAATATGAGCTAAAATCTCGGGCATAAATCTTAAAAGAAATCCATTAACAAGAAAAAAATACTGTACTTTTATTCTTTACTTGCTATTTTAACTAAATAGTTAAATTAGTAAAATTTAGCAATGAAAGTCAGGAGTGATGAAGAGTAAAATTCAGTTTGTTCTATTTTTTTTTTATTATAAGCCTCTCTTTTTCTATATGCATTCTTATTTAGTTTCATTAGTATTTCAAATTTAATATACTATTTTATTGCATTGGAACTTAAAATACTTGCACCCAGAGGGCGCATATATTGCTAGTATACATAACGGCGTAGAAAAGATCTGGCTACCAGTGTTGAAGTTCCAAATCTAAAAATAAGGGGAAAAGTACTAACATTTTAAACATATACATTCAGTAACTTATATTTGTACTACTTTTGAGATAAACTAATTACTGTTGCACGTGCGGGTTTCAAATCTCGCTTGGAGTGAAATAATGCACTACAGCCGACTGTACCTATGCTGAGGGGTAACATTCTCCCACCCCCACCCAATGGGGCCACCTGTTGATCGTCGGCAGCGACCCGTGGCGCTTAAGGACGGAACACTGGTGGCTGAGCAGTCCATGACATGCAACACTTTACTTTCACCCTTACTTAGGCTAGACAGGCAGTCGGTGAAGCCCCCTTCCAATCACTCGACTGGTCACATCAAGCCCTAGCACCTATATGATTTTCCCAACCCTATTGCCTTATAACAAGTCCAAACTTTTTTTATCATACATCTGCTAAAAGGCAGAATCTAGACTAAACCAGTGGTAGCACCTGTTAGAATTCCATCTATGGGTAAAAGAGAAAAAAAATATTTTTTAGAAACGTGTTAAAAGTTGAATTTAAAAAGAAATGTGAATACCTATCAAGCCTGATAGAAGAAAACGTCTTCGGCATGAAATAACCCGACAAGGGTTGGCATGTCGTAAAACCCACCATCCAAAGTGGTGCTTAGTCTGAATGCAGAAGCAAATCCTCCTAACCTCAGATGGGGAAAAACTAGCACTATGATATTATTAACCCATGTAGCCCACGTTTACGGTTAGGCACAAGCCCTATTAATGTGGGACATTCACAAACCGAAGCTCATAGGTAGCAGGTGGAAAAATGCGTTGATACCGTCGGCATACTGGGTACTAAAGGGCAATAAATCCAGCCCTGCCCCTTTAAATCAAGCGCTAGAAATAATTCACAAAACTAAAATACGTCTACAAAATAACAACAAAATAGAAGAACAAGAAGAAGAAGAGAAGAAGAAGAAGAACACACAACAACAACAACAACAACAGCAACAACTCAGAAGAAATAAACATAGAGAAGAAGAAGAAGAAGAAGAAGAAGAGAAGAAGAAGAAAACACCAACAACAGCAACAACTCAGAAGAAAATACAACAAAATAGAGACAGAAGAAGAAGAAGAAGAAGAAGAAACACAACAACAACAACAACAACAACTCAGAAGAAAAATAACAAACAAATAGAGAAGAAGAAGAAGAAGAAGAAGAAGAAACAACAACAACACACAACTCAGAAGAAAAATAACAACAAATAAGAAGACAAGAGAAGAAGAAGAAGAAGAAGAAGAAGAAGAAGAAGAAGAAGAACAACAAAACACAACTCAGAAGAAAATAACAACAAAATAGAAGAACAAGAAGAAGAAGAAGAAGAAGAAGAAGAACAACAACAACAACAACAACAACAGCAACAACTCAGAAGAAAAATAACAACAAATAGAAAGAAGAAGAAGAGAAGAAAGAAGAAGAACAACAACAACAACAACAAACAACAACAGCAACAACTCAGAAGAAAAATAACAACAAATAGAAGAACAAGAAGAAGAAAGAAGAAGAAGAAGAAGAAGAAAACAACAACAACAACAACTCAGAAGAAATAAAACAAATGAAAGAAGAAGAAGAAAGAAGAGAAAACAACAACAACACAAACAATCAGCAAGAAAAATAACAACAAATGAAGAAAAGAAGAAGAAGAAGAAAAGAAGAAGAACAACAACAACAACAGCAACAACTCAGAAGAAAAAAACAACAAATAGAAGAGAAGAAGAAGAAGAGAAACACCAACAACAACAAAACTCAGAAGAAAAATAACAACAAATAGAAGAAGAAAGAAGAAGAAGAACAACAACAACAACAACAGAACAACTCAGAAAAAAATAACAACAAAATGAAGAAGAAGAAGAGAAGAAGAAGAAGAAAACAACAACAACAACAACTCAGAAGAAAATAACAACAAAATAGAAGAAGAAGAAGAAGAAGAAGAAGAACAACAACAACAACAACAACAACTCAGAAGAAAAATACAACAAATAGAAGAAGAAGAAGAAGAAGAAGAAGAAGAAGAAGAAGAACAACAACAACAACAACAACAACTCAGAAGAAAAATAACAACAAATAGAAGAAGAGAAGAAGAAGAAGAAGAAGAAGAACAACACAACAACAACAACACCAAGCAAAGCACAACTCAGAAAAAATAACACAAAATGAGAAACAGAAGAAGAAGAAGAAGAACACAACAACAACACACTCAGAAGAAAAATAACACAAAAAGAAGAAGAAGAAGAAGAAGAAGAAGAAGAACACAACAACAACAAACAACTCAGAAGAAAAATACAACAAAATAGAAGAAGAAGAAAGAAGAAGAAGAAGAGAAGAAGAAAAGAACAAAACAACAACAACAACAACAACAACAACAGCAAACAACTCAGAAGAAAATAAACAAATAGAAGAAGAAGAAGAGAAGAAGAAGAAGAGAAAGAAAAGAAGAACAACAACAACAACAACAACACTTCAGAAGAAAAATAACAACAAAAATAGAAGAAGAGAAGAAGAAGAAGAAGAAGAAGAAGAAAAGAAGAAGAAGAACAACAACAACACAACAACAACAACAACAGCAACAACTCAGAAGAAAAATAACAACAAATAGAGAAGAAGAAGAAACAGAAGAAGAACAAAACAACAACTCAGAAGAAAAAATAACAACAAAATAGAAGAAGAGAAGAAGAAGAAGAAGAACAACACAACACAACAGCACAACTAGAAGAAAAATACAACAAATAATAGAAGAAGAAGAAGAAGAAGTAAGAAGAGAAGAAGAAGAAATGCGGTTGATACCGTTGGCATACTGGGTATCTACAGGGCAATAAATCCAGCCCTGCCCCCTTTTAATCAAGCGCTTGACATACTTCACAAAACTAAATCCGTCTACAAAATAAACCGCCCTGGTCGGTGGGCGTTAGAATACACCATCTGTTTGCCATGGGTGCTTAACGATGGATTATTTAATTAAACCTGGTTTTTATTAAACCAGTATGTAAATCGACCACAAAATATTATGTAAACCTTTATTTCTTTATATAAGACACATTGCGAATTTTAAACGCACTCCAACAACCGGCCTTTGGGCGGGGGCCGGTGTGCTTCCGCCACTGGACCGGTGTGTTAAGTAATAGCGTCGATCCCAGGGAGCTATCCCCCCCAGCAATACCTGGCCCTCAATTTAAAGAGGCAGGGCTGGGTTTATTGCCCAGCACCGACGGATCGACGCATTTTTTGAGGCACCCACTTGAGGGAGAAATGCCGACAGGATAGACGCATTTTTTGTGTCTACCAGCTTCGGCTTGTGGGTGTGCCCACATAAAATGTCTTGTGCCACCGCCTCAATTAAGTGTGGTGAGAGGCAACACCGGACCCCGCCCAAAGGCGCGGGTTGTTAGTGCGTTTAAAATTCGGCAATGTGGTCTTATATAAAGAAATAAAGGTTTACATAATAATTTGTGGTCGATTTACATACTGGTTTTAATAAACCCAGGTTTAATAAATAATCCATCGTAAGCACATGGCAAAACAGATGGTGTATTCCTAACGCCCCAACCGCAGGGCGGTTAATTTTTGTAGACGATTTTAGTTTTGTGAGTATTCAGCGCTTGTTTAAAGGGGCAGGCTGGATTTAATTGCCCTTAGACCCAGTATGCCAACGGTTATCAACGCATTTCTCTCTCTTCTCTTCTTCTTCTCTTCTCTCTTCTTCTTCTTCTATTTTGTTGTTAATTTTTCTTCTGGTTGTTTGCTGTTGTTTGTTGTGTTGTTCTTCTTCTCTTCTTCTTTCTTCTATTTGTTGTTATTTTCTCTGAGTTGTTGTGTTGTTCTTCTTCTTTCTCTTCTTCTTCTATTATGTTGTTATTTTTCTTCTGAGTTGTTGCTGTTTGTTGTTGTTGTTGTTGTTGTTGTTTTCTTCTTCTTCTTCTTCTCTTCTTCTCTTCTTCTTTTCTTCTTCTTCTATTTGTTGTTATTTTCTTCTGAGTTGTTGTTGTTTGTTGTTGTTCTCTTCTCTCTTCTTCTTCTTCTTCTTCTTCTATCTTCTTCTATTTTGTTGTTTATTTTTCTTCTGAAGTTGTTGCTGTTGTTGTTGTTGTTGTTTGTTGTTGTTGTTCTTCTTCTTCCTTCTTCTCTTCTTCTTCTTCTTCTCTTCTTTATTTTTGTTATTTTTCTTCTGAGTTGTTGTTGGTTTGTTGTTGTTACTTCTTCTTCTTCTTCTTCTTTCTTCTTCTAATTTTGTTGTTATTTTCTTTAGTTGTTGTTGTTGTTGTTGTTCTCTTCTTCTTCTTCTTGTTCTTCTATTTGTTGTTTTCTCTGAGTTGTTGCTGTTTGTTGTTGTTGTTGTTTGTTTTGTTGTTCTTCTTCTTCTTCTTCTTCTTCTTCTTCTTCTATTTTGTTGTTATTTTCTTCTGAGTTGTTGTGTTGTTGTTGTGTTCTCTTCTCTTCCTCTTCTTCTCTTCTTTCTTCTATTTGTTGTTATTTTTCTCTGAGTTGTTGTTGTTGTTGTTGTTGTTCTTCTTCTTCTTCTCTTCTTCTTCTTCTATTTTGTTGTTATTTTCTTCTGAGTTGTTGGTTGTTGTTGTCTTCTCTCTTCTTCTTCTTCTTCTTCTTCTATTTGTTGTTATTTTTTCTTCTGAGTTGTTGCTGTTGTTGTTGTTGTTGTTGTTCTTCTTCTTCTTCTTCTTCTATTTTGTTGTTATTCTTCTGAGTGTTGTTTGTTGTTGTTGTTCTTCTTCTTCTTCTCTTCTTCTTCATTTTGTTGTTATTTTTCTTCTGAGTTGTTGCTGTTGTTGTTGTTGTTCTTCTTCTTCTTCTTCTTCTTCTCTTCTTCTTCTATTGTTGTTATTTTTCTTCTGAGTTGTTTTTGTTGTTGTTGTTGTCTTCTTCTCTCTTCTTCTTCTCTATTTGTTGTTATTTTTCTTCTGAGTTGTTGTTGTTGTTGTTGTTCTTCTCTTCTTCTTCTTCTTGTTCTTCTTCTTGTTCTTCTATTTTGTTGTTATTTTCTTCTGAGTTGTTGCTGTTGTTGTTGTGTTGTTGTTGTTGTTCTTCTTCTTCTTCTCTTTTCTTCTTCTATTTTGTTGTTATTTTTCTTCTGAGTTGTTGCTGTTGTTGTTGTTGTTGTTTTGTTTTCTTCTTCTTTCTTCTTCTTCTTCTTGTTCTTCTATTTTGTTGTTATTTTCTTCTGAGTTGTTGTTGTTGTTGTTCTTCTTCTTCTTCTTCTCTTCTTCTTCTTCTTCTTCTTCTTGTTCTTCTATTTTGTTGTTATTTTTTCTTCTGAGTTCTCTTCTTCTTCTTCTCTTCTCTTCTTCTATTTTGTTGTTATTTCTCTGAGTTGTTGTGTTGTTGTTGTTGTTGTTTTCTTCTTCTTCTTCTTCTTCTTTTTCTTCTATTTGTTGTTATTTTTCTTCTGAGTTGTTGCTGTTGTTGTTGTTGTTGTTCTTCTTCTTCTTCTTCTTCTTCTTCTTCTTCTTCTTCTTCTATTTTGTTGTTATTTTTCTTCTGAGTTGTTGCTGTTGTTGTTGTTTGTTGTTGTTGTTGTTCTTCTTCTTCTTCTTCTTCTTCTTGTTCTTCTATTTTGTTGTTATTTTTTGTAGACGTATTTTAGTTTTGTGAAGTATTCTAGCGCTTGATTTAAAGGGGCAGGGCTGGATTTATTGCCCTTTAGTACCCAGTATGCCGACGGTATCAACGCATTTTTCCACCTGCTACCTATGAGCTTCGGTTTGTGAATGGTCCCACATTAATAGGGCCTTGTGCCTAACCCGTAAACGTGGGCTACATGGTAAATAATATCATAGTGCTAGTTTTTCCCCATCTGAGGTTAGGAGGATTTGCTTCTGCATTCAGACTAAGCACCACTTTGGATGGGTGGGTTTTACGACATGCCAACCCTTGTCGGGTTATTTCATGCCGAAGACGTTTTCTTCTATTCAGGCTTGATAGGTATTCACATTTCTTTTTAAATTCAACTTTTAACACGTTTCTAAAAATATTTTTTTTCTCTTTTACCCATAGATGGAATTCTAACAGGTGCTACCACTGGTTTAGTCTAGATTCTGCCTTTTAGCAGATGTATGATAAAAAAAAGTTTGGGACTTGTTATAAAGGCAATAGGGTTGGGAAAATCATATAGGTGCTAGGGCTTGATGTGACCAGTCGAGTGATTGGAAGGGGCTTCACCGACTGCCTGTCTAGCCTAAGTAAGGGTGAAAGTAAAGTGTTGCATGTCATGGACTGCTCAGCCACCAGTGTTCCGTCCTTAAGCGCCACGGGTCGCTGCCGACGATCAACAGGTGGCCCCATTGGGTGGGGGTGGGAGAATGTTACCCCTCAGCATAGGTACAGTCGGCTGTAGTGCATTATTTCACTCCAAGCGAGATTTGAAACCCGCACGTGCAACAGTAATTAGTTTATCTCAAAAGTAGTACAAATATAAGTTACTGAATGTATATGTTTAAAATGTTAGTACTTTTCCCCCTTATTTTTAGATTTGGAACTTCAACACTGGTAGCCAGATCTTTTCTACGCCGTTATGTATACTAGCAATATATGCGCCCTCTGGGTGCAAGTATTTAAGTTCCAATGCAATAAAATAGTATATTAAATTTGAAATACTAATGAAACTAAATAAGAATGCATATAGAAAAAGAGAGGCTTATAATAAAAAAAAAATAGAACAACTGAATTTTACTCTTCCATCACTCCTGACTTTCATTGCTAAATTTTACTAATTTAACTATTTAGTTAAAATAGCAAGTAAAGAATAAAAGTACAGTATTTTTTTCTTGTTAATGGATTTCTTTTAAGATTTATGCCCGAGATTTTAGCTCATATTTATTAAGATAGAACCAAACAATCAGAAATCAATAATACTATGGACATATTTATTAAAATAATATTTTTAATTGATATGTAAATTAGCCTTCCCGTTCACACTGTAAACCGCTATTTTGTTGTATACATAAATACAATTGCATGTTATTAGTATGTAGATCAGGCCAACAGTATTAATGATGTAAGACAATTTTATTAACAATTTAGGATTAAATAAAATCAAAATCATGGAGAATGTGATGTAAATAACTAAGGGAATTGTGACTTGAGTAGTAATATAGTTTCAGTTACTAACAGAAAAAACACACAATCTCCATTATAAGATTACAAAATAACCAAGAAGAACAAAAGGAAATTATTGTTTGTGGTTCATACTGTCAGTTTTTATTGTCAAGGTATAAAGACTGTGTGGGCAAAAGTGAAATCCAGCATATGGGAGGAAAAAAATTATATATATATATATATATATATATATATATATACTAGCAAAGTATATATATATATATATATATATATATATATATATATATATATATACTAGCAAAGTATATATATATATATATATATATATATATATATATATATATATATATACTAGCAAAAGTACCCGGTCCATGACCGGACTAAAAAAAAAGGAACACCAGAGAGTGAGTGAGTAGAAACAGGAGTAAGAGAGAAAATGAGTGGAAAATGATTTATCAAATTAAAAAAAAAGATCACCGAGAATTTGTATAGTGGAATGTTTATTTTAGGAATTAAAAAGAAATTATATGCTTTAATCAGTAAAAACCAATAAACAAATTTGGTGTGTTTCTTAGTTATAAGGTTGTCAAGGTGTATGCAAGATTTCGAATCTGAATAACATCTCATTTCTGAGATATAAATCGACACGTACATACCAAACTTTATATATATATATATATATATATATATATATATATATATATATATAATTGATTGCCTGGTTTATTCTATTGGTATAAATTTAGTGGTAAATTTTGCCGTTAATTTATTCCCAGTGCCATTGGGGCAGTGAATAGTTAACTGGATCAAACATGTGAAAGCTAGATTCTAAATGCTTATTTTCAAGGTGAAAATTTTGAAGATTAACACTATTAGATTAACAGGTGCTATTTTGAAGATTAACACTATTAGATTAACAGGTGCTATTTTGAAGATTAACTCTATTCGATTAACAGGTGCTATTTTGAAGATTAACTCTATTCGATTAACAGGTGCTATTTTGAAGATTAACACTATTAGATTAACAGGTGCTATTGTGAAGATTAACACTATTAGATTAACAGGTGCTATTTTGAAGATTAACACAACAGAATCTTCTTAACCTTCATTCCTATTCATTTGATTTTATGTCGAACTAATGTTGAACTGTCAAAATAACTGTAAAAAAGAAAGTTTATGTTGACTGTCACTCTCAAAATCCAGTTGTTTGTTAACAGATGATTTTTAGAGTTTTTTTTAAATTATAACCCTAACCCTAACCCTAACCCCTAACCCCTAAAAAAACAAGTGGATTTTGACGGTGTTAATGAAAAACATGTCCTTATGAATCGAGATCGTAAAAGGGGTGCCTAAAGGTCATATGGTCCATCATTTGTATTGCCGACACAATTGGAAGAAAGAAACTGTTCTTTCCTCCTAAAGCCTTTATCTCGAATTGTAATAAAATTCGAGATACCTTCCTGCTATAAATCAGAATTCTAAGGAAATTCCATAAAACTAAAGGAATTTGTCATTCTTTCTGCCTACTGATGAACAATCAAATCGAAATCAGGTCATTGAAGATTCCCGTAAACATAGTTATGTTTCTCACTTATGAAGAGAGAGAGAGAGAGAGAGAGAGAGAGAGAGAGAGAGAGAGAAAGAGAGTTAGAGAGAGAGGGAGTGATGTGAGATTTCGTTCATGACCGAAAAACAAAACTTTGTTGAATATATATACAATTTTCAACAGTTTCTTACCAACACAAAAGCTATTATTTGTTTGTATTTCGCCCCCTCCCCCAAAATGATCATGATTTTTCTTGTGACATGTCCGAATGATAGGTATGCAAAAACAATTAAGTCATTATTTGAATTAGCAAAATAAAAAAACACCTGCTGCTAAGTAATGGTCATGAGCGTAATTCATTACTCATTCATTTCCAAGAAATGTCTTGACAAGATCTTTACCTTGTCAAGAACCAAGCATTCTTTTTGAGTTTTGCCATTTTCTCGATGAAATGTTCATCTTTGATAGCATGCCGAATATGTAGACCATCAAACACACCGGCCTTCATTTTTTTAATTGACAGGTCAGGAAATGCCAAAATACGGTACTTGAAACAATTGCCTTCAGTTGGAAATGCTTTAATCAATTGCTTCAAGAGACCTAGTTTCATGTGCGATGTGGGAATATAATTTTTCCTATATATATATATTTACCAACCCCTCTGCACGAGCAGGATGTGACTCACGGTCAATTTCTTAAGCGGAGTTTAACATGTTTGAATTCAGAGTTTTCCTTCTCCTAGACTGGTTACCTAGCCATGGTTAAAGAGTCCATTTCCTACGACTCCGCGCCTCCATAATTTTTCCTGTATAGAATGTTGGGATCAACAGGTTTGAGGTCAGATCTTGGAGGACAATTCCTCACCACCCAATGCTTCTCTTAAGCTCTACTGACCCAAATGAGGATTTCAGCTGAACGAGGCACTGCACGTATAGCTGAAGGTAGACTCATAGCAAGAAGGCTATGCAGAAAATGGAACGATGCTCATATTGCAATCAAGTATTTTATGGCTATCCAATTTCAGTGTAATCCATTGCTCATGCACTTTCAAGAAATTTCTTGGCAAGATAAAGAACTTGTCAAGAACCAAGCATTATTTTCGAGTTCTGACAGTATCCCGATGAAATGTTCATCTTTAATAACTTCCAGAATCTGTAGTCCATCAAATACGCCGGTCTTGATTTTTCTCAATTGACAGGCCAGGAAATGCCAAAATATGGTACTTAAAACACTTGCTTTCAATTGGCAATGCTTTAATGAATTGCTTCAAGAAATCAAGTTTCATATGCAAGGTGCGAATATAATTTTCTTTATGTCAACAAATGGCTCATGTAGAATGTTGGGATCAACAGGTTTGTGGTCAGATCCTGGAGGCCAATTCCTCTCCAGCCAATGCTTCTCTCAAGCTCTACTGTCACACACTGTGATTTCAGCTGAATGAGGCACTGGGCGTATAGCTGATGGTAGACTAGGATACTCAATTTTGCATTTGTTTTTCTTGTTATATGATGAAGTTTTCATTAAACAAAAGTAACAATCTGTGCAATTATATATTGGCTCTCACCAAATTATAGGTATACCAAATGCCAACTTATCACATGTTCCCTTGATCCACATCCGTAAATTCTCAACAACTGCTTTTATATCATATTGTATATAGGCACCGAAGACATGTTTTAATTCAGAATATGCAAAATAGACTAGCTTCACAAATGCACTGATATTTGCTCTTTGACTGGGAATCAACTTAGTCAACAAATCTAAAAAATTCTCCTTCATTTTCAAGAAAATAATCAACGCAATCAGTAATACAATCATCATCATCATTATAATCACCATGTCGTGCATGCAGCGCGGATATCTATGACAATCTCTCGCCAACCTTCCCTATCATTCATTGCACCTAGGATGTCCTCTGCGGAACAACCAGCATCTTCGCATAGCTAATCTATGTAGGTCCTTGCTGTGTGCCCACACTTGCATGTCCATGTGTTGGCTTCCACAGGAGAACGTCACTTATGAGCTTCTTGCTTCTCCAGCAGTGTCCTGCATGCCTTGTTCGTCTCACTCGGATAGTTTGTGAGATAGGGGTAAGTGACCGTACAGCTGCTTCCTGGTGGGATGCTGTTTCTACTTGCTCAAGACTGCACGCAGCATTCTTGTGCAGCTCCCATCTAGCTTATTCTAAAGACGCTTCGTTAGGGTCCAAGTGGTGCAGCCTTATAGCAGCACTGATACAACCACAATCAGGAAGAACTGTCGCTTCAGCTTGTCTGGGAGATCGGACCTCCATATGACTGATATTTTGTTTGTAGCCGACCATGCCTTTGTTATTCGTGTATTAACATCACTCTCTGTGGATCAGATATTACCACCAAGGTACGTAAATTGTTCTACTGACTTAAGAGGCTTGTCGTTGAGTGTGGAGATGTTTCCTGGGAGAAAGTAATACAATACAATTGTGCTTATTTAGGGAGTAAGCTGTAGAGAAAAACTTGACGTGATAGAAGAAAACTAACTGCAGTTTTGAAATCAGCATGACAATATTAGTCTAAATCAAATGAAAAATCAAATTCAACAGAAATTATGTCCAAAATTGTTTCCCAGTGTAATCAACGCAATCAGTTGATCAGTCCTATTACTTAAAGACAAACAATGTAATTGTGCTTATTTGGGGAGTAAGCTGTAGAGAAAAAACTTGACGTGATAGAAGAAAACTAACTGCAGTTTTGAAATCAGCATGACAATATTAGTCTAAATCAAATGAAAAATCAAACTTAACAGAAATTATGTCCAAAATTGTTTCCCAGTGTAATCAACACAATCAATTGACCAGTCCTATTACTTACAGACAAACAATGCAATTGTGCTTATTTGGGGAGTAAGCTGTAGAGAGAAAAAACTGGACGTTATAGAAGACAACTGACTAGGATACTCAATTTAACATTTGGTTTTCTTGTTATTCAAAGATTTATGGTGCACCTAGCAGCAATACAAAGCTTCAAAATGTTGATTTAAATTTAGATAACTCCAGAGAATATTCTGCTTGTGAAAATTTACAAATGAAAGTGGTTAATAGATTGCCCGAAAGAGTTTTCACTTAACTTGTTTCGGCATTATAAATGGTTATCATAATTGACCAATGAATGAAAAAGTGATTAAAATAATTGCCATGGAACTTTGAAAATATACGAAATGGGCTGAAAGTTAATAGGCTGAAAGTTAATAGGCTGAAAACTTCGAATGATGATGTTGTATCTGGTGTTGATGTCTATTTCCCTCATAGCAAACCTCTGATCCCTTTTATGATATAGGTGCTAGATGGCAGTGGCTGAAGGTCTTAGTGTCCTGGGTATGAGATTAAACTACACATAATTTCTTTTAGATTATCAGTGAAAAAAATTATACATCGATATTTGTTTTGTTTATAAGGGTGGGGGTCCTTTTTCAATTGAGTTTTCTCCAAAAAGTATTAGATAACAATACTAAAGTGTGCTTATTAACAAATAAATACTTGTTTTTATAATCTAAAAATATGAAATGTAAAACTTAAAATTAGGCGTTTCATATTTTAAATGAATTTTATCTATTAATCAGGTATATAAATTGTTTTCTCAAGGCGCATATGGACGCCGCGAACAGTAATATTTATTCTATATAATTTCGACTTGTTTCCATTGAATCAGTTTGATTGAAACGATTCAGTAATTTAAAAGAAAGAATTTGGTTATATCGAACTTAACGGACGTAAATTCCACCATCGTATGTCACTCCGCCGAAAGAAAAAAATACCAAAAATCAGGGAATTAACCGAATTTAATGAAATTTTCAGTGTTGATATTTTGGACTGTAAACGAGTTCAAACACCAGTTGTGCTATTATGCTCACTTTCAGACTAATACCCTTGGAAAAGGTATGAACCCTACAGTTCTTCTACAATGATGGCTTTGGTATTAAATAACCCATGTATATATAAACTCATAGATAAAACAGAAAATTTCCATCCATGTTTCCGTGTCTTTTAAGGTATATCCACGGTTAGATTTCTACCTCTGTAAGGCTATTAACACTCTAGTAAGTGTTTATTAGCGTGTCTACAATTTATTATGTGTCCGGGAATTCATGGACCGAATCATGGTGGTGGAGCAGGCCATGACCTGCAACACTTCACTTTACCTAGACGGGCGGTCGGAGAGGCCACCTCCAACCGATCAACTGATAATGTCAAGCCATAGAGCCTATATGATTGTTCCAACCAAATTGCCCTTTATCATGTAAGTGCTAAAAGGCGATGCCTGAAGGTCTTAGTGTCCTGGATATGACGCTAAACTACATCTAATGGTGAAGTTCCAATTTTGGAACTCTGGGGAGTGTGGAGTACCCCTTCATTGCCATTACTCCCAGTTCCACTCTGACCCGGAGTGGTAGTACCTCTTTGGGTCCCATCTATAGGTTAAATAGAAAAAAATAAGTTTTTATAAAGATGTGTTAAAAATTGATTTATAGAAAATATCTTTTGAGGAATTTAGATAAACGCATCAAGATTCTTTTGTTTATATGAAAAACTAAATGGCCGGCTTAGCTCAGTCGGTAGAGTATCAGCCAAAGAACAACAAGGTTCCGGGTTCGATACCGGCCCTCGCCAACAATAAAGTGTATAAATAGCACAGGGATCTGTGTGGTAAAGTAAGGAGCTGATGGAAGGTGTGACGCTCCACCTCAGATGCAAAAAAACAATCTCCTTGGTCTAGCGTTAGTGAAAAGGGGATATACTCCCTCGCTGTCTGGCTGATACCGACATTAGGCCGCCCCGACGACTTTACTTTACTTTTATTTTATCAATGATTCATAGAAATGTGCCGAAAGTTATTTTCTATTGGATTGAAATATATTACAGTGGTACATTGACTTACGAGCGTCTCTGAGTTATAAGCTTTTTACTCAGTCAATTATTTACTTTGTGTTGAGAGCTAAAATTTTAGGTACGAGCGAGCTTCAAATAAGCTTCACTAAATACTTTTAAGTTTCAAAATTTATTTTGCCAAAGAAATTTATCATTAATAAAAAACAAAATAAACATTAAAATATTTCAAGCATGAATAGAACAAATCATTTTCGGCATAAAATAACCCAACATGTGTTGATATGCCGTAAAATCCAACAAATCAAAAGGGGGGAAAAAGACAATTTATATATAGATATGATAGAAAGCGACAATTTCTTATAACAGTACTACTATATGGCTGCATTACCTGGACCTTAACGAAGCGCCTTGAAAATAAGCTAGATGGGACCTGCACAAAAATGCTGCGTGCAGTCTTAAACAATTCGTGGAAATAGCACCCCACAAGGAGGCAGCTGTATGGCCACTTGCCTCCCATCTCCCAAACCATACGAGTAAGACGGACTATGCATGCGGGACACTGCTGGAGAAACAAGGACGAGCTCATAAGCGACATACTCCTGTGGAAGCCAACACATGGGCGTGTTATTGTGGGCCGCCCTGCCAGGACCTATATTGACCAACTATGCGAGGATGCTGGATGCTGCGCATAGGAGCTCCCGGGGGTGATGAATGATAGGGAGGGTTGGCGTGAGGTTGTCATGGATATCCGTGCTACTTGGGCGACATGATGATGATGATGATGATAATAGAAAACATTCATCCGTGTTTCAGTGTCTTTTAGGGTGTGTCCACCGTTACACTTATATCCCTGTAAGACTATTAGCACTATAGTAAGTATTTATTAACGTGTCTACAACTGTATTGTGTGTCCAGGCATTCATGGACATCTTCGTGTTTTAAGAAACTTATTCGAGTGATAACGGAGACCCCCCACCCATCTCCCGCAGCTGGTCCCCAACCCACGTTACTTGTAAAACCCAGAGTCCATTAGACTACCAATCAATAGCTACTCACTTATAACCACCCCAACCAGACTCTGACCCCCTGACAACCACTGATCATTGTGTACTTTGTCCTTCAGTGAGAGGCTTCTAAAAGGGGCTTCCAATGTTTTTCTATAAACCTTTTGTATAGCAGGCTACATAATACTCAACTCTATTATTGTACATTTCATTAAAGAGGCTAAAAGGTAACCGCGCCATAACAATCTGCAAAATCAGCCCAGATGAACACATTTGCCAGAATTCGAGAGAGAGAGAGAGAGAGCGAGAGAGTGAGAGAGAATGAGAGATAGATAGAGAGAGAGCGTGAGAGAGTGAGAGAGAGGGGGGAGAGAGAGAAAGTGAATGAGCGAGATAGATAGATAGAGATAGATAGATAGATATATATATATAGAGAGAGAGGGGGGGAGAGAGTGAGTGAGAGAGAGAGAGAGTGAGAGATATATTGAGAGAGATAGAGTGAGAGAGCGAGAGAGTGAGAGAGCGAGAGAGTGAGAGAGAATGAGAGATAGATAGAGAGAGAGTGAGAGAGAGGGTGAGAGAGAGAAAGTGAATGAGCGAGATAGATAGATAGAGAGAGAGAGAGAGAGAGAGAGAGATTGAGAGTGAGAGAGCGAGAGAGTGAGAGAGAATGAGAGATAGATAGAGAGCGTGAGAGAGTGAGAGAGAGGGGGAGAGAGAAAAAGTGAATGAGCGAGATAGATAGATAGAGATAGATAGATAGAGAGAGAGATAGATAGAGAGAGAGAGAGAGGGAGAGAGTGAGTGAGAGAGAGAGAGAGAGAGAGAGTGAGAGATATATTGAGAGAGATAGAATGAGAGAGCGAGAGAGTGAGAGAGCGAGAGAGTGAGAGAGAATGAGAGATAGATAGAGAGAGAGAGGGGGAGAGAGAGAAAGTGAATGAGCGAGATAGATAGATAGATAGATAGAGAGAGAGAGAGAGAGAGAGAGAGAGAGAGAGAGAGAGAGAGAGAGAAATATAAAAGTAAGTTCGGGATTACTTTATTTGGGATTATCTGTATCCTCAATATATCCACAATGCATGCTCATGTAAATGCAGACTATACAAGGATATTTCAAGTCCTCCATAGAGCTCAATGTATGATATTTAACAAATCAATTACATACAGAACAATATTTACATTGCCAAAAAGAAAGAAAAACTCAACACATTGAGCTTTCCTTTCTTTTTGGAAGTGTGTGTATGTCTTATATATATATATATATATATATATATATATATATATATATATATATATAGTAGATAATATGAGTGCTAAATTTCCAAGCCGACAGTGCTCAATTTAGATAGAGCGTTTATATTGGAGTTAAGGTAGCGTGGACATGGAGACACTATCTGGTTACTGACAGTTTCTCACTAATGCATTCTTCAGACCAACTTGATCGCATAGGCTAGAAACTGTCAGTAACCACAAAACCATACATATATATATATATATATATATATATGTGTGTGTGTGTGTGTGTGTGTGCGTGTGTGTGTAATTTTCTTTTCTTTTTTATTATTTATCTTATATATTTTAACATAATAAAAATGAACTATGGTGGAAAATAATAAATACACATAGAGGTGTAAGACCCAGCCAAACGGGGACACCTTTTGGCTGTGGGCGGTGACCCGTGATGCTTAAGTACGGAATCCTGGTGGATTAGCTGTTCCTGACATGCAATACTACACTTTGGTCCTTACTTGGGCTAGACGGGTGATTAGCTGGTCATATCAATTGGCTGGTCATATCAAGCCATAGCACCTATATGATTGTCCCAATCCTATTGCCCTTATGACAAGCCCCAACCCTTTTTATCATGTACGTGTTAGAAGATGGTGGCTGAGGGTCTTCGTGTCCTGGGAATGACGTTAAACTCTATCTGATGGTGAGTTTCCAGTTCTGGAGGTTTGTGGATTGTGGAGCACCTCTTCATCAAGATTCCGCCTTTAAGCATCACAGATCGCCAACAACGGCCACTCGGTGGGAGTCCAGTGGCTTCGACTCGGGACCTTACAAGCTAACATCGTTGATCCCAGGGGGACATGCTCCAGGCAACATCTGCCTTTTGATTTAAAGGGGCAGGGCTGGATCTATTGCCCAGTGCTCGAGACGCCTCCCTTGAGGGTGAATGCCGACGGTATCAACGCATTTTTCCACCCGCTACCTATGAGCTTCGGTTTGTGAATGTTCCCACATTAATAGGGCCTTGTGCCTAACCCGTAAACGTGGGCTACATGGTAAATAATATCATAGTGTTAGTTTTTCCCCATCTAAGGTTAGGGGAGGTTCTTCTGCATTCAGACTAAGCACCACTTGGGATGGGTTGGATTTTACGACATGTCAACCCTTGTTGTGTTATTTCATGTCGAAGATGTTTTCTTCTATTCAGGCTTGATAGGTATTCAAATTTCTTTTTAAATTCAACTTTTAACAGATTTCTAAAATTATTTTTTCTCTTTTACCCATAGATGGAATCCTAACAGGTGCTACCACTGGTTTAGTCTATCTTCAGCCTTTTAGCAAATATAGGATAAAAAAAAGTTTGGGGGCCTGCCATAGAGGCAATAGGGTTGGGAAAATCATATAGGTGCTAGGGCTTGATGTGACCGGCCGAGTGATTGGAAAGGGCCTCGCCTGTCTAGCCTAAGTAAGGGTGAAAGTAATGTTGCGTGTAATGGACTGCTCAGCCACCAGTGTTCCGCCCTTAAGCGTCACGGGTCGCCACCGACGATCAACAGGTGGCTCCATTGGGAGAATGTTACCCCTAAGCATAGGTACAGTCGGCTGTAGTGCATTATTTCACTCCAAGCAAGATTTGAAACCCGCACGTGCAACAGTAATTAGTTTATCTCAAAAGTAGTACAAATATAAGTTAATGAATATGTTCAAAATGTTAGTACTTTTTCCCGCACGTCAAGGGCAAAAGTAGAGTTTTGCATGTCATGGACTGCTCAGCCACCCGAGTTCCGTCCTGAAGCGTCACGGGTCGGCACAGACGATCAACTGCAGAGGTGCAGTCGGTGTATTCTAGAGCACCAGCCGACAGGGCTTGAGTAGTAGTAGTAGTAGTAGTAGTAGTAGTAGTAATGTTTTTTGTTAATTACCTTCAATGGCATTATGTCCACCACGTCCTTATTGATTTCATACGCCCACTCCACTGATTTTCTTTTTTTATCCTAATTAACAATCTGGCTTTTGTCATAATTAAAACAGCCGACATTATCTCTAATTTGACCTTCATTATTTCTCTTGGAGATGATATCAAAAGTTGGTTTGGCGCGAAGGTTCCTGGAACTCATTACGCATGCTTCCATTAATTACAAAATACCATTGTTAGAATTTTCACTTTCCTTCACCCCCCTCCGCTAACATTCTTCGATATTAGATTTCCAATTAAGTACGAACGCTATTTTGGTTGGTTGGTTGGTTGGAACCTTTCCGTCCACTAAGGACGATGGTGTAATGTCCAAAAATGAATGAATAATGCATCTGCGCAAGAGACTGTGCAGGCCAATTCCTGAGTGACATCCTTTGGTGCACTGACTGCGCACAAACTGTGATGCTTTCTTTGGATGCTATCTTTTTCTTCCTCTTTCTGGCCCTCTTTGATGTCAAGGCTACTCTTCTCTACATCATCACCCCTCTCAGTGCCTTTCTTAAGAATCAGGTGCTCGATTTTTTTTTTTGCATCTACCTCCCATATGTTTGTGTCAATGTGGCATATTCACATGTCTCTCCCGCAGACATCTTTAAAGCGTAGGCGTTGTCTACCTACCGATCGGGAGCCTTTTACCAAGTCGCCATACAAAAGATCTTATGGGGTGCGGCCATTTTCCACTCTCCTTGACATTTTAACCCATTGGCAACAGCATTTTCCTCCTATATCTATTCTATATACTAGCAAATATATGCACCCTCCGGGTGCACGTATTTAAGTTTTAATGTTTTTAATTAGAAAGTCTAATAAGAAGGCAGATAAAAAGATTTGAAACAGAGTGGGGTTATAATATAAAAATAGAAATGAAACTTACTCTTCCATCACTACCGTCTTTCATTGCTGAATTTGACTTATTTAACTATTTAGTTAAATTAGGAAATAAAGAATAAAATGACAGTTATTTTTTCTTGTTAATGGATTTCATTTAAGATTCATTGGAGAGATTTTTGCTTATATTCATTAAAATAAAACCAAACAGTTAGAAATCAATAATACTAAGCACATATTTAATAAAATCACATTTTTAATATCAATATACAAATTATCCTTCCCGTTCACACTGCAAACCGCTATTTTTTGTATATATAAATACAATAGCATGTTATTAGTATGTAGATATGGACAACACTAATAAAAAGGTGAAGCAATTTTATTAATAATTGAGGTTTAAATATAAATAAAATCATGGAGAATGTGATGTAAATAACGAAGGGAATTGTGACTTGAGTAGTAATGTAGTTTCGGTTACAGACAGAAAAACACACAATCTCCATTATAATAAGATATAGAATATTAAAAATGTTTCAGTGATTTCTAAATATTTTAGAGACCTCACTTTCGGGATTACACTCGTATTTATGAAAAGTATATTTTTAAAAAATGGAATCATTTCCGACGGTATTAGGTGTAAATACTGTGGCAATATGCTGGTCACGGGACCAAATGTGGTACTATTACATACCCACATTGACATTGCTAATTGGTGAGAGTGTTACATAATTATTAGATTCCTAATATTTATGTACAGTAGTGTAGAAATCAAAATGGCTCTTATAAGTTGCAGCCCACGGCCTTGAAGGATTAAATGACAAGACTTGACCTCATCCTGTTCCTTCCGATGGATACCGTGAGAATCGGTGGAGAAGACCCTCTTCCGGTTTAGATTAGAAAGAGATTTTTTAGTCAGATCGGCCATTGCCACGACGGTGGTAAGTCGTGTTATGCATGGTGCTGACTCAATCTGCGCAGGTAGTCTGGTGGGGATTTCAAAATAAAATATGATCTATGTTAAATCGAAGCCTTGTGTTAATATCTAAAAACTATCAATGACACAGGGCTTCTGATAAAGAGAAATCTCCAATGGAAGACCAGAGACGAAGTCCCTAAGACGCTAGAAGAGACACTAGAAGAGACGCTAGAAGAAGAAGAATAGAAGTAAGAAAGTAAGGAAAGAGAGTATACAACAAGAGTGAGAGTTCTCAGATAAGAGAGTTCTTCAGGTATAGAGAGAGAGATTAGAGAGAGAGAGAGAGAGAGAGATTAGAGAGCGAGAGAGAGAGAGACAGGCAGACAGACAGATTAGAGACTTACTTAGTGAGGAGATTTTACTTGCTTCTTGCTGATCCCTCTACCATCTCCTCCGGCTGCCATCTTGCTGTCTAGTTGTTCTTTTAGCTGCTGCTTCTTCTTATCTAAGGGCTGTTTCTTCTGACTAAGGGATGATTTTGGTCATTGCAAATTATTGAATTAACAAGCCATTTTTTGTTACTTGATCAAGTTTTTATTTTATCTACCCCATGATTCTTATACGCTGCGCAAGGTCAATTTGACAGAGCTTGAATTCATAGTTTTCTTCCTCCTCGTCCGGCAGCTATAATGTTTAATCATTCGTGGGGTCTCTTATAAATGGAAAGTTACCATCATAGCATAACCGTCATAGAAGTGATTGACAAACCGTTTACCTTTCACTGACCTAGCCGCAGAATTCTCATTGGCAAAGCGTGTGAAGGGAACTGAGTTAGTGTGGTTAGAATTTGGACGTTAATAGAAGGGGTCAGACGTGATGACGGTCTGTTCCCCAGTAAGCCATCTTCTCACCCCGTGGTTGAACCCTTTTGGGCTTCGGTTTTAATAAAGACGTCTGAGAATAAATAAAGTCATGTTTCATGATTAAAAACAAAGAGAGAGAAAGACAAAAGAGAGAGAAAGACAAAAGAGAGAGAAAGACAAAAGAGAAAAGAGAAAAGAGAAAAGGGAAAGAAAAGAGAAAAGAGAAGAGAGAAAAGAGAAAGAGAGAGAAAAGAGAAAAGAGAGAGAAAAGAAAGAGAAAAAGAGAAAAAGAGAGAGAGAGAGAGAGAGAAAGAGAAAGAGAGAGAAAAGAGAAAAAGAGGAGAGAAAGAGAAAAAGAGAGAGAGAAAGAATAAGAGAGAGAAATAATAAGAGAGAGAGAAAGAATAAGAGAGAGAGAGAGAGAGAGAAATGAGCAGAGACAACTGGACCCCAGCACAAGAGAATCCCGTATCAACCATAGGAAGAAATAACCCCCAAAAAAGAAGATGGCGAAATAAGAACTCCTTTCACCATTTATACACCCGATGCAGTAAGTGGGTATACAACAATACCAAGGTTAAAGAGCCCAGTTTCTGCTCTACTTTTTCCCATAGCTGAAGGGAGAATAGCTGTATGCATACAGAAAGTATTCGTGTTAAAAACCTTTGGTGTATTCATACACCAATTCCACCCGGCTATTAAAATGATGGTTAGACAATTAGAAATTAGAAAGAAACTCGTCAGACAAGAATTGTTCGTTGAGTTCAACAAGACACACACGCACACACACACATACACACATACACACACACACACATATATATATAATATTAGTAGAGGAAAAATTATACTAATAATAATAATAATTATTATTATTATTATTATTATTATTATTATTGCTCTATGTTTTTAATATATTGAGCACATTTGGATTATTTAATGATGCTACTACATGGGAAAATTTAAAGCGGCAATTGGATACTATATATTATATATATAAGAGAGTTTCATAATTTGCTTGAAGCATTGTGTATGTATTGGTTAGGAGGTTAATTTAGAAGGCCATCACAATGCAGTTTGGAATAAATAAAAATAATAATACGGTAACAATGGTGGTGTGTGTTGACCTGTATTTTTTATTATTTCTTGAATTTTCGAGGTAATACCCTTTATCAAAAGAATTGAACTGAAGCAGTACAGCTATGGCATTTCTTCCTAAATGAATTTTTTTTCTTTTTGACGTTATTTTTGAAATAACTGTATTCCCGTGTGAGCGTGAATGCGTTTATTTTATTTTTTTTTTTTTTTTGTACGTGTGCGTATGTTGTAATGCGCGTGACATTGAAAATGCGTGTTGGCTGTGACGTAAGACTGTATCCTAGCGCGGGATTTTGTACGTGGGTATGTGCGAATGAAAAAGTGTATTTGTGTTTTGTGACGTTTCCTGTTAGATTTTACATCAATTTAATCATTTAATATTATTAATATTATTATATTATTAATATTATCATATTTATTTGCTTATTTACTTATTTATATCTAATTCAATTCATCTTTTTATATTTTATAATATTTTAAATATATATATATATATATAATATATATATATATTTAATTTTTTTTTTTTTTTTTTTTTTTTTTTTCCTTAACAACTAGTGTGCAATGGCTTGTGTGTTGTATGTGTGGGCGAGATGTTGGGCTATAGATTTGAGTGCGTGTTTCGTATTAGTCTTCTCGTTGTAGATTTGTTTCATTAGTAATTCTCCATTGTGCATGTGGGTATGTGTTTTATGTGTGTGTGTGTGCATATACTGTTATATGTGTGCGTTGGTTGTGGGTTTATTGTATGATGAACTCTGCGCTGAGTTCACTCCTGTTATTGATCTCTGGTGTAATCTAGCGATTAGCAAGGCCTCTTTAATTCTGAGATTACCCAAATTTCTCTCTCCGAGCCTCTATATTGACTGTTATATTTCTTCTGTGTTGTTGCATTTAACTAAGTGTTTACGGAAAGTGGATGCTTGTGTGTGTGTAAGTGTTCTTTGATTCTAATGTGTAGTGGTCTTGTGGTGCTACCTATGTAAAATTGGTTACATATATTACATTTTGTGCGGTATACCACATTCACTTCGTGGCACATACCTGTGTCGCGGATGGGGCAGTTCGCTAGTGTACAACTAGTGGTCTCCTTATGGCGGCTTTTGGAGAGTTTTCTTCACCAGGTATATAGATGATATTCTCATCCTCACATCTTCCCGTGAAGAAGCCAACAAAATCGCATCAACATTCAACAACATAGACAACAACATACATTTCACCATAGAACATCCTGACTGCACAGGATCATTATCACTGTTGGATTTCCGACTTAAGGTATTAAACAAGGGAGAAATCCACACCGACTTCTATAGAAAATCGGCCAGCAGAGACTGTTCGTCCACCACAAATCGGCACTCCCCTTGGGGCAAAGACTGGATACATAAAGAACGAACTTGCCCGTATCCGAAACAAATGCAGCAAGAAGCAGGACCAGATCACACACACCAGACAATTATATCCACACTAAAAGACAAATGGTTACCCACTTCAATCACAAACGACTCAAGCAAACAGAATCCACAAAACCACCATCTCACGTCCAATGCCTGTTTTTTAAGGTTACCACATTTTCAACGAAAATATAACCACAGCAATACGTAGGGCGATACGGAAGGAGGGCCTGGATATACAACTTGCCCATTACGGACCATCACTCAGGAGAAAACTCTCCAAAAGCCGCCATAAGGAGGCCACTAGTTGTACACTAGCGAACTGCCCCATCCGCGACACAGGTATGTGCCACGAAGTGAATGTGGTATACCGCACAAAATGTAATATATGTAACCAATTTTACATAGGTAGCACCACAAGACCACTACACATTAGAATCAAAGAACACTTACACACACAAGCATCCACTTTCCGTAAACACTTAGTTAAATGCAACAACACAGAAAGAAATATAACAGTCAATATAGAGGCTCGAGAGAGAAATTTGGGTAATCTCAGAATTAAAGAGGCCTTGCTAATCGCTAGATTACACCCAGAGATCAATAACAGGAGTGAACTCAGCGCAGAGTTCATTATACAATAAACCCAAAACCAACGCACACATATAACAGTATATGCACACACACACATAAAACACATACCCACATGCACAATGGAGAATTACTAATGAAACAAATCTACAACGAGAAGACTAATACGAAACACGCACTCAAATCTATAGCCCAACATCTCGCCCACACATACAAACACACAAGCCATTGCACACTAGTTGTTAAGGAAAAAAAAATAAAATAAATAAATAAATAATTAAATATATATATATATATATATATATATATATATATATATATATATATAATATTTTTTAAAAATATTATAAAAATATAAAAGATGAATTGAATTAGATATAAATAAGTAAATAAGCAAATAAATATGATAATATTAATAATAATAATAATATTAATAATATTAAATGATTAAATTGATGTAAAATCTAACAGGAAACGTCACAAAACACAAATACACTTTTTCATTCGCACATACCCACGTACAAAATCCCGCGCTAGGATACAGTCTTAACGTCACAGCCAACACGCATTTTCAATGTCACGCGCATTACAACATACGCACACGTACAAAAAAAAAAAATAAAAATAAAAATAAACGCATTCACGCTCACACGGGAATACAGTTATTTCAAAAATAACGTCATTTTCAAAAAAAAAAAAAAAATTCATTTAGGAAGAAATGCCATAGCTGTACTGCTTCAGTTTCAATTCTTTTGATAAAGAGGTATTACCTCGAAAATTCAAGAAATAATAAAAAAATACAGGTCAACACACACCACCATTGTTACCGTATTATTATTTTTTATTTATTCCAAACTGCATTGTGATGCCTTCTAAATTAACCTCCTAACCAATATATATTATATATATAATATATATATATATATATATTATATATAAAAGAAAATTTGAAAAAACAAGTGTTCCAAAAATGGGATGAATTTAATTATCGATGTTAAAAAACATTTCGGTTACATTGAACCTTCATTAGGATGTCTCTTGGGGTGAAGAAATGATGGATGTTTTTATATGTGACAGGAGATGAAAATCTTTTAGTTATGTAACTGTATTTGATCAGCGTTTTCTTCACCCTAAGAGACATCCTGATGAAGGTTCAATGTAACCGAAATGTTTAAACATCGATAATTAAAATCATCCCATTTTCGGAACACTTGGTTTTTTTTTTCAAATTTTCTTTATATTGTCGATTTAATTTCCATATTTACTCCCATATATATATATTATATATATATATATTATTATATATATATATAATCATCGTCACGCTATTAGCACAGATATCCATGCCAATCTCTCTCCAACCGTCCCTATCACTCATTGTTCTCAGGAGGTCCTCTATGCTGCATCCAGTATCCGCACAGAGCTGGTCAAGTTCGTCTTTGCTGTCCATCCCAGACTTGCGTGCCCATGTGCTGGTTTCCCACAGGAGGACGTCTCTCATGAGTTCGTCCTTTCTTCTCCAGCAGTGTCCTGTGTGTCTAGTTCGTCTTACTCGGGCGGTTTGGGTGATATGGGGCAGGTGACCGTACAGCTGTTTTCTCGCGGGGTGTTGTTTTGCATGCATATGATGAGAGGCACTGATCTTAAACGGATTTGAACTCTGGGCGTCCATTTCATTACCCCCTGATGATAATGGTTACTCTAAGCGCGCCACCATTAAAAAAAAAAGAAATTATTAGTTTTGATATGAGGCAACAACATCAGAATATTATTATTAATTTGCAGCTTTCATTATTTTAGTTCATGTGATTAAAACCATTGTTAGCGAAAAAGAAAGGATGAAAAAAAATATTCGTGTGAGTTTAAAGACATGAAAAGAAAAATATGCCACTTCCTCATCCTGAACAGGATATGAAGCCGGTTATTTTTCCTTTCATCATCAGTCGATGCTCTGACCCCGGTCCAACCTCCTAATTCAATCAATCTGTTTTTTTGTTTTTTGTTTTTTTGTTTTTTTGTTTTTGTTTTTTTGCGGACGGAAAAGAGAAAAGCAACATGGCCGCCAATCCAGACATTTAAATCAATAGCAATAACAATTATTATTAACATTGTCGCATTTAGAGAAACAAGGATATTTTTTAACTGGTGAATGAGGGTGGGGAGAGGTCGGGTCGTTCGCTAGTTTGATGCAACCGGTGATAATAATTTGATTAAACAACTATTCGGGGAAAATCCCTGTTTATTGTCAATTGCAACACTTCTTTCTTCTTTTTGTTTAAGGAAATTGCAGCATTTATTTTTAAATTGATTCATTCCGCCCTTCCATATAAAACAGTATCCAAACATTAGTTTCTAATGAGCTGGTATTATGGACAGGAGAGTGATCTTCACCGAAGGACCGAATTAAATTACGCCGACTGCACTGTTGTAGAGGGGTAAAAATGCGCCAATGGGGTCACCTGTTGGCCTTGGGTTGCGACCTGTGATGCTTAAGAGCGGAATCTTGGTAGTTGAGCTGCCGTGTGTCATGGTAATACTCCATTATGGCCCTTACTTAGGCTAGACGGTTAGTCGAAGAGTCCCCCTCGCCCGATCAATCGCTTGGTCACGTGAAGCCCTAGCACCTACAAGATTGTCCCACCATAAAACCTTACCACAATCCCCAACCTTTTTATGATATGTGCTAGAAAGTGGTGGCTGAGGGTCTTAGTGTCCTGGGTCTGACGTTAAAACTCAATCTAATTGTGAAGTTCCAGTCTTGAGCTCTGGGAGTGTGGAGTATCCCTTCATCACTATTGCATCCAGGTTCACCCTGACAAGGAGTTTTAGTACCTGATATGGTCCTATCTATGGGTTAAATTGAGAAAAAAAATGATTTGTATAAAAATGTGTTTTTAAAAATTGAGTAAAAGTAAAAATTCGTCAGGGCCGCCTAATGTCGGTATCGGCCAGACAGCGAGGGAGTCTATCCCCTTTTCACTAGCGCTAACTAAGGAGATTATTCTAGCATCTGAGGTGGAGCGCCACACCTACCATTAGCTCCTCTCCTTACCGCACAGATCCCTGTGCTACATTCGCTGAGTTGGCGAGGGCCGGTATCGAACCAAGAACCTTGTGATTCCTAGCCGAACACTCTACCGACTGAGCTAAATAAAACAAAAGGTTTTCGCATAAACAACGGTTGAAGTGTCGTAAATCTGACTAGACAACCAACCGAATTAAATTATAAACTGACTGGGGTAAGATTGGAGGGATAGCAATTTGTCTTATGGCCATTGCAAGCTAAAAGATAAGAGAGCAAGAGTCGTGCCCTAGCCTTATTCTAGCATCCGTTTTTTTGCCATTGTTTTTATTGTTCAGCCACCAAATTTACGTAGAGTTTCAACGTAAAAAATTCATTTACATCTCTCTTCAATTACGCTGTGGACTTGTATATTATATTTTTGATAGCTGGAATATATCCTGAACAATTTTGATACTCACTATACACTTTTTATATAATTTTACAATAAACTCTTTTGAGTTTTACTATGAACTATAATGCTTCTGATTTTTTAAAATTAAAAATGAAATTTATTTTATTTTTAAAACAGAACACGCAGTTTTTTTTAAAATTCCAGCATTGAATATAGCGTTCGTCTGTAAACAGTCTTCTAACGGTTATTATTTTTTCTTTTCCCGTCTATCTCTCATATGTTGCTCTTGATGATGACCAGTTTATCGAGCCGGTCGAAACAGATTTCTGTCAGCAATTATTAATAATCATTTGTTTTTTCAAAAATGTTAAATTTCATATATATATATATATATATATATTAATATATATATAATCACAGAATGAAGACTAATTTTTTTTAAATCTCAACAATGTATACCTGTTTGTCTTTGGGAAACGAAACAGTTAGCACCCAATACGAAGAAATGAGTATGCGATTTTTATGAATAGGATATAGTAACAATAAGATCCATAAATAGCGAATCCCGACCGACTGAACCACCCAAAAGAGAATGTCAGTTTCTCGATATGGTTGTCAAGCAGCATCAAGGTCACACAGGCGCAGGAGTACAGTCCCTCCCAGGCCAATAAAAAAAGCAACTGGTAATGCCCCTGGTTGGGTAG
>CM042178.1:13118399-13133399 GCA_023376005.1 Doryteuthis pealeii
TATTAGAAAATGGTATTGTTAAAATGGTATTATGAAAAAATGTATTGGAAAAAATGGATATGAAAAATGTATTTTATAAAATTATTATAAAATGGTATTGGTGAAAATGTATTATGAAAAATGTATTGTTATAAAATGGTATTATGAAAAATGGTATTATGAAAAATGGTATTGTATAAAATGGTATTATGAAAATGTATTAATAAAATGTATTATGAAAAAATGTATTATTGAAAAATGGTATTGTATAAATGGTATTATGAAAAATGATAGGGAAAATGATTAATGAAAATGTATTGTATAAAATGGTATTATGAAAAAATGTATTGGAAAATAGGATTATGAAAAATTATATATGAAAAAATTACTTGTATAAAATTATTATGAAAAATGGTATTGAAAAGTGGTATTATGAAAAAATGTATTGTATAAAAGGTATATGAAAATGGGATTATGAAAAATGTATGTAAAAAAAATGCCAATTATTTTCTAGGGGGGGGGGGTAATATAATGGAATCCCCCGTTGTCACCATCTTTGAACAGAATATTGGCAAAAACAACATGTTCTTCTTTGAAATGGGGATCTAAAGTTTATAAACGTAAATATTATTCCTTGAAGGAAAAAGGAAGATGAAAGAAAGAAAGAGTGAAAGAAAGAAAGAAAGAAAGAATGAAAGAAAGAATGAAAGAAAGAAGAGAGAAAGAAAAAATGAAAAAAGAAAGAGAGAAAAAAGAAAAAAGAAAGAAAGAAAGAAAGAAAGAAAGAAAGAAAGAAAGAAAAATAGATAATTTAAGACGAAAGGGACTAAAGAAATATAGAAAGAAAGGACAGTAAAGAAAGTAAGGAAAGACCGAAAAAATTGAAAAAGAAAGAAAGAAATAGTTCATCTTTAAACAACATGATTACTGAGCAAAAAGAAATAAAATAATGAATGAAAAGATGGAAATGAAAAAAGAAGAGAGACATAGAAAGAAAGCAAAGGAAAAAAGAAAGAAAGAAAGAAAGAAGAAAGAAAAACGAAGCCAATAAAATAAAAAAAAACAAGAAGAAAATATCTTCTGAGAAAAAAAGAATGATAAAGATGGAAATTGAAAAAAGAATTCCAATGAATTTAACTATCGGAAATTGAAAAATAAAGACCAGAGAAGATTACGGAAGATAAAAAGACAGAATATAATAAAGATGAAATTGAAAGAAAAAAAGGAAAGAAAGATCAAGGAAGAAAGAAAGAAAGACAAGAAAGATGAAAGTGAGAGAAAGAAAGAAAAGAAGAAAGATGAAAATTGATAGAAAGAAAGAAAAGAAAGAAAGAAAAAAGAAAAAAGAAAGATGAAGTGAGAGAAAGAAAGAAAAGAATGAAAGATGAAAATGATAGAAAAGAAAGAAAGAAAGAAAGAAAGAAAGAGGAAAGAAAGAAAGCAAAGATGAAATTGATAGAAAAAGAAAGAAAAAAAAAGGAAGAAGAAAATGTGTTAATTAGAAAAGAAAGGAAAGAGAGGAAAAAGGAAAGAAAGATAAGATGAAATTTAAAAAGAAAGAAAGAAAGATGCAATGAGAATAGAAAGAAAAAGCAAAGGAAAGAAAGAAAGAAAAGAAAGAAAGAAAAATGGAAATTGAGTGAAAAAAGAAAGAAAGAAAGAAGAAAGGAAAGAAAGAAAAGAAAGAAAAAAGAAAGATTGAAAATGATAGAAAGAAAGAAAGAAAGAAAGTACAGAAAGAAAGATGTATAATTGAGAAAAGAAAGAGAGAAGAAAGAAAAAAAGATAAAAGGAAATTTAAAAGAAAGAAAGGATGGCAACTGAGAATGAAAGAATGAAAGAAAGAAAGAACGAAAGAAAGAAAGAAAGATGAAAATTGATAGAAGAAGAAAGAAAGAAAGAAAGAAAGAAAGAAAGAGAGGGTGTTTATCTTCAGATAGATAAATAATATAGATAAATAGGTGAATAAATCTTTTAAAAAATTCGAAGATTTCTGCTATAAATTGCTGTCTACATGCTTGAAAATAAGAAATGAAAAAAAATAAGCAGACATTTTTGGTTTTTTGTTTTTGTTTTTTGTTTTGTTGTTTTTGTTTTTACTTTCTCCAAATGAACCGAAAATCTCGACTATAAAATGTGAATCTTTTACGCAAAAAGCAGAGAAGTAAACAAACACACACCAATTGCCTAAAACTTACTATCCAACGCTTTCAATAAATCTAGACAACACAGCCAATTATTTTCACTTAAAACTTCTTTTTGCGTTTGCCCAATTGATTTGACTTAACAAAACAATCCTATATATAGTACGCTTTTCCTAAATCTTCTGTCCGTTATAATCCTGCAACATCCTCTGGTTAAAAATGAGACCGTCCAAATCGTCAAAGATGAAATGCAATCTATATATTAATACGCTTGTTCCTAAATCTTCTGTCCGTTATCATCCTGCAACATCCCTCTGGTTAAAAATGAGACCGTCGAAATCGTCAAAGAATGAAATGCAATCTATATATTAATACGCTTGTTCCTAAATCTTCTGTCCGTTATCATCCTGCACACCCTCTGGTTAAAAATGAGACCGCGCCAAATCGTCAAAGATGAAATGCAATCTATATATTAGTACGCTTGTCCTAAATCTTCTGTCCGTTATCATCCTGCAACACCCTCTGGTTAAAAGTGGGACCTTCAAATCGTCAAAGATGAAATGCAATCTATGTATTAATACCGCTTGTTCCTAAATCTTCTGTCGTTATCATCCTGCAACACCCTCTGGTTAAAAATGAGACCGCCCAAATCGTCAAAGATGAAATGCAATCTATATATTAGTACGCTTGTTCCTAAATCTTCTGTCCGTTATCATCCTGCAACATCCTCTGGTTAAAAATGAACCGCCCAAATCGTCAAAGATGAAAATGCAATCTATATATTAATACGCTCGTCCTAAATCTTCTGTCCGTTATAATCCTGCAACATCCTGGTTAAAAATGAGACCGTCCAAATCGTCAAAGATGAAATGCAATCTTATATTAATACGTCGTTCCTAAATCTTCTGTCCGTTATCATCCTGCAACATCCTCTAGTTAAAAAATGAGACCGCCCAAATCGTCAAAGATGAAATGCAATCTAATATTAAAACGCTCGTTCTAAATCTTGTCCGTTATTATCCTGCAACACCCCTCTGGTAAAAAATGGACCGTCCAAATCGTCAAAGATGAAAGCAATTCAATATTAATACGGCTTGTTCCTAAATCTTCGCCGTTATCATCTGCAACATCCTCTGGTTAAAAATGAAGACCGTTCAATCGTCAAAGATGAAATGCAATTTATATATGAATACGCCTTGTTCCTAAATGCTTCTGTCCGTTACATCCTGCAACATCCTCTGGTAAAAATGAACCTTTCAAATCGTTCAAGATGAAATGCAATCATATATTTAATACAGAAATAATATATAATAATATATAATATATATATATATGTGTTGTGTGTTGTTGTGTGTGTGTGTGTGTGTGTGTGTGTGTTGTGGTTCCACCTATGTTCTTAGTTGATAATATATATATATATTTATATATATAGATATATAATATATTATTTTGGTATATAGTATGAAGCATTAGTGCGAAATACCAAAAAAGACAGAACAGCCATTATTTGCTCCGATGAAGGGGAGTAGCATCTCCGAAATTTTATGAAATAAAACTAAACTGATTTTCTTATATTTCCCACCTAATGCTTCATACTAAATCCTAAATAATATATATTATAGTCATGTATATATAATTACACCACACGTACACAGACACACACACACACACTGTCACACACACCCACACACACACACACACACATATATATATAATATATATTATATATATATATATATTTAATGAAAAATTACCAAACTAACAATGTGTTTGATATAGCCTTAGCCGACAATTTTTGTGTGAATATGTGCTTAATTGAAGTCATGCCTAATTGTGAAACTTAATTAATTGATAATTAATGAATTAGGCGGGGATATCTGTTCAAATGTAAGGCCAAACAAATCGAGAAAAAGTCAATCTGTACATACAGAGATTGACTTTTTCTCGATTTGTTTAGCCTTACATTTGAACAGAGATGCCCGCCTAATTCATTAATTATCAATTAATTAAGTTTCAAAATTAGGTATGACTTCAATTAAGCACATATTCTCCCCAAAATATAATTCAATGCAACGATTCTCCTCTGCATCTCACACTACATTCCTCCCCTGCCGAACACGGGTTCAATTCCAACCCTACCCACCACGAGTTGCATTCCTCACCCTTGAGACCCCAAGTCACTTTCCAGCTTAAGATTCATCCTCTGGGAGTCAAGCGGCTCCCATTCAATAATTTCTGGTCTCATCAAGCAGCACGGATATCCATGACAATCTCTCGCCAACCTTCCCTATCATTCATTGCCCCTGGGAGGTCTTCTGTGCAGCAAACAGCATCCTCACATTGTTGGTCAATGTAGGCCCTTGCTGGGCGGCCCACATTAGTATGTCCATGTGTTGGCTTCCACAGGAGGACGTCACTTATGAGCTCGTCCTTGCTTCTCCAACAGTGTCCTGCATGCCTAGTCCGTCTCACTCGGGTGGTTTGTGAGATGGGGGGCAGATGGCCATACAGCTGCTTCCTTGTGGGGTGCTCTTTCCACGACTTGTTCAAGACTGCGTGTAGCATTCTTGTGCAGCTCCCATCTAGCTTATTCTCAAGGCGTTTCGTTAGGGTCCAAGTGGTGCAGCCATATAGTAGTACTGTTATCACCACAGCCTGGAATAATTGTCGCTTTAACTTGTCAGTGAGATCGAATTTCCATTTGACTGATAAATTGTTTGACGCCGACCATGCCTTTCCTATTCATGTATTAACATCGCTTTCTGTGGATGAGATATTACTTCCTAGGTATGTGAATTGTTCTACTAGCTTAAGAGTGTGGTCTATTCGTTGCCTTTTTCCCACAATGCCGCATAACCTCGCGAAAAATATTTAGAAAGATTATTTTATTTTCTTTCTAACCAAATAAATATTTCTTAGATTAGACCGGTGATACGTGAGAAATTCCAAGCTGAAATGATTAGGGCACACATTTGTCAACTTCAAATTAGCAGCAGCATCGCCATTTTAAATCACCGCTGATATAGGCAGCAGCCAGCAAATTTATAAAATATTAGCAGCAGCAGCTATGCCACGATTATCGCAAATCGTTTGATTTTTGTTTGATTAAACATATTTTCATTTCTAATTTTGCTTTCGTCAGGACAACGTCGAAGTCTAGAAACACGGCTAACAAAGATTCTTGATTCGAACAATAGAAGATATGTTAAATGTTTAAAATATAATTTTTTTAATATAAAAGGAATGACTTACAGGCAAAAATATTGGGTTGGTCTCAATATTTGGTTGGTACACGGCTTACTAATATTATACAGCCCCACATGATACATTAAGAGGCAAAAATTAACAGGCCGATTGGCCTGATAGTCAATCTATAGGTTTAGGCTGGAAAATGTTAAAAGTATACAAAAATACACAAACTGTTTTATTTTTTTTCTTCAGAAATGTAATATGAAAAATTAACCATTTTTGTAAACAAATTATCGCGAAAAAACTTTAAAAATCAATATTTAAATGCAAAAAAGTTATGCGTTAGTAATTTTACCAAACTAGCGTCTTAGGCAAAAACAGACCGTATACGTGATTGAAAAGCATAAAAACTAGGTAAATCACAGCCGTTTATAATTCGTAGATTAGTGAAAGACAAAGTATAAATAACGTATTTTAATTTTGAAAAGAATTAAAATCAAATTAAAATAATGACTAATAAATTCTAGCGGTATTATTTTATTATTTTCTGTTAAATTTTTAAATTACTTCCTTTCTGCGTCAAGTTTATAAGCGACCCAGAATGAGTTAAAATGTAATCGGCCTACAGTAAGAGGCAAAAAATAACAGGCCGATTATATTTTAACTCATTTTCCAGCCTAAACCTACAGATTGACTATCAGGCCGATCGGCCTGTTAATTTTTGCCTCTTAATGTATCATGTGGGGCCGTATAATATTAGTAGGCCGTGGTTGGTACAAATGTTATTCGAACAAGTCAGCGTTATAACAAATATAAAGTGCTCAATACGTAAGTAGAGCGGATTTATTATTATAGTGTGTACAGAAATAACCTACTCGAGTTTCACCATAAGGATCTTCAGGGCTAAATCCACTGAATTAATCAAGATATTGCAGGACCTAAAGTTAGCTGTAATTAATCAATATCTTGATTAATTCAGTGGATCTAACCCTGAAGATCCTTATGGTTTAACTCGAGTTGGTATTTTCTACACTATATATATATATATATATATACTCATTGTGTAGAAATAACCACTCCGAAGTTAAACCAAAGGATCTCAGGTTAGACCCACTGAATATCAAGATATTGATTAATTACAGCTAACTTTAGTTCCTGCAATATCTTTGATTAATTCAGTGGATTTAGCCCTGAAGATCCTTATGGTGAAACTCGCAGTAGTTATTTCTGTACACACTATAATAATAAAATCCGCTCTACTTACTTATTGAGCACTTTATATTTGTTATAACGCTGACTTGTTCGAATAACATTTGTACCAACCACGGCCTACTAATATTATACGCCCCACAGATTACATTAAGAGGCAAAAATTAACAGGCCGATCGGCCTGATAGTCAATCTGTAGGTTTAGGCTGGAAATGAGTTAAAATATAATCGCCTGTTATTTTTTCCTCTTACTGTAGGCCGATTTACATTTTAACTCATTCTGGGTCTTATAAACTTGGACGCAAAAGGAAGTAACTTTAAAAATAACAGAAAAAATAAAATAATACCGCTAGAATTTATTAGTCATTATTTAATTTGATTTTAATTCTTTTCAAAATTAAAATACTTATTTATACTTTGTCTTTCACTAATCTACGAATTATTAAACGGCGTGATTTACCTATTTTTATGCTTTCAATCACGTATACGGTCTGTTTTGCCTAAGACGCTAGTTGGTAAAAATTACTAACGCATAACTTTTTGCATTTAAATATTGATTTTTTAAAGTTTTCCGATAATTTGTTTACAAAAATGTTAATCTCTTTATTACATTTCTGAAGAAAAAAAAATAAAACAGTTTGTGTATTTTGATATACTTTTAACATTTTCAGCCTAAACCTATAGATTGACTATCAGCGCCAAACGGCCTGTTAATTTTTGCCTCTTAATGTATCATGTGGGCTGTATAATATTAGTAAAGCCGTGTACCAACCCAATATTGAGACCAACCATATTTTTCCTGTAAGTCATTCCTTTTATATTCAAAAAAATTATATTTTAAACATTTAACATATCTTCTATTGTTCGAATCAAGAATCTTTGTTAGCCGTGTTTCTAGAACTTCGACGTTGTCCTGACGAAAGCAAAATTAGAAATGAAAATATGTTAATAAACAAAAATCAAACGATTTGCGATAATCGTGGCATAGCTGCTGCTGCTAATATTTTATAAATTTGCT
Source organism: Doryteuthis pealeii (assembly GCA_023376005.1). Classification (NCBI taxonomy): domain Eukaryota; kingdom Metazoa; phylum Mollusca; class Cephalopoda; order Myopsida; family Loliginidae; genus Doryteuthis; species Doryteuthis pealeii. Next base: position 13,125,939 of record CM042178.1, read on the forward strand.
GGCTGCTGCCTATATCAGCGTATTTAAAATGGCATGCTGCTGCTAATTTGAAGTTGACAAATGTGTGCCCTAATCATTTCAGCTTGGAATTTCTCACGTATCACCGGTCTAATCTAAAAATTTATTTGGTTAGAAAGAAAAAAAAAAATAATCTTTCTAAATATTTCGCGGAGTCATTGGGGAAAAAGGCAACGAATAGACACACTCTTAAGCTAGTAGAACAATTCACATACCTAGGAAGTAATATCTCATCCACAGAAAGCGATTTAATACATGAATAGGAAAGGCATGGTCGGCGTCAAACAATTTATCAGTCAAATGGAATTCATCTCACTGACAAGTTAAAGCGACAATTATTCCAGCTGTGTGATAACCGAATTACTACTATTGGCTGCACCACTTGACCCTAACGAAACGCCTTGAGAATAAGCAATGGGAGCTGCACAAGAATGCTACACGCAGTCTTGAACAAGTCGTGGAAGAGCACCCCACAAGGAAGCAGCTGTATGGCCATCTGCCCCCCATCTCACAAACCACCGAGTTGAGACGGACTAGGCATGCAAACACTGTTGGAGAAGCAAGGACGCGAGCTCATAATGACTCCTCCTGTGGAACCAACACAGACATACTAATGTGGGCCGCCCAGCAAGGCCACATTGACCAACAATGTGAGATGCTGTTTGCTGCACAGAAGACCTCCCAGGGCAATGAATGATAGGGAAGGTTGGAGGATTGTCATGGATTATCCCGTGCTGCTTGATGAGACCAGAAATTATTGAATGGAGCTTGACTCCCAGAGATGAATCTTAAGCTTGGAAAGTGACTTGGGTCTCAAGGGTGAGGAATGCAAACTTCGTGTGGGGTTGAATTAACCCGTGTTCGGCGGAGGAATGTACGAGATGCAGAGGAGAATCGTTGCATTGAATTATATTTTGGGGAATATGCTTAATTGAAGTCATACCAATTTTGAAAACTTAATTAATTATAATTAATGAATTAGGCGGCATCTCTGTTCAAATGTAAGGCTAAACAAATCGAGAAAAAGTCAATCTCTGTATGTACAGATTGGACTTTTTCTCGATTTGTTTGGCCTTACTTTGAACAGATATCCCCGCCTAATTCTTAATTATCAATTAATTAAGTTTCACAATTAGGCATGACTTCAATTAAGCACATATTCACACAAAAATTGTCGGCTAAGCCTATATCAAACACATGTAATTTTTTCATTAAATTATATATATATATATATAATATATATCTATATATACTATTCTAAATTATTATATTTATATATATATATATATATATATTATATATATGTGTGTGTGTGTGTGTGTGTGACAGTGTGTGTGTGTGTCTGTGTATCGTGTTGTATTAATATCATAATATATATTATTTAGGATTTAGTATGACAGCATTAGTGGAAATATAAAGAAAATCAGTTTAGTTTTATTTCATAAAATTTCGGAGATGCTACTCCCTTCATCGGACAAAAAATGGCTGTTCGTCTTTGGTATTTCGCCACTAATGCTTCATACTATATACCAAATAATTATATATCATATCATATATATATAAACATATATATATAATATTATATCAACTAAGAACAATAGGTGGAACCCACAACACACACACCACACACCACACACACACACCCACCACACACACACATATATATATTATATATATATAATATATATAATTCTCGTATTAATATAAGATGCATTCATCTTGAACGATTTGAACGTCTCATTTTTAACAGAGGATGTTGCAGATATAACGACAAAGATTTAGAATCAAGCTGTATTATATTAGATTGCATTTCATCTTACGATTTGAACGGTCTCATTTTTAACCAGAGAGTTGCAGATGATAACGGACAGAAGATTTAGGAACAAGCGTATGAATATATAGATTGATTTCATCTTTGACGATTTGGACGTCTCATTTTTAACCAAGAGGGTGTTGCAGGATAATAACGGACAAGATTTAGAACGAGCGTATAATTATAATTGCATTCACTTGACGATTTGGCCGGTTCATTTTTAACTAGAGGATGTTGCAGGATGATAACGGACAAAGATTTAGAACGAGCGTATTAATATATAGATTGCATTTCACTCTTGGACGATTTGGACGTCTCATTTTAACCAGAGGATGTTGCAGGATTATAACGGACAGAAGATTTAGGAACGAGCGTATTAATATATAGATTGCATTTCATCTTTGACGATTGGGCGGTCTCATTTTTAACCAGAGGATGTTGCAGGATGATAACGGACAGAAGATTTAGGAACAGCGTACTAATATATAGATTGCATTTCATCTTTGACGATTTGGGCGGTCTCATTTTTAACCAGAGGTGTTGCAGGATGATAACGACAGAAGATTTAGGAACAAGCGTATTAATACATAGATTGCATTTCATCTTTGACGATTTGAACGGTCTCACTTTTAACCAGAGGGTGTTGCAGGATGATAACGGACAGAAATTTAGGAACAAGCGTACAAATATTAGATTGCATTTCATCTTTGACGATTTGGGCGTCTCATTTTAACCAGAGGGTGTTGCAGGATGATAACGGACAGAAATTTAGGAACAAGCGTATTAAATATATAGATTGCATTTCATCTTTGACGATTTCGACGGTCTCATTTTTAACCAGAGGATTTGCAGATGATAACGGACAGAAGATTAGGAACAAGCGTATTAATATATAGATTGCATTTCATCTTTGACGATTTGACGGTCTCATTTTTAACCAGAGGATGTTGCAGGATTATAACGGACAGAAGATTTAGGAACAAGCGTACTAATATATAGATTGTTTTGTTAAGTCAAATCAATTGGGCAAACGCAAAAAGAAGTTTTAAGTGAAAATAATTGGCTGTGTTGTCTAGATTTATTGAAAGCGTTGGATAGTAAGTTTTAGGCAATTGGTGTGTGTTTGTTTACTTCTCTGCTTTTTGCGTAAAAGATTCACATTTTATAGTCGAGATTTTCGGTTCATTTGGAGAAAGTAAAAAACAAAAAACAAAACAAAAACAAAAAAACAAAAACAAAAAACCAAAAATGTCTGCTTATTTTTTTTCATTTCTTATTTTCAAGCATGTAGACAGCAATTTATAGCAGAAATCTTCGAATTTTTTAAAAGATTTATTCACCTATTTATCTATATTATTTATCTATCTGAAGATAAACACCCCCTCTCTTTCTTTCTTTCTTTTTCTTTCTTTCTTTTCTTCCTATCATTTTCATCTTTCTTTCTTTCTTTCGTTCTTTCTTCTTTCATTCTTTCTATTTCTCAGTTGCCATCTTTCTTTCTTTTTAAATTTCCATCTTTTCTTTTTTTCTTTCTTCCTCTCTTTTTTTCTCAATTATACATCTTTCTTTCTTACTTTCTTTCTTTTCTTTCTATCAATTTTCATCTTTCTTTTCTTTCTTTCTTTCTTCTTTCTTTCTTTCTTTCTTTCTTTCACTCAATTTCCATTTTTCTTTCTTTCTTTCTTTCTTTCTTTCTTCTTTCTATTTCTCAGTGCCATCTTTCTTTCTTTTTTTAAATTTCCATTTTTCTTCTTCTTTCTTCCTCTCTTTCTTTCTTTTCTCAATTACACATTTTCTTTCTTACTTTCTTTCTTTCTTTCTTTCTTTCTATCAATTCATCTTTCTTTCTTTCTTTCTTTCTTTCTTTCTTTCTTTCTTTCTTTCTATCAATTTTCATCTTCATTCTTTCTTCTCTCCTTTCTCTTCTTTCTTTCTTTCTTTCTTTCTTTCTTTCTTCTTTCTATTCAATTTTCATCTTTCATTCTTTCTTTCTTTCTCTCACTTTCCATCTTTCTTCTTTCTTCTTTCTTTCTTTCTTTCTTTCTTTCTTTCTTTCATTTCCATCTTTATTTATTGTCTTCTTTATCTCAGTAACCATCTTTCTGTCTTTTATTTTTCAATTCCATATTAAATTCATTGATTCTTTCTTTCAATTTCCATCTTTATTCATTCTTTCTTTCTCAGAAGATATTTTCCTTCCTTTCTTTCTTTCTTTCTTTCTTTCTTTCTTTCTTCTTCTTCTTTCTTTCTTTCTTTCTTTTTTAATTTCCATCTTTCATTCATTCTTTATTTCTTTTTGCTCAGTAATCATGTTTAAAGATAGAAATCTTTCTTTCTTTCTTTTTCAATTTCCGTCTTTCTTACTTTCTTTCTTCCTTTCTTCTATATTTCTTAGTCTTTCGTTAATTATCATTTTCTTTCTTTCTTTCTTTCTTTCTTTCTTTCTTTTTCTTTCTTTCTTTTTTCTCTCTTTCTTTTTCATTTTTTTCTCTCTTTCTTTTCATTCTTTCTTTCATTCTTTCTTTCTTTCTTTCTTTCACTCTTTCTTTCTTTCATCCTTCCTTTCTTTCTTCCAAGGAATGAATATTTACGTTTATAAAAACTTTAGATCCCCATTTCAAAGAAGAACATGTTGTTTGCCAAATATTCTGTTCAAAGAATGTGAACAAAAGATATCCATTATATTTCAAGAAAATACATTGCATTTTTTACAATACCATTTTTCATAATACCATTTTCATAATACCATTTATACAATACCATTTTCATATACCACTTTCCCAATACCATTTTTCATAATACCATTTTATTTTTTCATAATACTATTTCAATAATACCCAATACCATTTTTCATAATACCATTTTATATACCATTTTTCCCATTTTTACCATTTTTTCATAATACCATTTTATACAATACCCATTTTCATAATACCATTTTTCATAATACATTTTACCATTTTCATAATACCATTTTATACAATACCATTTTTATATACCATTTTTCATAATACCATTTTATACAATACCATTTTTCAAATACCATTTCCCAATCCATTTTATAATACCATTTATACATTTTTCATAATCCATTTTTACCAAATTACCATTTTCATAAACCATATACCATTTTCATAATACCATTTTTCCCAAACCATTTTCATATACCATTTCATAATACCATTTTACACAATATCATTTTTCATAATACCATTTTATACAATAACAATTTTTCATAATACCATTTTTCATAATACCATTTTAATACCATTTTTCATAATACCATTTATACAATACCCTTTTTCATAATACATTTTTCATAATACCATTTTTCATAATACCATTTTTATACAATACCCTTTTTCATAATACCATTTTTCATAAACCATTTTTCATAATACCATTTTATACAATACCATTTTTCATAATACCATTTTTCCAATACCATTTTTATAATACCATTTTATACAATACCATTTTAATACCATTTTTCCCTATACCATTTTCATAATACCATTTTTCATAATACCATTTTTCATAATACCATTTTACCACAATATCATTTTTCATAATACCATTATACAATACCATTTTTCATAATACCATTTTCCCCAATACCATTTTTCATAATACCATTTTTAATACCATTTTACATACCATTTTCATAACCATTACCATTTTTCCATACCATAATACCTTTTTTCATTTACCATTTATACAAAACCATTTTTCATAATACTATTTTTCATAATACAATTTTATCAATACCATTTTTCATAATACCATTTTCCCAATACCATTTTCATAATACCATTTTATACAATACCATTTTTTCCCAATACCATTTTTATACAATACCATTTTCATAATACCATTTTTTGACGCAAACAATAACCAGTGAACTGTTTGGCAAGTTGGGAGCAAAAGTATCACGGGAAGTATCTATCTATCTATCTATCTATCTATCTATCCGTCTCGGTCTGTTCCTATCTATCTATCTATCTATCTATCTATCTATCCTTCTCGGTCTGTTCCTATCTATCTATCTATCTATCTATCTATCTATCTATCCTTCTCGGTCTGTTCCATCTATCTATCTATCTATCTATCTATCTCTTCTTCTATCTATATCCGTCTCGTCTCATATCTATCTATCTATCTATCTATCTATCCTCGTCTGTTCATCTATCTATCTATCTATCTATCATATCATCTGTCTGTCTATCTATCTATCTATCTATCTATTTATTTATCTATCAGTTGAATCATCGCCTTTCAAGATGATGCCACACCAAAAACTTGTTAGGAAACTTAAAAGGTAAAAGTAAAACTTGAAAACAATAAGGATTCATTAATGTTTAACCAAATTAATATATATATATATAATATATATATATATATATATATATATATATATATATATATATTCAAATAATTTGGTTATTTATATTATCAATATTATCATAAATTATAAAATGAATTTGTTATTTCTATTATTTATCGTATCATATTATATGATATATTTATGTTATTAAGTTTACACGATACTATTTGGTGATATTTAAAACATAAAATGTTAGACAATTGAATGGTGTTTTATGAGCGAAACAAAATGATAAAAAGCAAGAAAAAGGTGTCACGGGTAGGAATTGGGCCGACGGGTAGGAATTGGAGGACCGCCGTCCGATTTCTACCGGAATGAGACTAACAGACTCGTCGCTATATGCGCCGGTGTTGTTTTTTTTTAAAGCCATTGGTCTAAAGAATGAAATGACTCGTGAGAACAGCGTATTTCTTACGCTTGGCCTCCGCTCGGCTTTGCTGGCAACAGAGCGTGGAGTCACGGCCGATGTCAGACGACGCCGGCTGGAGGGCCAAAAAGTAACTACCCATTCCGACGTCGCATAAAAAGGCATTTGGTGCGACTAGATGGAAACTTCGTCATCCCATCGGGACCCTTTTTCCGTCAAGTCTGGAAGGCCGATGAGTTCGTTTTGATCAGAGACCTCCCTTGATAGTCTCGTTGAGGCTGATGAGGCAGGAGGGCGGAGGCGTGGACGAAAGCTTTTAATGCAGGAAGCAGAGTATGGGCGGAGTACCTCACTGTCAACAGCATCTCAATATCGGTGTACTTTGTGCACATATCAGCATCATTGAGCAGAGCGTACTAAAAGTCTTGGGGTCCAGGTGACAGTCTGACACAAGAGAAGGTGGAGGGCTTTGGGTTATTCTTATGAATATGTCTGTAGCGGCAACAATTCTGGCCCCAGCGACCTGATTATAGTCGTTAAGAAGACGTGAAAAGCCTTGAAAGGCATAATACAGTATCGTTAATATATATATATATATATATATATATATATATATATATATGTATATATATATAGTCTGGGTAGGGTCCTAATAAAATAATTTTGATCGAAATCATGGTAGATCCTTAACTGTTTTCCACTATATTACCAATATATATATATATATATATATATATATATATTATATATATTATATATACTGGGAAAATCAAGTATCAAATCGGAAAGAATGTAAGACATTAAAACTATATTAAAGAGCTTTGAAGAAAATAGATTGAAACATCGCGATCAACTCCGTCAAACTCTAAAAGAAAAATC
>CM042178.1:13138399-13190899 GCA_023376005.1 Doryteuthis pealeii
TATATATATATATATATATATATATATATATAAGGGAGTTTTATAATTTGCTTGAAGCATTGTGTATATATTGGTTAGGAGGTTGATTTAGAAGGCTATCACAATGCAGGTGTAAAGAAAAAATAATAATACGGTAACAATGATGTTGTGTGTTAACCTGTATTTAATTCTTGAATTTTCGAGATAATATCTCTTTTTCAGAAGATCACTGGAACAACAAAAAAAATCATTTAAAAAGAAATGCCATAACTAGACTGCTTCAGTTCCAGTGATCTTTTGAAAAAGAGATATCTCGAAAATTCAAGAATTAAATACAGGTTAACACACAACATCATTGTTAACGTATTATTATTTTTTCTTTACACCTGCACTGTGATAGCCTTCTAAATCAACATCCTAACCAATATATATATATATATATATATATATATATATATATATATATATATATATATATATATATATCAATCATCATTGAAAATAGATAGAAAAGAAACAAATGATAATAGTAGTATGCTGACATATCTGTTTCGACCTTTTAATAAAAACGGTCTTCCTCAAGAGCGACTATATTTATTTATTCTTTCATATATATATATATATATTATATATATATATATATATATATATATATATAATATAATTATGTATGTTATGTTCTTGTGAACGTTGTTTGTTTGGTCTTTTGAAGCATTGGAAAAAAGAACAAAAACAAGAAAAACAGAACAAAAATCAGAATTTTAATATATTCAACCGTTGCTCTGTTCCTGGTTTAATCTATTCCGATATTTCTGGTGAACATTCACCCTTTTTAAAGGTATATCAGACGGTTTGGAAAAAATGAAATGTTGTATATGAGGGCAAAAAGTAATTAATATATATATATGTGTGTGTGTGTGTGTGTACGTGTGTGTTGAAATATAATTATAATTTTTTTTAATTATTATTAATTTATTTTATATTTAGAATAATAATAAATGGAATACAATGTGTACATGAACACACTCTTGGCCGAAACACGTGTTGGTAATTCATTAAATTGATTTTATCCATTCAACATTTTCTTTCCTTTATTTATTTATCTTTCAATATATATATATATATATATATATATATATATATATAGTCTTTTGAATATCTCACATTATAAACATATACAGACCAACACAAAATGGTGGGCAGCTCTTCTCGACTAGTTTTTCTCCCGACGATACCTGAGGTGAAAAATAAAAAAATTAAAAATAAAAGTATAAACAAAATAAAAACAAGCAAACCCAAAATGTGTGATAGAATGGAATCGGCTTTTATTATATAAAAAAAACATGGCGTCAAAGTTTTGAAGGGGAGAAAAATATTAAGAAAACGGGTGGTAGCAGGAACCATTTAAAGCCATCCGCTATTCACCCACATAACCTCAGATTCAAGACTCGAGAAATAGAAAGAAGCAGAAGCGAGGGGCGAAAATTGTGGGAATCGCAGTGGGGATAGGGGGTGGTTCGTGCAGGAATGGATCTGTTTCGAGATAGTTATATTCGATTTGGCTTCCCCCCTTTTTTTCTTCGAGTTTTATTTGAATATTCTTTTGTCTGTGTGCATTTCCTGGGGGTTGATGGTATTGCTCAAGAGAACAGTATCACCGTTTACACCCACAATATACTACTACTACTACTACTACTACTACTACTACTACTTTCGGTTTCTAAACAAGACTCACAGAATTTATTCTCTTATTATATATATTTACTAGCAGAACCTGTGGATATACTACAGTATGATAGTTTAATTATTACTTAGTTTGATATGTTTACTTAAGAGCTATTACATTTAGTTCAATATGCAAAATGTATGATAACCTTGATTTAACTCTTCCTCACTCCTTTTTTCTTTCTTTCCTTCTTTTCATCTTTTCATTATGTTCGATTGAAACAGATTAGCGTTATCGCTTCCATGCGCTCGCCCCTCTCTAGATATTTCCCTTTACTCTCATTTTCTTACTCATTATATTTTTTTCTGTGTAGCCTGTATTTTTTATTCCCCCTTTTTCTTTAAAATAAAAACGGTCCTTTATTTAGCTGAAGTAACTACATTCATAATAAGTCTTCGGCGGATAAGCAACACCAAGTAATCAGGATTTATATTTTAGCATTTCATCTTGGACGATTTGGACGGTCTCATCTTTAACCAGAGGGTAATGCAAGGTGATAACAGTCGTACGATTAAGGAACACGAATATTAATATATAGGTAATCTTATTATAATGGAGATTGTGTGTTTTTCTGTCTGTAACCGAAACTATATTCCTACTCAAGTCACAATTCTCTTAGTTATTGACATCACATTCTCCATGATTTTATTTTTATCTAAACCTTAATTATTAATAAAATTGTTTTACATTATTAATACTGTTAACTATGTCCAGATACTGACAACATGCAATTGTATTTATATATACAACAAAATAGCAGTTTACAGTGTGAACGGAAAGGCTAATTTGCATATTAATATTAAAAAATCAAATTTAATAAATATGTGCTTAGTATTATTGATTTCTAACTGTTTGGTTTTATTTTAATGAATATAAGCAAAATCTCTTCAATGAATCTTAAATGAAATCATTAACAAGATAAAATAACTGTCATTTTATTCTTTACTTCCTCTTATAACTAAATACTTAAATTGGAAAAAATAACAATGAAAGACGAGAATGATGGAAGAATAAGTTTCAGTTGTTCCATTTTTTTATATACTCCTCTGTTTTCAAATCTTTTATTATACCCCCCTCTGTTTCAAATCTTTTTATCTGTATTCTTATTTAGTTTCCTTAGCCTTTCTAATTTAATACAATATTTTATTACATTAAAACTTAAATACTTGCACCCGGAGGGTGCATATATTTGCTAGTAATAATAATAATAATAATAATAATAATAATAATAATAATAATAATAATATATATCAACTGGGTCTTTAAGATAAAGACAGATCGCTTTGTACCAACCAGAAGAATTGTACAAAAACTAAATTTTGACCATACAACAAAATGGTATATGCATAAAACAGAATCTGTTCTTGAGAATGAAACATCTAATATTCTTTGGGTCTTTGAGATAAAGAAGGATCACCTTATCCCAGCCAGAAGACCAGACCTAATATTGATTACCAAGAGAAAGAAAACTTGTCTTCTTGTACATTTTGCAATCCCAGCAGATCACAGGGTGAAGATGAAGGAAAACGAAAAGATAGACAAAAACCTGGACCTTGTTAGAGAATTGAAAAAGCTGTGGAATATGAGGGTGAAAGTGATACCAATTGTAGTTGGGACACTTGGAACGGTTCCCAAAAGTTTAGAAACAGACTTGAGGAATTGGAAATCAGAGGAAGAATCGTGACCATCCGCACAACAGCATTATTAAGAATAATCAGGAGAGTCCTGGACTCCTGAGGAGACTTGCTGTCACTCAAGCTCCAGTGGAAGGCCAGTGAAAACCACCACTACTACTACTACTACTAATAATAATAATAATGATAATAATGACCAGAAAAAGAGAACCTGTCATTTCGTGGATTTTGCCGTCCCGGCCGACCAGTGAAAATGAAAGAAAGCGAAAAAATAGACAAATACTTGGACTTTGCCAGAGAACTGTGGAACATGAAGGTGAAGATCATACCAACTGTAATAGGTGCCCTTGGAACTGTGCCCAAAGGTCTGGAAAATAATTTAAGTGAATTGGAAATCAGAGGAAGAATCGAGGCCATCCAAACTACAGCACTGTTAAGATCGGCTAGAATACTCAGAAGAGTCCTGAAGACCTGCGGAAACTTGCTGACACTCAGCGTCCAGCGAACCACCGGCTACGGCAGGTGTGAAACTCAATAATAATAATAATAATAATAATAATAATGGAGATTCGCTTCCGGTTTTTGTCTTACAAAAATTACGTCACTACTTACGTCACATTACCCAAAATTGTCATAGCATAGATTAAAAACACTCAAAGTTTGAACTTGCAACATTAGACAGTCCTCATGGTTTTTTAAAACAAGTTTTAATAAATACACGACTGGTATTATATATCTATATATAGTTTGTTTTATTTTAATACACATTTAAAGTTTACATTTCAAATTGTTTTATTTTTTAATCCTTTAATAAATTTGATGATTTTACCTACTTAGGGTACAAACTCACCGACATTGAAATTTTTACTCCCACCCCTCAGGCAATATGTTTCAAAAGTCTATTTTTACATCGCCCGGAGGGTGTTTTTTTTTATTTTGTACAAGTAATAATAATACAGAAATATAACAAAAACTAGAAAACAGAAATGGGCAGAAAAACAACTATTTGGATACTTCAAGCAACAAACTGCAGAAAGCACATGAGAAGACCTGGACATGGCTCAGAAGGGAAAACCTCAAGAGAGAAACTGAATCTCTCATAGATCGCAGCAATATTGATTCCCATATATTGCTCCTTATACTTACAGACCACTTCTCGATAAGAGTTCACCTTTCCTATGATATATTTGAAGATGTCGGTATTTGAAGGTTTTGGGGGGAAGTTTCGCAAGGAAGGAAAAATAAGATCGTAAATAGGGAGCCATTTTGTGCGCCACGTCGCGGAAATTGCTGTTTGCTATAAGGATATCGAGTGTAATCTTTTCAAGAGCGATTTTAATCGTTTTAAATTGGTCTTATTTGCCTCAAACAGCGATCGACGTTCTTCCATTTATGGCGGCAAAATTTGCAAGCAGAATTTTTTTTTTCATTTATTATGGCTCCTTTTTTCCCTCCAAAACGAGGCTGTCGTTCTCTTTTTAGATTTTCCCGAATGACGCCATTTTTAAACGCGGGAATAATTCTTGCAACAAACGCGAATAATAATAATAATAATAATAATAATAATAATAATAATAATAATAATAATAAGAAGAAGAAGAAGAAGAAGAAGAATTACGCCATTTCTAAAAGCAGGAATAATTCTTTGTACAGTATTGAGCAGGAAGAAGATGAAAAAGAAATGAAAGGGAGAAAAAGATAAGAAGAGAAGAGAAGAGAGAGAGAGAGAGAGAGAGAGAGAGAGAGAGAGAGAGAGAGAGAGAGAGAGAGAGAGAGAGAGAGGGGGGGTTAATGAAACATCATTAAATAATAATAATAATAATAATAATAAGAAGAAGAAGAAGAAGAAGAAGAAGAAAATTACGCCATTTCTAAAAGAAGGATGAGAAAAGAGAGAAGAAAGAAAGTAATGAAAGAAGAAGAATAAGAATAAGTATAAGAATAAGAAGAAGAAGAAGAAGAAGAAGAAAGAAGAAGAAGAAGAAGAATCTGAAAATAGAGAAGAGGGGAGAAAATGAATGAGAAAAGAAGAAGAATCTGAAAAGCGAGAAGAGGAGAGAGAAAAGGAAGAAGAAGAAAAGAGCGAAGAAGAAAAGGAATGAGAAGAAGAGGAAGAAGAAGAAGAAGAAGAAGAAGAAGAAGAAGAAGAAGAAGAAGAAGAAGAAGAAGAATTCACGTAGGCAGATGCCACAAAGTGCAGTCGACATTTTTTTCTTCTACTTTATACAGCAACGATTTATTCATATTCAGCCATATTGAATTTTGACTTTCAAAAGAAAGAAAAAAAAACTCTATTGCATGCGAATGCGGTTGCAATGAATGATTTTAAACAACTTTTGAATTTTACTTTTTTTAGTGATCATCTTATCAATCGATTGATGGGTATTACTAACTCAACCCGTTGCTATTCACACACTTCTATCTATCTATCTATCTATCTATCTATCTATCTATCTATCTATCTATCACCTGATCTATATATATCGATCACCTGGTCTCACCTATTTATCTATCTCTCAATCATCTGATCTATTTATCTATCTATCTATATATCTGTCTATCTCAGTCTGTTCATATCTATCTATCTATCTATCTATCTATCTATCTATCTATCAGTCTATTATATCTATCTATCTATCTATCTATCTATCTATCTATCACCTGATCTATATCTATCGATCACCTAGTCTCACCTATCTATCTATCTCTTAATCACCTGATCTATATATCTATCTATATATCTGTCTATCAGTCTGTTCATATCTATCTATCTATCTATCTATCTATTTATCTATATATCTATATCAGTCTGTTCATATCTATCTATCTATCTATCTATCTCAGTTTGTTCATATCTATCTATCTATCTATCTATCTATCTATCTATCTATCTATCTCAGTTTGTTCATATCTATCTATCTATCTCTGTTCATAATTCTCTATCTATCTATCAATATATCTCAGTCTGTTCATATCTATCTATCTATCTATCTATCTATCTATCTATCTATGTTCATATCTATCTATCTATCTATCTATATCTGTTCATATCTATTATCTATCTATCTATCTATCTATCTATCTATCTATCTATCTATCTATTTCTGTCAATTCCCATCCCTCTCTTTCGCTCTCTCTCCCTCCGTATGTATCTACCTATCTATCTTTCATAATTTCTCTATCTGTTTCTCTCCGTGTCGCTGTCTATCTATCTATCTATCTATCTATCTATCTATCACCTGGTCTAATTTATCTATCTAGATATCTATTTTAATCTATTAACCCCCTCTCTCTCTCACTCTCTTCCTCCTATCTATCTACTTATCTATCTTAATTTCTCTATCTTTGTAGCTACCTATCTATCTATCTCTTAGTCATTTTTAATCAATCCAACTGTCGTTATCCAAATGCATTCCTATAAATCACTTTATATATATATATATATATATATATATATATATATATATATATATATAATATGCATATCGTTGTATTCAGGCATGTTCACAGATTCTCATGCATATATAAATACATTTTCCTAAGTATAATTTACTGAGCCTTCACACAGGAAAAAATTTCCTCTTGTGTAAAAAGAAAAAAAAGGAAAAGAAAAGAAGAAAGAAAGGAAAAGGGAAAGGAAAGAGAAAGAAAAGAAAAGGAAAGAAAATGAATGAAAAGGGAAAGAAAAGAAAAGGAAAGGAAAGGAAAGAAAATGAAGAAAAAATTGAAGGAAAAAGAATAGAAAGGAAAATAAAATAAAGGAAAGAAAACGAAAGAAAAACCGAATGAAAAAATGAATGAAAAAAGGAAAGAAAAGAAAAGCAAATTAAAGAAAAGAAAGAGAAAGAAAATGAAGGAAAAATTGAAGGAAAAGAATAAAAGGAAAAGAGAATAAAGGAACGAAAAAAAACAAAAGAAAATGAATGAAAAAAGGGAAAGAAAAGAAAAGAAAGAAAATGAAGGAAAAATGAAGGAAAAGAATAAAAAGGGAAAGAGAAAGAAAGAAATGAAAGAAATGAAAACAAAAGAAAACGAAGGAAAAAATTAAGAAAAAAGAAAAGAAAGGGAAAGAAAAATAAAGAAAGAAAAATCGAAAAGGAAAGAAAATGAAGGAAAAAGGAAAGAAAAAAGAAAAGAAAGGAAAAGAGAAGGAAAGAAAATGAAAGAAATGAAAACGGAAGAAAATGAATGAAAAAAGGAAAGGAAAAAAGAAAGGGAAAGGAAAAGAAAGAAAAGAAAAGGAAAGAAAATGTAGGAAAAAAGGAAAGAAAGAAAAGAAAAGGAAAGAAAATGATAGGAAAGAAAAAGAAGGAAAAATTAAAGAAAAAAAAATAAAGGGAAAGGAAAGGAAAGAAAATAAAACGAAAGAAAATGAATGAAAAAAAGAAAAGAAAAGAAAAGAAAAGAAAGAAAAGGAAAGTAAATGAAACGAAAGAAAGTACAGATAAGGAAAGAAAGGGAAAGAAAAGGAATGAGAAAAGGAAAAAGAAAGAGAAAGAAAAGGACAGAAAAGGAAAGAGTTGTATCGTTTGTAAGCGCAGAGTTATCTCCCCTAACTTTTTGTTTGATGGAATCTAATTCTTTGTGCTGAACAAGAAGGTCGTAGAAGAAATCGTCACTATTTAGTGCTCCATTTGATTCGCCTCGTGACAAACTTTGATTTTAAAAGTAAACCACAGAAAGAGTAATTTCAAACTATATGCATATGTATAGGGCTTATTATAATAAAGAATATATATATATATATATATATATATATATATATATATATATATATATACAATAACAAAAAGATACATTCATAAATTGATTAAAAATTCTGCAAATTAAGGGCTGGGTTAGCTCAGTCGATAGAGCGTTCGGCTAGAAACCACAAGGTTCCTAGTTCGATACCGGTCCTCGCCAACTCAGCGCATGAGTAGCACAGGGATCTGTGTGGTAAAGTAAGGAGCTGATGATAGGTGTGGCGCGTCACCTCACATGCTAAAAACAATCTCCTTGGTCTAGCGCTATTGAAAATGGGATAGACTCCCTCGCTGACTGGCTGATACCGACTTTAGGCTGCCCCGTCGACTTTACTTACTTTTATATATACACACACACACACACACACACACACATATATATATATATGAGATTAAGGAGTCAGATATACCTACTAATAGTTTTGCTTTGTAGCTCATCAGGACAATAATATTTTTACTATCAAACTATTTACCGTTTTTTTTATTACCGTATGGGTTAACCAATAAGTTTAGTATATATATATATATATATATATATATATATATATATATATATTATGTGTGTGTGTGTGTGTGTGTGTGTGGTGGAGATGTGAGGAACAAAAGAACAAAACTCAGACAAAAGTGTGTAGGATATATTTCGCTAGAGCTTTGAGCTCGGCATCATCAGTCGTTTTAATGAAATATCAAATTATCATACAAGTGTTTTATAGAAAGGGTAGTGTGGCGGGAGGAGGTGGATAGGAGAGGAGGTCAAGTGGGTGGGTTAGCGTTGGTGAGGAGAGGTTTTGAATGGTCGAGCAGGAATCATTGGAGAGGAAGAGAAGGAAATCATATTTTATTACTCCCTTTTGCTGCTGATTTGATCAAATTTCTCTCCAAGAAGGCCACCCACATCCGCCCCCAGCCTGTTTCTTTTACAATATATCTCTCTACTTTCTCCCTGCTCACTATCTCTATCTCTCTCCCCTTCTGATTCCTGCTGAGATGAAATTTATTGTAAAGTTAAAAGTGAACTGCCTAATAATAATAATAATAATAATAATAATAATCCTTGGATGGGGGGGGTATTACCCCTCTGCAGGGGTGCTGTATACTAAACCACAGCTGATAAGGCTAGAAACAAGTCTAGGACAAAATTGATCGTAAAGTTTGAATTGAACTGCCAAATAATAAGCAATCGTTTTTTGACACATTTCCACCAAAAATACTTTTACAAGTTAAAAGAAATGATGCTTGATTATATATACTAGCAAATATATGCACCCTCCGGGTGCAAGTATTAATGCCATAAAATGTTATATTAAATTAGAAAGTCTAAAGAAACTAAATAAGAATGCAGATAAAACGATTTGAAACAGAGAGGGATATAATCGAAAAATATAACAGCTGAAGCTTCCCCTTCCATCACCCCCGTCTTTCCTTGCTAAACTTTTCTAATTGAACTATTTAGTTAGATTAGGAAGTAAAGAATAAAATTACAGTTATTTCTTTTTGTTAATTGCTTTCTTTTAAGATTTATCTCCGAGATTTTTACTCATATTCATTAAGATAAAATCAAATAATTAAAAATCAACAATACCAAGCACATATTTATTAAAATCAAATTTTAAATATCAATATGCAAATTAGGCTTGCCGTTCACACAGTAAACCGCTATTTGTTGTATATATAAATACAATTGCATGTTATTAGTTTGTTGAAATGACCAGCGGTATTAATAATGATAAACAATTTTATTAATGATTGAGGCTTTAATAAAAATGATTCATGGAGAATGTAATGTATAATAACTAAATGGACAGTGATCTTGAGTAATGATATAGTTTCGGTTACAGACAAACAAACACATAATCTCCATTATAATAAGATATATATATATATATATATACATATGTATTACATGTAAATTTTGTGATCGTCAAACAACTGACGAATGCACAACTGCGTGAAAAACAGGATCACAAAAATTCCCATGCTATATATATATATATATATAAAAACATATTTTTCTTAAATTTTCCTTCAATCCTCCTAATATATAATTAAAGATAATCTTTTATTTACTTATTTACTGGTCCATCTAATTAAATTAATACATTTTATTTTTTACAACTGAAAAAAAAAATATTAAAAAAATTAGAGAGAAAAAAATAAAAATATAAAATAAAAGCTATGTATATGAATTTTTCTATGTGACCGTTTTTATTTTTGCTACATTGTTGCAATATTCACCGGAAGATAAACAGACAATATTGGATACATATACAAGCGTAGGGTTTCAAACATTCGTTCTCAACAGATATTTAAAAAAAATAAGAAATTACAGTTATTCTCCCATTTCATTCATAACATAAAGAAAAAAGAAAAGAGGAGAAAGACAAAAAAAAAAAGAAGAGTGAAAAAAATATAACCACACAAAAAAACTTAAGCACGTACATTTTTGATATTCATCTCTGAAGATAAAGTTTCTACTTTGAAATCGATAAGACAAAAATAACATCTTTTAAAATTTTTTTTTTATATGTATTGTAATTGCCTTCAAATCATTAATATATATATATATATATATATATATATATATATATATATATATTTCAAAGAAAGAAAAACTTAACAAACCGTCATTCCGTAATAATTTATTTCGACCAGAAACTCAAAAGACTTTAAAAAATTTCTTTTAAAAATTCTTCAAAATCCTTAAGAGACCAGCCTCCTCAGACGGATTTAAAAAAAAATAGCACAATCACACTTTAATACTACCGCAAAATATTGGCCCATAACCAACTCGCCAAATGAGATAGTGATAATATTTTGATATATATATATATATATATATATATATATATATATATATATATATTTGCTCTGCAGTTATTAATGCTTGTGGTGGATTCTTTGATGAAAAGAAAATATAAATTTGCTTTAATTGAAATTATAATTATAATTATAATTATTTGTATTGATTTGTATTTAAATTATTGCATTAAATTCTCAAATTAAATTATTGCCTAATTGCATCCCAACATAGAAAAAATAATTTCTTTAAAGACCTGAAACTTGATTATTTTTTTAAAAATTTAGTAGGAAGAAATCAACGTGGTCTCAAATTCTTGTTGGTAATGTAGTAAGTAAAATCAGATATCAAGTATTCCTATCGAATACAAATAAGTTGTAAACATTTGTATGGTTTTATGTATTCTTATCTAATGCAAATAATCTGTACATGATTGTATGGTTTCAAGCGTACCTATCTTCGGCATAAAATAAACAAAGGGTTGACATCCGTAAACCCTACAACCAACCAACCAATTATCGAGAAGAACTTCAAAGACAACATATATTTCTACATTTGATTTGGTTTCAAGTATTCTTAGCCAATACCAATAATTTGTAGGTAATTATATGGTTTCAAGTATTCCTACCTAATACCAATAATTTGTACACAGTTATATGGTTTCAAGTTTTCCTATCTAATACAAATAATTTGCACAGTTATATGGTTTCAAGTATTACCATCTAAAACAAATAATTTGTACACAATTGTATTCAATTGTTTTTGGATTTTCCGGCATGTCAACCCTTGTTGGGTTATTTATTAGAGTACATGCTGTTGCTTAAATGGTCACCTATTTCACCAAGTACTGAACAGAATCAGCGCTTTCAACGTTATTTGACAGATGGCTATTGCACAAATGCTTCGGGCTTTTTTTAAACAAATCCTGAAAGCATTGCCCCATAAAATTTCAGCTATACGACCACTTACCTCATATCTCACAAGCCATCAAAGTAGAACGAACAAGACGTGTTGGACACTGCTGAAAAAGTAAGGACGAACCCATGTGGTATTCTCCTATAGAATCCTACACATAGACACACCAGTGTTGACTGATCAGCAAAATCTTACATTCATCAGTTCTATGCGGACACTGAGTGCAGTCTAGAAGACTTACAAATTACTATGAGAGAGAGAGAGAGAGAGAGAGAGAGAGAGAGAGAGAGAGAGAGAGAGAGGGGGGATATATATATATACATATATATATATATTTATCGTGACACGTGAAAAAACTTACAATATTTGCAAATAAATTTACACTCAGTGGCTGTCCATGTGTCTTGTATTTTTCTAAACTATTGCTGCTTTGTAGGATTCTGGCTAGCTAGTAATATACAATGTCAGCACAGAGGAGGGGCGAGAGAGAGAGAGAGAGAGAGAGAGAGAGAGAGAGAGAGAGAGAGAGAGAGAGAGAGAGAGAGAGACATGGTCAGTATGTAAAAAAAAAAAATAAGTAAAATTAAACAGAATAAAAAAGAAAATGACTTGGACAATCTGATCTATGCCGTTAATCCTCTGGTAGCTGACGTTATGTGTGGCGCACCACGTCACCAAAAGCAATCTCCCTGACCTAGCGCAAACGAAAAGTTTTTTCAGGGATTTTCTTGATTTTGACGACAGTTGTTCCTTTTGCTAATTTGATCGGGAATCACTTTAAGGGACAAGTTTATAGGTTAAATTTTTACAAAAGTTTACAATAATTAAGTTTAAGATAAAATCTGTTTAAAAAATTAATTAAAAAAAAAAGATTGAACACAACATCAAAAAAAGATGTTTAAAAAATGGGCTTGTATTTGAATACTCAACAACAATGAATAAAACAAAAACGTCTTCGGTATAAAATAACCCGTCAAGAGTTGAGATGCTGTTAAATCCAACGAACCAACCAACACATATAAACAAATATTTACACATATAAATAATGTTCCATAGGAAACGTGTAGTGTAATGGTTAAAGTCATGGGAAATGGACTCGTCACGCCGAGTTCAAATCCTGGACGTGGTAATTGCATTTCACTTAGCGCTAATACCTTTGGGAAAGGTATAAATCCTACTCTCCCTCCAGCTATGGATAAATAGTAGGGCAGACTGGGCTCTTTAACCTTAGTTCAGGCAACCGGTCTAGGAGAAGGAAAACTCTGAATTCAAACCTGTTAAACTCCGCTTAAGAAATTGACCTTGTGTCGCATCCTACTCGTGTGGAGGGGTTGGTAATGTTAAAATTTTTCCTATATAAGGTGTGTACCAGATGGCCACTTGTACTTATAGACTCGCCAACTACCATGTGACCAACTTATTGTCCAATCACTGGCAGTACTCTGCTGCTGATATTATTATTTATACTGGCTGATTCTAATCTTAGCTCATTACTACTTGGATCTTCTTGGACGACAGACCAAAGGATTCTATACCACAGGACTTATTGACTTACCAAAGGATTCTATACCACAGGACTTATTGACTTACCAAAGGATTCTATATCACAGGACTTATTCACTTACCAAAGGATTCTATAATTCGGGACTTACTTATTTACTTTAAGTTCTTTACAACTGGCTAAGGATGGCGGCCAGATACTTAACAGGTAAATATATACATAAATAATGTTCCAATTCCGGTGATCTGGGGAGCGTGGAACAACCCCTTCATTGTCACTACTCACAGGTCCACTCTGACCTAAAATGGTAGTACCTGTTAGGATCCCATATATGGGTTAAATAAATAAAAATTAGTTTTTAGTTAAAACGTGTTTAAAAACCTTAATACATAACAAGAATGAATAAAACAAAAATGACTGCCGCATAAAATAACCCAAGAGTTGACATGCCGTTAAATCCAACGAACGAACGAACGAACAAACCAACACATATTTACACATATAAATAATGTTCCAGTTCTGAAGCTTTGGGGAATGTGGAGTAACACCTTCATCACCATTACTCCCAGGTCCACTCTGACCCGGAATGTCAGTACCTGTTAGGGTCCCATACATGGGTTAAATAAATACATAAAAATGAGTTTTAAAAATGTGTTCGGTGTAAAATAACCCGACAAGAGTTGACATGCCGTAAAAATCCAACCAACCAACCAACCAACCACCAAACTCATTTTCCCGCCATTATTTTTCTTTCGGTTCCTATTGGCGCGCTTTCCGCTAATAAAGAAGGATTAGCGAGTGTCATATAATTATTTCTATAATTATAGAAATGTTCCCAATTGTTCCAATAATTACATAATAAGTATTATTAACTTTCGTCTTCTGTGAATTTTCTCGGACGCGAATCATCAGCCGGGGAAAATTTTCGAACGAGAGTCCGAAAGATGATTCATACACTAATAAGCTTGACACTCGTGTTTGAAATTCACACAAAGAGAATTAAAATGTCTCTCCTCCTCCCCATCCCCCTCTCCCTCATCTCCTCCTCTAACCCGCCTCATCCTCTTCTTCTTTCCCTGTTTTCTTTTTCTTTTCTTTTTTTTTTGTTGTTCTTATTCTTTTTGTCTTTCGTGTACGTTTAATCTCTCTCGGTTCTTCTTTTCTTACCGTTCCTTAGAATTATATTAATTCCTTTCCATCTTTTGTTTATTTATTTTAAAATTTTCTACCCTTTTCATATACTTTTATCTGGTTGTTGTTGTTGTTGTTGTTGTTGTTGTTGTTCTTCTTCTTCTTCGTTTCGTTCTACATAATTCTTCTTCTTCTTCTTCTTCTTCTTCTTTCTTCTTCTTCTTCTTCTTCTTCGTTTCGTTCTACATAATTCTTCTTCTTCTTCTTCTTCTTCTTCTTCTTCTTCTTCGTTCTTCTTCGTTTTCTTCTTCTTCTTCTTCTTCTTCTTCTTCTTCTTCTTTCTTCTTCTTCTTCTTCTTCTTCTTCTTCTTCTTTTCTTCTTCTTCTTCTTCTTCTTCTTCTTCTTCTTCGTTTTGTTTTGTTCTTAATAATTCTTCTTCTTCTTCTTCTTCTTCTTCTCTTCTTCTTCTTCTTTCTTCTCTTCTTCTTCTTCTTTCGTTCTACATAATTCTTCTTCTTCTTCTTCTTCTTCTTCTCTTCTAATTCATTCTTCTAAATCATTTGGGTATCTTTACTCCTTCCTCCTCCTTCCCCTTCTTATTATTTTTCGTCCCTCTTTCCTACCCTTTCCTATTAATTCTTCCCCCCTCCACTCACTATTTTTAACAAAATGCATTCCTCCTCTCTTCTCTTGACTCGTTCTCCTCTCCATTCCTTTCTACACATATTCGATTTTTTTCCCTTTCCAAAGCCAACCACCAAACTCCGGTTCGTATCAAGACGGACGTTGAGGTCTTCAGTTCCTCAGCGTCGCTGCTGCTGCTGCTGCTGCTGCTGCTGCCACCGCTGCTGCTGCTGCTGCCGCCTTTTATCTACCTTTACTTTCTGGCCTGATCTTAATTACCTTCTACCTGGCTACCGGCCCACTTGATTACACGTACATACAGACAGCTGGGCGCTGCTCGCCTCTCTCCATATTGTCTTTATAACATTTTAATCATTACCTGGCTGTCTTAGTCGTCATCTTCTACCCACATCTACGCACATACATACACTTACGTACACACACACACACATATATATATATATATATATATATATATGTATGTGTGTGTGTGTGTGCAAATGTACGGGCGCACCATATATAAAGAATACATTATTCTTAACAACATTTTAAACATCAGTTTATTAGATTCTTCTTCTTCTTCTTCTTCTTCTTCTTCTTCTTCTTCTTCTTCTTCTTCTTCTTCTTCTTCTTCTTCTTCGTTTCGTTCTACATTCTTCTTCTTCGTTTCTAGTTTTTTTCTGGTTGTTGTTGTTGTTGTTGTTGTTGTTGTTGTTGTTCTTCTTCTTCTTCTTCTTCTTCTTCTTCTTCATATACATATATCTGTGTGTGTGTATGTGTGTACGCGTGTGTGTGCGTGCGCACTTCTGTGTGTGTGTGTGTGTGTATGCGCGTGTGTGCGTGCCTGCGTGTGCAACATATATAATGAATATATTATTTTTAACATCATTTTAAACACCAGTATATTAGATTATTTGAACCAGTATAGATATAAATTATGTAAATATAGATACTATTACATCTATATTCGTACGCAAATAATGAACAAATTATTCGAAAAAAAAAGTTTTAAGTACATATAAGTGCTTGTTTTTATTGCTGTCTGTTTTAGTGGTAAAAATATCTAGATATAGTATCAATTTCAGGAGTGCACCTTCAACGCTGAACCTTTTCCTATGTATTTGCACATAAGAAACTCTCTCCCCACCCCACAAACTAATTTTCAAACATTTAAAAAAAAACTTATTTTGAGTAAGTCTATAAGATGTTACATAATTATTGGCTCCATAATGCTTTTATAAGGTATTGTAGAAATCATTATGGCGATTAGTACAGCTGATGGCCTTGAGAGTGAGTGACAGCGCTTGACCTCACTCTGACCTTGCTTTCCGGGGATATATCGTGAGAACCGGAACTCCGATAGAAGGTCCTTCCGGTTTAAGGATAGTAAGTAACTCAGTCAGTGAGCAGGTAGGAACTCAAAGGTGTAAGTCGCATTTCTATGCGCATCCTGTCATCTGCGCAGATTGTCTGGTTTGGGGATTTATAAATATAGTAACATCAACGTAAATCGAAGTCTTGTGTTATTACCTAAAAACTAACAATGACACAGGGCTTCTGATAACGAGAAATCTCTAGCATGGAAAACCAGACCGAAGTCCCCAGACGCTAGACCAGACCAAGACCTTAGAAGATATACCAGACCAAGATGTTAGAAGATAGAACCAAAGCCGGCCAGAAGAGAAGACGACTAGAAGTAAAGAAAGGTATATAACGTTATGATTTTGGTACGGGGAAAACAAAAAGATCGAACTATTTCTGGTAAGTGTCAGATGTTGTCAAAGCTACAACATAAGTTGGAATTTTGCAAATCAGAAATCATCAATAACTTAAAATTGGTTAACTTTAAGAATTTTTTGATAACATTTTTGGATTCCTTGGGCCAAATTTCTTTTATAAACCAATTCTTTAAGGAAGCTCTTGAGCTCATTCTACAGAAAAAAAATCCATAACAAAAAGTTTTTTCGCAACCCCACACCGATATTTGGATGGCTAAAATTCGACATAACTACGCCAATTTTTGGAATTGAAAACTTTATTGGGATTGTCTAACTTTAACAATTAGCGATATTTTTATTTATTTTATGTGATACTGAATATGAACAAGACAAGAATTTGTCATGGTCAGACTACTTTAATGAGATGTTTGTTAAAGAGTTAAAGGTTTAAAAAATAAATTCCGCTTTACAAGACGTAAAATTTCGTAAAATCCAGAACATTTAACTTTAACATTTTCTTTATAATCATGTTCAGCAATGTTTAATCGATTAAAATGATTTCATTTTTTAGAAAAAAGTAAATATTTTTAGCAAGGCTTAACATTTTTTTTAAAGGAAAAATTGAAGTGCAAAATATTAAGAATTTTTTGGAAAATGTAGCTTCGGTTCTGAGCAAAAATAAAACATTTTTGCACAAATAATTTTCAATATATGTGAAATAATAATAGAAAATTTTTTGTCATAGATGCAGTGCCACATCGGGATATTGATCTTGCTATGAAAAAATCAGAAATCATCAATAACTTAAAATTGGTTGACTTTAAGACGTTTTGATAGAATTTTTTGATTCCTACGGCAAAGGAGTAGGGAAGTTCTAGAACACATTTTACGGGCAAAAATAGATTACAAAAAGTTGCTATTTTTCGTGACCTTACTACAAATTTGGAGTGCTAAAATCGACATAGCTCCGCCAATTTTTGAAATTGGAAGTTCACATTTTTTGGATTGTCTAACTTTAACATAATCCACACCTGAACAAAATTTCAGAAAAATTGAAGGGATTTGGGAGACATGGCCTGGATGCTTTGACATGGAATTACTCATATCCTCTGCGACGATAGATATAAAACGTGTCGTTATCCTTCAGTTCGTATCTGATCTTTGCTTGAACAGCGACATTCACTCTGAGACAGATATCACTGATACTAGCAAAAACACAAAAAAACAAGAACCCCCCCCACTGTGAGACAGATATCACTGATACTAGCAAAAACACAAAAAACAAAAGACCCCCCCACTCTGAGACAGATATCACTGATACTAGCAAAAACAAAAACAAAAAAACAAGACCCCCCACTCTGAGACAGATATCACTGATACTAGCAAAACACAAAACACAAAAAACAAGACCCCCCACTCTGAGAAAGATATCACTGATACTAGCAAAACACAAAAACAAGAACCCCCCCCTGTGAGACAGATATCACTGATACTAGCAAAAACACAAAAACAAAAAAACAAGACCCCCCACTCTGAGACAGATATCACTGATACTAGCAAAAACACAAAAAAAAAAAAAAAACCCCCCCCCACTCTGAGACAGATATCACTGATACTAGCAAAAACACAAAAACAAAAAACAAGACCCCCACTCTGAGACAGATATCACTGATACTAGCAAAACACAAAAACAAAAAAACAAGACCCCCCACTCTGAGACAGATATCACTGATACTAGCAAAAACACAAAAAACAAAAAACAAGACCCCCCACTCTGAGACAGATATCACTGATACTAGCAAAAACACAAAAACAAAAAACAAGACCCCCCACTCTGAGACAGATATCACTGATACTAGCAAAAACACAAAAACAAAAGAACAAGACCCCCACTCTGAGACAGATATCACTGATACTAGCAAAAACACAAAAACAAAAAACAAGACCCCCACTCTGAGACAGATATCACTGATACTAGCCACAAAAAACAAAAGAAGACCCCCACTCTGAGACAGATATCACTGATACTAGCAAAAACACAAAAACAAAAGACCCCCCCACTCTGAGACAGATATCACTGATACTAGCAAAACACAAAAACAAAAAACAAGACCCCCCACTCTGAGACAGATATCACTGATACTAGCAAAAACACAGAACCCCCCAACTCTGAGACAGATATCACTGATACTAGCAAAAACACAAAAACAAAAAAACAAGACCCCCCACTCTGAGACAGATATCACTGATACTAGCAAAAACACAAAAACAAAAAACAAGACCCCCCAACTCTGAGACAGATATCACTGATACTAGCAAAAACACAAAAACAACAAGACCCCCCCACTCTGAGACAGATATCACTGATACTAGCAAAAACACAAAAACAAAAAACAAGACCCCCCACTCTGAGACAGATATCACTGATACTAGCAAAAACACAAAAACAAAAACAAGACCCCCACTCTGAGACAGATATCACTGATACTAGCAAAAACACAAAAACAAAGAACAAGACCCCCCACTCTGAGACAGATATCACTGATACTAGCAAAAACACAAAAACAAGACCCCCCACTCTGAGACAGATATCACTGATACTAGCAAAAACACAAAAACAAAAGAACAAGACCCCCCACTCTGAGACAGATATCACTGATACTAGCAAAAACACAAAAACAAGACCCCCCCACTCTGAGACAGATATCACTGATACTAGCAAAAACACAAAAACAAAAAACAAGACCAACTCTGAGACAGATATCACTGATACTAGCAAAAACACAAAAACAAAAAACAAGACCCCCCCACTCTGAGACAGATATCACTGATACTAGCAAAACACAAAAACAAAAACCCCCCCACTCTGAGACAGATATCACTGATACTAGCAAAAACACAAAAAACAAAAAACACAAGACCCCCCACTCTGAGACAGATATCACTGATACTAACACACACAAAAAAACAACAACACCCCCCCAAAAAAACGCCCTTTGCGTGGTGTGAAAATTAATTTTTGAAAGATTTTATCTGAGAGAGTGGGAGTTTAACAGAGGGTTTGTATCATAAGTAAGTAATATTATCAAATTTATTAAAGGAGTAAGAGAAATAAAACATTTTAAAATTGAAACTTAGTTATGTCCCCCTCAAATAAAATGTTGTGTGCATTTATTAGTCAAATAAATCAAACAATTATTTTGAATATTTTACATGTAAATTGTACACAAAATCGTAGGTATTTATTCATTTGTAAACTTTTTAGTTAATCTCTTGATACTGAAAAAAATGACGATTTCTTGTTTGTAAATAATTTTCTCGTAAAACTTTATACGGTAGATAACTTAGAATATATATTAGAATAAAACAAACTATACATAGATATATAATACCAGGTATGTATTTATCAAAACTTGTTTTAAAAAATACAAGAAGGACCGTCTAAGTTTGAGCTCCATCCGAAAAGTCCAGTCTCTTAAAGATTTCTAAAAATTTTGTAAAAGTTTTCAAAAGCTTTTTGAGCTTTTGGTCAAAATAGATTTATTACGGAATGACGGTTTGTTAAGTTTTTCTTTCTTTGAAAGTTAAATATTGCTATGTATATAATCTAATTCATTGATTGTTATACATTGAGCTCTCTTTAGGGATTCATAAAAATCCTTGTATGAATATATGTTTGCACCTACAGGAGCATACAGTATGGTTATACAGAGAGATTTTGATGATCCAAGGTGGAATCATCCATTACTACCAGTCATTTGGATACCTTACACACACACACACGTACACACATACACACACGCGCGTGCGCGCGCGCACACACACACACACATATATATATATATATAAAGGGGCCGGGTTAGCTCAGTCGGTAGAGCGGGTATCGAACTAGAAACCACAAGGTTCATAGTTCGATACCCGCCCTCGCCAACTCAGCATCTGTGTAGCACAGTGATCTGTGCGGTAAAGTAAGGAGCTGATGGTAGGTGTGGCGCTCCACCTCAGACGCCAAAACAATCTCCTTGGTCTAGCGCTATTGAAAAGGGGATAGACTCCCTCGCTGACTGGGTGATACCGACTTTAGACCGTCCCGACAACTTTACTTACTTATATATATATAAGAGAAAGGAAATGAATCCGACAGTATAAGCATAGATAAAAGAATATGAAAACACACAATGCTGTTAAAGTGAAAATTTAGCTCTGAATATGATATAAAATATTTTCACTTTAACAGCATTGTGTGTTTTCATATCCTTTTATCTATATATATATATATATATATATATATATATATATATATATATATGAGGTAGGTAAAAGGATAGTGAACAAGAAATGATAACTCAAAACAAATCTAAGAGTTGAAATATTTCGTCCGATTTATACGGACATCCTCAGTCAAAGATTTTTATTGAAAGCAAAATTACGTTCTTTCATGTCAGTCCCTATCCCCCCTCCCTTCACTTCCGCTACTAACTCATCCCCTCACCAAATCACTTGTACTTGCACGTAATTTTGCTTTCAATAAAAATCTTTGACTGAGGATGTCCGTATATATCGGACGAAACGTTTCAACTCTCTGATTTGTTTTGAGTTATCATTTCTTGTTCACTATCCTTTTACCTACCTCATACTGTCGGATTCTACTACATCTATCCTATCTTCATATATATATATATATATATATATTATATATATATATATATATATATATATATATATATATATTAATAATGAAGATTCGGTATCTATTTCTCTGTAACCAAAACTACGCCATGGCTTACGTCACTCTCATTTGAGGAATTAAGTAAGTTAATCAATGAGTATCTAATTTATAGTCAAAATCATTAATACATAGAATATATCTTATTTTATTACCGATGTCACTATGAAAATCTCATTTAAATTCGCTTTAAAACTTACCATATTATTAGTACATTTAAAATCCTCCAATGTGCCTTATATATCACTAAGAAATAAAAGTTTTTATAATATATGGTGTGGTAAATTTGCATACAGGTCTTAACAACACCGGGTTTAATAAATAATTATTTGGTGTTATTGATCTCTAATACTATTGTTTGATTTTGCAACGTATTAAAATCAATCCTATGGATGATTTTATATAGAAACCAATTAAAATAAAATTAAAATAAGTGTGATCTTTTTATTTGCGTTCTTATTTAATTTCGTTAATCTTTCTAATTTATTTAATCATATTGATACATAAATACTCACACACACACACACACACACACACACACACCACACACACACACATAATTATATCTGATATTTTAAAAAGAAAATTCTGATTTTTTGTCGTCATTTTATTTTACATCCTGTTTTTATGGGCCATCCTTTTGCCTTCTTGGTAATCATTTGATGAATATTCCTGTTGGCCTAAAGTCAGGGCGCTTGTTCAGTAGAATTGGATCCTTGGTAATGAGTCCTGAGTATTGGTAATCCTGTGTCCCTCTTCAATGAGTGCAATTAGAATTATGGCCAATGTGGAGGGTTTAAGTAGTGTATCGGCCACACACTATGGTTGGTGATTGGCCGGAGTAATAAACCCCGTGACTTAGGCTAGTCTATAAATCCAGATGGGGAATTGGAGCACACCTTATATCACAATAATTCCTCATGTGGTTTAATGGTTAGCAAGCTAGATTAGCAGACCATTGTTAGTGAGTTCGATTCTCACTGGGCGCCCCCACACTTCTGGCCTTGTGCCACATCTAAGCAAAGCTTAGTAAATAACTATATCACAATAATTCCTCATGTGGTTTAATGGTTAGCAAGCTAGATTAGCAGACCATTGTTAGTGAGTTCGATTCTCACTGGGCGCCCCACACTTCTGGCCTTGTGCCACATCTAAGCAAAGCTTAGTAAATAACTATATCACAATAATTCCAACATACCCTGCTCCTTACTATATTTCTTCTATTCACCTGACGATGAAACTAGGTAAATGACGAATAGTTCATTTTATTAGTTATCTAGAAAGTGTGTAAGAAGTAACTCCGAGAAACATCTTGTAGGTAACACACACACACACACACACACACACACAACTATATTCATACCTATGAATTTATTTTTTTAGAAAACTTATTTTAGTCGCCATTTTTTATATGCGTGCGAATTTAATTTCGTTTATCATTTTAATTTGATATATTTCCTTATATCGATACTTAAATATATTACGCCCGGCGGAGCGTGTATATTCTAGCTAGTATATATCTTTGTGCAAATATGCCTTGACTGCTGACATTGACATGCTAAGTAACATAATCCGAATAATAATTGATATTTTTGTTATTCTAATGTCAAGGTAATCGATTTCAAAGCAGTATTATCGATTCAGTTCCCACCTGGTCTTACCAGAATAATCATTCACACATTGTTCGATCTGCCCATCGATTATAACACCTGCTTTTCTACCTGATTCGATTAGAATTATTATAACAATAACATCGATTCTTATCGACGTTTATTATTGTTATCGGTGAGGCTCGTTA
This sequence comes from Doryteuthis pealeii, assembly GCA_023376005.1. Lineage (NCBI taxonomy): Eukaryota > Metazoa > Mollusca > Cephalopoda > Myopsida > Loliginidae > Doryteuthis > Doryteuthis pealeii. Next base: position 13,161,695 of record CM042178.1, read on the forward strand.
CAGAAAAATCTCCTCATGCGTTTTGCCCGCGCTTTATTATTATTATTATTATTTATTATTATTATTATTATTATTATTATTATTATTATTTAATAAAACCAAATTCCTGTTTGCCATTGTTTTAGTCGACTTTTTCTTCATCGCCATTTTTAAAACTACTTTCTTGAAATAAAAAAAAACTAAAAAAATGCCCATGGCCAAGTGACAACAAGTCTCAACAGAGCTCCAGTACCTTACAACGTCATTTTTAAAACTAAGGGACGACCAAAGGATAATACCCAACACCAAGGAACAACCAAAGGATCATACCCAACACTAAGGAACAACCAAAGGATCATACCCAACTCTAAAAAACACCAAGGAACAACCAAAGGATCATACCTAACACTGAGGGACACCAAGGAGCAACCAAAGGTTTCTTCACCAAGGATCCCGCTCTGCTTAACGCTAGGGATCCCCGCTAGGGGTTGCTCTCGCTTGAAGCCTAAGGATGGCCAAAGAATCGTAACAGAAGAAAAACTGAATTCAAACCTGTTAAACTCCGCTAAATAAAGCAACCTTGTGTCATATCCTGCTCGTGCGGAGGAGTTCAATATTTGGATTTTTTCAAAATTCTTCAGCAGAGCTTATTATGAAAATTGTGACCGTTTATGATGTGATTGATTCACATTATAACCGATCACTTCCTATTTACACTACATAATAAGCTCGGAGATAAGAAGATTTTTTGAAAAAATCAAAATATTGCAATATCAGCAATATAAAGCTGAATAAATAAATTTGTTTGAACAACATCTTTGTATTTTTTATATCATCTTAACATTATATATATATATATATATATATATATATATATATATATATATATATATATATATATATATATATATATATAAACAATTTTTTTGTGATGAAACAAAGAAAATACAGTGCTCAATCACAAATTGTTAGAGCTAATATTTATTTGATTTGCTGAGTTTTTATAGATCAATGTTTATTATAAACAGCTACCTCGGTTTCATGCTACGGGGCAATCATCATGCCGTTGAGTTAGATCCCATGGTGTTTGTTGGAGATCTTTACTTAATGTCACATTCTGGACCGTAAATAACGTTGGTTACTTCCGCGGACGCTACTGTACTTCGGATTTATTAAAAATTTAAATTTTTTCAAAAGTTGCATTTTTTTGTAACAATGCCAACGAAGTTACCTCCGTTTATTCGTTAAAAATAGAAAAATTTTTCTTTTGAAAAAAAAAATTTTATTTTTTATTTTTAAATTAATTCCGTTTGATAAAGGATGTATATGTTTTCAAAAAAACATTTTTATATATATGGTAGAGTCTTTTAAATTTTTTCCAACATAATACAAAGGTGGATGGTATTGTTCCTTTGTCGAAAATCCATTTTTTTATTATTGTTGAAATATCAGATTTTTTTGTAAAAAATTGTAGAATTGTTTTTCAGGGTGGATGTTGAGCTTCTCTTATTCATGCATTTAGGAAGAATTTTCTCTTATGGGGACATTGTTTGAAGATTTACGATTTTTTATTTAAACTTCTATTATTATTATTATTATTATTATTATTATTATTATTATTATTATTATAAGAAATTAAATTTTTTAATATCCTAAATTTTTCCGTAACACATAGATTGCAATACTTAGAGCCGTTCGTGTAACATTTGGGATGATCTAAAATTCTCCACTCTATTTTGTAAGGCATATCATTATCTTTTAGTTCCCATATTTTTGTTGCAAGGGAAGTTGTTTCTTTTTTATCTTTTTTCTGAAAGATTCCATATGCGAGTAGTATCTTTGCTTGAAATCACCCTGGGTCATCCCAACATATTTATCTGTACTTATAGGTTGATTCGCAACTGTAGTTGTTACTTTAGCTTCATATACTACTGATTTAATGTTACATTTCTGATTTAGGGGACAATCTTCTTTAATTCTACATGAACATGTAGGGTTTGTGTTTAGTTTAGATTTTGATGTAATTAATGATTATTATATATATGTAATTAGTGATTATTATATATATAATATATATATATATATATATATATATAATATATATATACTAAAAAGTCATGACTAATATATACAAATCATTATGAATTTATCTAATATCTTTATTTTTTCATATCATCGTAACATAATATATATATATATATATATATATATATATATATATATATATATATATATAATCCAAAAGTCCAGAGAAGAAATCTTCCTTACGACATAGGACTTTTTATAAACAACCCGTCGCAGTTTGAGAGCTCAATGTGTGCTCTTATTGTTAGAGTCACAGAGCAAATTTATAAATAAAAAAATAACAAAAGACTTAGAGATTTTGCATTATAGTCTATTTCGGGGAGCTTAGACAAAGTATCTAATTCTCCCAGCTCATCAGATGCGAATGATGAATTCTTTATTACTTTTAAGGCATTTGAAAACAGATTAAAATTTTTTTTTAAATATTGTCCTGTCTCGCTCAGCTGTAGGGTAATAAAAAAGATATCTGACCACTTGTCAGTAATTTGTTAGGAATTTCTGTTAAATCAATCTATTCCAGATTTCAACTAAATGGGCCACCCCAGTTCATTTAGATTTCATTTATTTACTAGTTTATATATATACACATATATATGTGTATATGTGAGTGAGTTTGAAAGAAAATAAAAAATATAAAAAATAAAATAAAAATAAATTAAGTTAAATAGGAAGATATGAAGAAGAAATAAACTAGTAAATAAATGAAATCTAAATGAACTGGGGTGGCCCATTTAGTTGAAATCTGGAATAGATTGATTTAACAGAAATTCCTAACAAATTACTGACAAGTGGTCAGATATCTTTTTTATTACCCTACAGCTGAGCGAGACAGGACAATAAAAAAAAAAAATGTTTTCAAATGCCTTAAAATTCTATTTCGGGGAGCTTAGACAAAGTGTCTAATTCTCCCAGCTCATCAGATCCTAATGATGAATTCTTTATTAAAGAATTCATCATTAGCATCTGATGAGCTGGGAGAAATTAGACACTTTGTCTAAGCTCCCCGAAATAGACTATAAGCAAAATCTCTAAGTCTTTTGTTATTTTTTAATTACTTATATATATATATATATATTATATATATATAAGAGTTTTACATGACTAATATATACGAATCATTATGAATTTATTTATTCTTTACTGATTATTTCTACCTTTTTTTCTCTTTTTTTTCCGATTTCCACATCCGGGTTCCACTGATTTTTCAACATCAACTTTTGCTTTGGATATATTTTCATTTTTTTAGGTAAGTTTGATTTATATTTCTTGAATTTCTTCTCTATTTCAGTCGTCAGTAAGAATAAATGTAACTCCGATGAACATCTTGTATAGTCTGTTAGATAAGAATGTGGACCGGGAAAAAATTGTTACTAAGCTAAATTTGATATTTTTTGAAAGTTTAGGGTATCCTCTTTTGAAATTTGAAAACTTTTCTTTTTGACCCCTGGGGGAAATTTTTTTATTGAAGATGATCTGCAAACCAGATCTAGTCTGGTAGATAAGAAGGTGGACCGGGAAAAATGTTAACAAGCTAAATTTGATATTTTTTGAAAGCTTAGGGTATCCTCTTTTGAAATTTGAAAACTCCTCTTTTTGACTCCTGGGGGAAATTTTTTATTGGGAGGGGAGCATGCAAACCAGATCTAGTCTGTTAGATAAGAAGGTGTACTGGGAAAAATTGTTACCAAGCTAAATTCGGTAATTTTTGAAAGCTTGGGGTATCCTCTTTGAAATTTGAAAACTCTTCTTTTTTGAACCACTGGGAAAGTTTTTCATTGTGAGGTGGTGTTTGCAAAACAGATCAGGTACATATTAACACAATTGATATTTGATGATAGTTATGAAATTTCATTTCTTAAAAAAAAATCCCCCTTTACGTTGTTGCCATTTTTTTCTACATCTTTGTGTTGGTAAGGCATAATTTCGCATCGTCATAGCACCCCACTAAAAAAATCCCCCAAATAAACTCCCATTCCCTACCCACCACCAAAAAAAACAAAAAAAACAAACAACAAAAAAAACGTGGGACTATTCAGAGAAATATTAATTTATCGAAAATACACATGATGATATCTAAGAGAAGATCTGGACTCCACTACATCCTAGTTCTTTATTTACCTTTATTGATTATCTAGAAATTATATAAAAAGTAACCCCGAGAAATATCTTGTAGCTAACACACACACACAAACTCATACACATAATTATGTTTGATGATTTTTTAAAAAGAAAATTCTGATTTTTTTGTCGCCATTTTTTCTACATCCTGGTCCTTACTATATTGCGTCTATTCACCTGACGATGAAGCTAGGTAAATGAAGAATAGTTCATTTCTTTTGTTATCTAGAAAGTGTGTAAAAAGTAACTCCGAGAAAGATCTTGTAGGTTGTTGACTTTTTCTGATTATAAGGTGTGTGCTGGACGCCCGCTCCTACTTATAGACTCGGCGATAATCATGTGACCAACTTCTTGGCCAATCACTGGCAGTACTCTGCTGCTGATATTGTTACTTATACCGGCTCTTCTGGTCATACCTATACACATTGCTTTGAACCTTCGTGGACGACGGAACATAAGATTATATCACTGGACTTTTGACACTACGTAGGATTCCATAACTCAGGACTTATTCACTTACCAAAGGATTCTATAGCTCAGGACTTACTTACTTTAAGTCCTTTTTAACTGGTCAAGGATGGCGGTCAGAAACTTAACAGGTTATGGGCTCAGCACGCTTCCACTGCACATAACACACATACACAAACATACATACAATTATATTAGATGTCTGTGAATTATTATTTTTTTAGAAAACAGAAGAATAGTATTGTCCATTATATTGCTTATCTAGAAAGTATGTAAAAAGTAACTCCGAGAAATATCTTGTCAGTAACACACACATATACATACACCCACATAATTATATTTACTAATACGTATGAATTTATTTTTTTTAGAAAACTGATTTTTGTCGCCATTTTTTCTACATCCTGGTCCTTACTATATGGCGTCTATTCACCTGACGATGAAGCTAGGTAAATGACGAATAGTATTGTTCATTTCATTGGTTATCTAAATCGAATCTTACCGATTCATTATTGAACTACCTTTGTGACTGCAATGAATTCGTAATCAAATTTATCTTTTATGCAAATCAATTTCTCTTTCATTTCGAAGAAAATGAAAGAAGATAAAAAAAAAAATGAATTTATGAAAATCATCAACTCTTCTTGTTGGGCTATTTAATTGTTTCATATAAATATATATATTATATATATATATATATATATATATATATATATGTGTGTGTGTGTGTGGTGTGTGTGTAGAATTAAACAAAAAGACACGTCTCTTGTTTAACAATTTTATTAACGATCTTTTCGAGCTTTCTGAACAACTTTTTTTTTTTACATTTTGAGGGAATCCGTAGATTAGTCCACCAAAGTTTTTATTCCAGGTACAACACAAACACATCACCCCTGATGATGGCACTTCAAAGTGCCGAAAGTGCTTGGAGAAAAAACCCAGTAATGCTTGGAAAATTCCGTTTGGTTGGATAACGCGGGGTTGTTGAAAGAATGCCTGTGGGTGTAGTACTTTTGTTTAAAGGGTCCTGCAGTAATTACAAGGTAGTGCATATTGCTTCCCGGATATTTTCTAGCTGATATTTGGGCTTTACATACTATGTTGCTGGCTACACAGTTTCCATCTAAGGGACATTGTTGAGTGTCTCTACAGTTGCATTTCCCTTTATTCAGGTTGCTGTCTCTAATTCTGATGATGTTGCTATTTAAACTTATATATATATATAATATATATTATATATATATATATTGTTTGTGTGTGTGTGTGCGTGTGTGTGTGTGTGTGTGTTTTATCTATATATTTATGAAGCGAAAATCATTCCAAGCCGTAGTTATGTCAGTGCTACTGTACTGGCAAAGACGTACATAGACGAGCTCTGCCCGAATACTGGATGCTGCGCAGAGGACCTCCAAAGGGCAATGAATGATAGGGAAGGTTGGCGAAAGATTGTCATGGATATCCGTGCTACTAGCGCAACGACGACGATGACGATGCTGCTGATGATGATGATGATAATGATGATGATTTATATTATATTATTTATATTATGATATTAATATCTGTTTTTGTAAATTTGAATTATTTTTGTAAAATTTGTAGAATTTAATTTTGTAAATTTTTGTAAATATCAAAATTATCAATTATGAGCATTAAATAATATTTAATATTATATATATATATATATATATATATATATATATATTATTTATTTATTTATTTTTTATTTGTATATATTTTTTCATATATATTTTTTCCATATATTTTTTTCATATATCAGCGTTCTTTTAATCTGTTCCTTCGTCGGGACTTCCATTAAATTGCACTCTAACCCGGAGTGGTAGTACCTGTTAGAAAGAAATAAGTTTTTAAAAATGTGTTTAAGATAAAATTGAGTTTAAGATAAAAATTGAGTACCCATCAAGAATGGCATAAAATAACCCAACAGGGTTGTTGTTTTTTTTTTTGGTGGGAGGGACTGTTTACTCCTGCGCCTGTGTGACCTTGATGCTGCTTGACAACCAATCCGAGGAAACTGACATTCTCTTTTGGGTGGTTCAGTCGGTCGGGATTCGCTATTTATGGATCTTATGTACTATATCCTATTCATAAAAATCGCATACTCATTTCTTCGTATTGTGCTAACTGTTTCGTTTCCCAAAGACAAACAGGTATACATTGTTGAGATTTAAAAAAAATTAGTCTTCATTCTGTGATTATATATATATATATATATATATATATATATATATATGAAATTTAACATTTTTGAAAAAACAAATGAATATTATATAATTGCTGACAGAAATCTGTTTCGACCGGCTCGATAAACTGGTCATCATCAAGAGCAACATATGAGAGATAGACGGGAAAAGAAAAAATAATAACCGTTAGAAGACTGTTTACAGACGAACGCTATATTCAATGCTGGAATTTAAAAAAAACTGCGTGTTCTGTTTTAAAAATAAAATAAATTTCATTTTTAATTTAAAAAAATCAGAAGCATTATAGTTCATAGTAAAACTCAAAAGAGTTTATTGTAAAATTATATAAAAAGTGTATAGTGAGTATCAAAATTGTTCAGGATATATTCCAGCTATCAAAAATATAATATACAAGTCCACAGCGTAATTGAAGAGAGATGTAAATGAATTTTTTACGTTGAAACTCTACGTAAATTTGGTGGCTGAACAATAAAAACAATGGCAAAAAAACGGATGCTAGAATAAGGCTAGGGCACGACGCTGCTCTCTTATCTTTTAGCTTGCAATGGCCCATAAGACAAATGCTATCCCTCCAATCTACCCCAGTCAGTTTATAATTTAATTCGGTTGGTTGTCTAGTCAGATTTTACGACACTTCAACCGTTGTTTATGCCGAAAACCTTTTGTTTTATTTAGCTCAGTCGGTAGAGTGTTCGGCTAGGAATCACAAGGTTCTTGGTTCGATACCGGCCCTCGCCAACTCAGCGAATGAGTAGCACAGGGATCTGTGCGGTAAGGAGAGGAGCTAATGGTAGGTGTGGCGCTCCACCTCAGATGCTAGAATAATCTCCTTAGTCTAGCGCTAGTGAAAAGGGGATAGACTCCCTCGCTGTCTGGCCGATACCGACATTAGGCGGCCCCGACGAATTTTTACTTTTACTCAATTTTTAAAAACACATTTTTATACAAATCATTTTTTTTTCTCAATTTAACCCATAGATAGGACCATATCAGGTACTAAAACTCCTTGTCAGGGTGAACCTGGATGCAATAGTGATGAAGGGATACTCCACACTCCCCAGAGCTCAAGAACTGAAACTTCACAATTAGATTGAGTTTAACGTCAGACCCAGGACACTAAGACCCTCAGCCACCACTTTCTAGCACATATCATAAAAAGGGTTGGGGGATTGTGGTAAGGGTTTTATGGGTGGGACAATCTTGTAGGTGCTAGGGCTTCACGTGACCAGCCGATTGATCGGGGAGGGGGGACTCTTCGACTAACCGTCTAGCCTAAGTAAGGGCCATAATGGAGTATTACATGACACGGGCAGCTCAACTACCAAGATTCCGCTCTTAAGCATCACAGGTCGGAAACCGAAGACCAACAGGTGACCCCATTGGCGCATTTTACCCCTCTGCAACAGTGCAGTCGGCGTAATTTAATTCGGTCTTTCGGTGAGATCACTCTCCTGTCCATAATACCAGCTCATTAGAAACTAATGTTTGGATACTGTTTTATATGGAAGGGCGGAATGAATCAATTTAAAAATAAATGCTGCAATTTCCTTAAACAAAAAGAAGAAAGAAGTGTTGCAATTGACAATAAACAGGGATTTTCCCCGAATAGTTGTTTAATCAAATTATTATCACCGGTTGCATCAAACTAGCGAACGACCCGACCTCACCCCACCCTCATTCACCAGTTAAAAAATATCCTTGTTTCTCTAAATGCGACAATGTTAATAATAATTGTTATTGCTATTGATTTAAATGTCTGGATTGGCGGCCATGTTGCTTTCTCTTTTCCGTCCGCAAAAAAAACAAAAAAAAAAAACAAAAAACAAAAAAAAAACAGATTGATTGAATTAGGAGGTTGGACTGGGGGTCAGAGCATCGACTGATGATGAAAGGAAAAATAACCGGCTTCATATCCTGTTCAGGATGAGGAAGTGGCATATTTTTCTTTTCATGTCTTTAAACTCACACGAAATATTTTTTTCATCCTTTCTTTTTCGCTAACAATGGTTTTAATCACATGAACTAAAATAATGAAAGCTGCAAATTAATAATAATATTCTGATGTTTGTGCCTCATATCAAAACTAATAATTTCTTTTTTTTAATGGTGGCGCGCTTAGAGTAACCATTATCATCAGGGGGTAATGAAATGGACGCCCAGAGTTCAAATCCGTTTAAGATCAGTGCCTCTCATCATATGCATGCAAAACAACACCCCGCGAGAAAACAGCTGTACGGTCACCTGCCCCATATCACCCAAACCGTCCGAGTAAGACGAACTAGACACACAGGACACTGCTGGAGAAGAAAGGACGAACTCATAAGAGACGTCCTCCTGTGGAAGCCAGCACATGGGCACGCAAGTCTGGGATGGACAGCAAAGACGAACATTGACCAGCTCTGTGCGGATACTGGATGCAGCACAGAGGACCTCCTAAGAACAATGAGTGATAGGGACGGTTGGAGAGAGATTGGCATGGATATCTGTGCTAATAGCGTGACATGATATATATATATATATGTATATATATATATATATATATATATATGGGAGTAAATATGGAAATTAAATCCGACAATATAAAGAAAATTTGAAAAAAAAAACCAAGTGTTCCGAAAATGGTATGAATTTAATTATCGATGTTTAAAACATTTCGGTTACATTGAACCTTCATCAGGATGTCTCTTAGGGTGAAGAAAACGCTGATCAAATACAGTTACATAACTAAAAAGATTTTCATCTCCTGTCACATATAAAAACATCCATCATTTTCTTCACCCCAAGAGACATCCTGATGAAGGTTCAATGTAACCGAAATGTTTTAAACATCGATAATTAAATTCATCCCATTTTTGGAACACTTGTTTTTTCAAATTTTCTTTATATATATATATATATATATATATATATATATATATATATGATGTATATATATATATATAGTATCCAATTGCCGCTTTAAATTTCCCATGTAGTAGCATCATTAAAAATCCAAAAAGTGCTCAATATATTAAAAACATAGAGCAATAATAATAATAAATAATAATTATTATTATTAGTATAATTTTCCTGTCTAATATTATATATATATATATGTGTGTGTGTTGTATGTGTGTATGTTGTGTGTGTGCGTGTGTGTTTTGTTGAACTCAATCGAACAATTCTTGTCTGACGAGTTTCTTTTCTAATTTCTAATTGTCTAAACCATCATCATTTTAATAGCCGGTGGAATTGGTATATGAAATACTCCAAAGGTTTTTAACACGAGTACTTTCTGTATGCATACAGCTATTTCTCCCTTCAGCTATGGGAAAAAGTAGAGCAAAACTGGGCTCTTAACTTGGTATTGTTGTATACCCACTTACTGCATCGGTGTATAAATGGTGAAAGGAGTTCTTAATTTCGCCATCTTCTTTTTGGGGGTTATATTTCTTCCTATGGTTTGATACGGGATTCTTTGTGCTGGGGTCCAGTTGTCTCTGCTCATTTCTCTCTCTCTCTCTCTCTCACTCTCTCTTATTCTTTCTCTCTCTCTCTTTCTCTCTCTTATTCTTTCTCTCTCTCTTTTTCTCTTTCTTTCTCCCTTCTTCTCTTTCTCTCTCTCTCTCTCTCTCTTTTCCCTCTTTTTCTCTTTCTTTTCTCTCTCTTTCTCTCTTTCTCTCTTCTTTTTTCTTCTTTTTCTCTTCTTTCTCTTTCTCTCTTTTTGTCTTTCTCTCTCTTTTTGTCTTTCTCTCTCTTTTGTCTTTCTCTCTCTCTTGGTTTTTAATCATGAAATGACTTTATTTATTCTCAGACGTCCTTATTAAACCGAAGCCCAAAAGGGTTTCAACCACGGGGTGAGAAGATGGCTTACTGGGGAAACAGACGGGCATCACGTCTGACCCCTTCTATTAACGTCCAAATTCTAACCACACTAACTCAGTTCCCTTCACACGCTTTGCCAAATGAGAATTCTGCGGCTAGGTCAGTGAAAGGGTAAACGGTTTGTCAATCACCTTCTATGACGGTAATGCTAATGATGGTAACTTTCCCATTTATAAGAGACCGCCCACGAATGATTTAAACATTATAGCTGCCGGGACGAGGAGGAAGAAAACTATGAATTCAAGCTCTGTCAAATTGACCTTGTATCACACACACATCCTTCTCGTGCGAAAGGGGTTGTAAATATATAAATACGAGTACTAACAATGTAATTAAATTTAAATCATTTTAAAATTAAAATGAAAACAATTGTAAAGGGATATTTTATAAACACTATTTTCTGGAGAATAAAGTGGGCTTTATCCTGATGATAAGCTGCTTTGAAGCCAATTGTAACAAACGATATTTTATTAAATACTACCACCTACAATATGTGTGTGTGTGTGTGGTGCGTGTGTGTGTGTGAAGAAAAAATCTAACTGAATCTGAAAGTAAGTTATATTGTAAAAATTGAAAAAAACACAAGTTTCATAAAAGGAATCATGTAAAATTGTGTTTTTTCAATTTTTACAATATTATATATACTAGCAAAATAAAAAACGCCCTCCGGGTGTGGTAAAAATGAATTTTTAAAAGATATTGCTTGAGGAGGTGGAAGTTAGAAATTAAACGTCGGAGAGTTTGAACCATAAATCATGAAATCATCAAATTTATTAAAGGACTAAAAAAGATAAAACAATTTGAAATAGAAACTAAGTTCTATTAACTTTGAATAAAGTTTTCTATAAAAATAAAACAAACTATATATAAATATATGATACTAGGGATGTATCTATTTAAACTTGTTTAAAAAAAAACAATGAGGACAGTCTAATGTTACATGCTTAAATTGTGAGTGTATTTATTCTATGTTATGACGAATTCAGGTATAGTGGCGTAAGCAGTGACGTAATTTTTGTTACAGACAAAAACCGGAAGCGAATCTTCCATTATTAATAGATATGTATGTGCGTGTTAGTGTAGTATGGACATGAAGTCAACACCTTTAGGTAACTGACAGTTTCTAGCCATTTTTTCAAACCAAACATAGGCGAGAAACTCTGTTACCAAGTGTCGATGATTATATAAACTAAATAAAGATGGAAGAATCATTGAGGCAGCATATTTTCTTGAATATGTGTTTTAACAACAGAATATGCAATAATGTTTCAAAATATTCAACGTGAATTCAGGTTTTAAATATATATATATTAATTGGTAAAGAAAAATGCTTAAAATCGACCATTTTGCGGTTATAGGCCTATTTCCGCCCACAGGTATCTGAATATACCTATGAGTTTTATAAGACCTAACTTTATTGAAAATGGTACACAGATAATAAGCACTTTTTTTTTGTTAAATGAAAAAAGGAAATTTAACGTTTGACACGAGAGGTTCAACTAACGTGAGTGTTAGTTTTCGTTTTAATTTTAAAATGATTTCAATTGAATTATATTTTATAAACCCCACAGAATTGAAACAGGCGCTTGTTAGCACAATATTTACTATTGTCCTTCTATATTGTTACACAATGGTCATGACGTGGAACCATGATGGTGGTCTGAGTGATTAGTTACGGCAAATGTTTGACTGGTGGTGTGTGTGTTGTTAATAGAAAATTGAATGATGATGTCAGCATAGAACGCGTGGAATAGTTTTGATTGAACGAGGAATGATATGTGCCGATGGGGAGGAAAGGAGGAGTGAGAGTGAGAATTTTGAGATTCAGCCTTGGCTGTAAAAGAGTTCAGACGTGCTTTAAGGCTGGTCTCCCCGCGCGATGAATAAGAATCATGGGCTAGATTAAATGAAAACTTCGTCAAGTAACAACAATTTGAGGTGAGAATTTTGAGATTCAGCCTGGTCGTCAAAGAGTCTCCCCGCACGGCGTATAAGAATCATGGGGTAGATAAAATAAAAACTTGATCAAGTAACAAAAAATGGCTTGTTAATTCAATAATTTGCAATGACCAAAATCACCCCTTAGTCAGAAGAAACAGCCCTTAGATAAGAAGAAGAAGCAGCTAAAAGAACTCAACTAGACAGCAAGATGGCAGCCGGAGGAGATGGTAGAGGGATCAGCAAGAAGCAAGTAAAATCTCCTCACTAAGTAAGTCTCTAATCTGTCTGTCTGCCTGTCTCTCTCTCTCTCTCTAATCTCTCTTTCTATACCTGAAGAACTCTCTTATCTGAGAACTCTCACTCTTGTTGTATACTCTCTTTCCTTACTTTCTTACTTCTATTCTTCTTCTTCCAGCGTCTCTTCTAGCGTGTCTTCTAGCGTCTGGACTTCGTCTTCGGGACTTCGTCTCTGGTCTTCCATTGGGGATTTCTCTTTATCAGAAGCCCTGTGTCATTGGTAGTTTTTAGATATTAACACAAGACTTCGATTTAACTTAGATCATATTTTATTTTGAAATCCCCATCAGACTACCTGCGCAGATTGAGTCAGCACCATGCATAACACGACTTACCACCGTCGTGGCAATGGCCGATCTGAACCAAAAAAATCTTTTCTAATCTAAACCGGAAGAGGGTTCTTCTCCACCGATTCTCACGGTATCCACCGGAAGGATCAGGATTGAGGTCAAGTCTTGTCATTTAATCCTTCAAGGCCGTGGGCTGCAACTTTATAAGAGCCATTTTGATTTCTACACTACTGTAACATAAATATTAGGAAATCTAATAATTATGTAACATCTCACCAATTAGCCAATGTCAAATGTGGGTATGTAATAGTACCACATTTGGTCCCGTGACCAAGCATATTGCCACAGTATTTACACCTAATACCGTCGGAATTGATTCCATTTTTTTTAAAATATACTTTTTCATAAATACGGAGTGTAATCCCGAAAGTGATGTCTCTAAAATATTTAAGAAAATCACTGAAAATATTTTTAATATTCTATATATATAGAATAGATATAGGAGGAAATGCTGTTGCCAATGGGGTTAAAATGTCAAGGAAGAGTGGAAAATGGCCGCACCCGCATAAGATCTTTTGTATGGCGACTTGGTAAAGGCTCCCGATCGGTAGGTAGACAACGCCTACGCTTTAAAGATGTTGCGGGAGAGACATGTGAATATGCCACATATGGACACAAACATATGGGAGGTAGATGCAAAAAAAAAAAATCGAGCACCTGATTCTTAGAGAAAGGCACTGAGAGGGGTGATGATGTAGAGAAGAGTAGCCTCGACAGCAAAGAGGGGCCAGAAAAGAGAAGAAAAAGATAGCATCCAAAGAAAGCATCACAGTTTTGTGCGCAGTCAGTGCACCAAAGGATGTCACTCAGGAATTGGCCTGCACAGTCTCTTGCGCAGATGCATTATTCATTCATTTTTGGACATTACACCATCGTCCTTAGTGGACGGAAAGGCTCCAACCAACCAACCCAACCAAAAAATAGCGTTCGTACTTAATTGGAAATCTAATAATCGAAGAATGTTTAGCGGAGGGGGGGGTTGAGGAAAGCGAAAAATTCTAACAATGGTATTTTGTATATTAATGGAAAGCATGCGTAATGAGTTCCAGGAACCTTTCGCGCCAAACCAACTTTTGATATCATCTCCAAGAGAAATAATGAAGGTCAAATTAGAGATTAATGTCGGCTGTTTAAATATGACAAAAGCCAGATTTGTTAATTAGGATAAAAAAAGAAAATCAGTGGAGTGGGCGTATGAAATCAATAAGGACGTGGTGGACATAATGCCATTGAAGGTAATTAACAAAAAACATTACTACTACTACTACTACTACTCAAGCACTGTCGGCTGGTGCTCTAGAATACACCGACTGCACCTCTGCAGTTGATCGTCTGTGTCGACCCGTGACGCTTCAGGACAGAACTCGGGTGGCTGAGCAGTCCATGACATGCAAAACTCTACTTTTGCCCTTGACGTGCGGGAAAAAGTACTAACATTTTGAACATATTCATTAACTTATATTTGTACTACTTTTGAGATAAAATAATTACTGTTGCACGTGCGGGTTTCAAATCTTGCTTGGAGTGAAATAATGCACTACAGCCGACTGCACCTATGCTTAGGGGTAACATTCTCCCAATGGGGCCACCTGTTGATCGTCGGTGGCGACCCGTGACGCTTAAGGGCGGAACACTGGTGGCTGAGCAGTCCATTACACGCAACATTACTTTCACCTTTACTTAGGCTAGACAGGCGAGGGCCCTTTCCAATCACTCGGCTGGTCACATCAAGCCCTAGCACCTATATGATTTTCCCAATCCTATTGGCCTCTATGGCAGGCCCCAAAACTTTTTTTTATCCTATATTTGCTAAAGGCTGAAGATAGACTAAACCAGTGGTAGCACCTGTTAGAATCCCATCTATGGGTAAAGAAGAAAAAAATAATTTTAGAAATCTGTTAAAAGTTGAATTTAAAAAGAAATTTGAATACCTATCAAGCCTGAATAGAAGAAAACATCTTCGGCATGAAAATAAACAACAAGGGTTGACATGTCGTAAAATCCAACCCATCCCAAGTGGTGCTTAGTCTGAATGCAGAAGAACCCCCCCTAACCTTAGATGGGGAAAAACTAACACTATGATATTATTTACCATGTAGCCCACGTTTACGGGTTAGGCACAAGGCCCTATTAATGTGGGAACATTCACAAACCGAAGCTCATAGGTAGCGGGTGGAAAAATGCGTTGATGCCGTCGGCATTCACCCTCAAGGGAGGCGTCTCGAGCACTGGGCAATAGATCCAGCCCTGCCCCTTTAAATCGAAAGGCAGATGTTGCCTGGAGCATGTCCCCCTGGGATCAACGATGTTAGCTTGTAAGGTCCCGAGTCGAAGCCACTGGACTCCCACCGAGTGGCCGTTGTTGGCGATCTGTGATGCTTAAAGGCGGAATCTTGATGAAGAGGTGCTCCACAATCCACAAACCTCCAGAACTGGAAACTCACCATCAGATAGAGTTTAACGTCATTCCCAGGACACGAAGACCCCCAGCCACCATCTTCTAACACGTACATGATAAAAAGGGTTGGGGCTTGTCATAAGGGCAATAGGATTGGGACAATCATATAGGTGCTATGGCTTGATATGACCAGCCAATTGATATGACCAGCCAATCACCCGTCTAGCCCAAGTAAGGACCAAAGTGTAGTGTTGCATGTCAGGAACAGCTAATCCACCAGGATTCCGTACTTAAGCATCACGGGTCGCCACCCAGAGCCAAAAGGTGTCCCCGTTTGGCTGGGTCTTACACCTCTATGTGTATCTATTATTTTCCACCATAGTTCATTTTTATTATGTTAAAATATATAAGATAAATAATAAAAAAGAAAAGAAAATGACACACACACGCACGCACACACACACACACATATATATGTATATGTATGGTTTTGTGGTTACTGACAGTTTCTAGCCTATGCGATCAAGTTGGTCTGAAGAATGCATAAGTGAGAAACTGTCAGTAACCAGATATTGTCTCCATGTCCACGCTACCTTAACTCCAATGTAAACGCTCTATCTAAATTGAGCACTGTCGGCTTGGAAATTTAGCACTCATATTATCTACCATACACACACACACACACACACACACACACACACACACACACACACACACACATATATATATATATATATATATATATATATATATATATATATATATATATATATAAGACATACACACACTTCCAAAAAGAAAGGAAAGGTCAATGTGTTGAGTTTTTCTTTCTTTTTGGCAATGTAAATATTGTTCTGTATGTAATTGATTTGTTAAATATCATACATTGAGCTCCCTGGAGGACTTGAAATATCCTTGTATAATAAGTGTGCATCTACATGAGCATGCATTGTGGATATACTGAGGATACAGATAATCCCAAATAAAGTAATCCGAACTTACTTTTATATTTCTCTCTCTCTCTCTCTCTCTTCTCTCTCTTTCTCTCTCTCTCTCTCTTCTCTCTCTCTATCTCGCTCATTCACTTTCTCTCTCTCTCCCCCCCTCTCTCTCTCTCTATCTATCTATCTCTCATTCTCTCTCACTCTCTCGCTCTCTCACTCTCTCGCTCTCTCACTCTATCTCTCTCAATATATATATATATATATATATATCTCTCTCTCTCACTCACTCTCTCCCCCCTCTCTCTCTCTATCTATCTCTCTCTCTATCTATCTATCTCTATCTATCTATCTCGCTCATTCACTTTTTCTCTCTCTCCCCCTCTCTCTCACTCTCTCACGCTCTCTATCTATCTCTCATTCTCTCTGACTCTCTCGCTCTCTCACTCTCAATCTCTCTCTCTCTCTCTCTCTCTCTCTCTCTATCTATCTATCTCGCTCATTCACTTTCTCTCTCTCCCCCTCTCTCTCACTCTTCTCTATCTATCTCTCATTCTCTCTCACTCTCTCGCTCTCTCACTCTCTCGCTCTCTCACTCATCTCTCTCATATATCTCTCACTCTCTCTCTCTCTCACTCACTCTCTCCCCTCTCTCTCTCTATATATATATATCTCTATCTATCTATCTCTATCTATCTATCTCGCTCATTCACTTTCTCTCTCTCCCCCTCTCTCTCACTCTCTCACGCTCTCTCTCTATCTATCTCTCATTCTCTCTCACTCTCTCGCTCTCTCACACTCAATCTCTCTCTCTCTCTCTCTCAATCTCTCTCTCTCTCTCTCTCTTTCTCTCTCTCTCAAAAGGTTTATACAAAAACGTTGGAAACCGGGTGTATTGAGTATGATGTGCTGTAAAATCCAACCAACCAACCATTCTACAAGTGGACGAATTCTGGCAAATGTGTTCATCTGGGCTGATTTTGCAGATTGTTATGGCGCGGTTACCTTTTAGCCTCTTTAATGAAATGTACAATAATAGAGTTGAGTATTATGTAGCCTGCTATACAAAAGGTTTATAGAAAAACATTGGAAGCCCCTTTTAGAAGCCTCTCACTGAAGGACAAAGTACACAATGATCAGTGGTTGTCAGGGGGTCAGAGTCTGGTTGGGGTGGTTATAAGTGAGTAGCTATTGATTGGTAGTCTAATGGACTCTGGGTTTTACAAGTAACGTGGGTTGGGGACCAGCTGCGGGAGATGGGTGGGGGGTCTCCGTTATCACTCGAATAAGTTTCTTAAAACACGAAGATGTCCATGAATGCCTGGACACACAATACAGTTGTAGACACGTTAATAAATACTTACTATAGTGCTAATAGTCTTACAGGGATATAAGTGTAACGGTGGACACACCCTAAAAGACACTGAAACACGGATGAATGTTTTCTATTATCATCATCATCATCATCATGTCGCCCAAGTAGCACGGATATCCATGACAACCTCACGCCAACCCTCCCTATCATTCATCACCCCGGGAGCTCCTATGCGCAGCATCCAGCATCCTCGCATAGTTGGTCAATATAGGTCCTGGCAGGGCGGCCCACAATAACACGCCCATGTGTTGGCTTCCACAGGAGTATGTCGCTTATGAGCTCGTCCTTGTTTCTCCAGCAGTGTCCCGCATGCATAGTCCGTCTTACTCGTATGGTTTGGGAGATGGGAGGCAAGTGGCCATACAGCTGCCTCCTTGTGGGGTGCTATTTCCCACGAATTGTTTAAGACTGCACGCAGCATTTTTGTGCAGGTCCATCTAGCTTATTTTCAAGGCGCTTCGTTAAGGTCCAGGTAATGCAGCCATATAGTAGTACTGTTATAAAGAAATTGTCGCTTTCTATCATATCTATATATAAATTGTCTTTTTCCCCCCTTTTGATTTGTTGGATTTTACGGCATATCAACACATGTTGGGTTATTTTATGCCGAAAATGATTTGTTCTATTCATGCTTGAAATATTTTAATGTTTATTTTGTTTTTTATTAATGATAAATTTCTTTGGCAAAATAAATTTTGAAACTTAAAAGTATTTAGTGAAGCTTATTTGAAGCTCGCTCGTACCTAAAATTTTAGCTCTCAACACAAAGTAAATAATTGACTGAGTAAAAAGCTTATAACTCAGAGACGCTCGTAAGTCAATGTACCACTGTAATATATTTCAATCCAATAGAAAATAACTTTTCGGCACATTTCTATGAATCATTGATAAAATAAAAGTAAAGTAAAGTCGTCGGGGCGGCCTAATGTCGGTATCAGCCAGACAGCGAGGGAGTATATCCCCTTTTCACTAACGCTAGACCAAGGAGATTGTTTTTTTGCATCTGAGGTGGAGCGTCACACCTTCCATCAGCTCCTTACTTTACCACACAGATCCCTGTGCTATTTATACACTTTATTGTTGGCGAGGGCCGGTATCGAACCCGGAACCTTGTTGTTCTTTGGCTGATACTCTACCGACTGAGCTAAGCCGGCCATTTAGTTTTTCATATAAACAAAAAGAATCTTGATGCGTTTATCTAAATTCCTCAAAAGATATTTTCTATAAATCAATTTTTAACACATCTTTATAAAAACTTATTTTTTTCTATTTAACCTATAGATGGGACCCAAAGAGGTACTACCACTCCGGGTCAGAGTGGAACTGGGAGTAATGGCAATGAAGGGGTACTCCACACTCCCCAGAGTTCCAAAATTGGAACTTCACCATTAGATGTAGTTTAGCGTCATATCCAGGACACTAAGACCTTCAGGCATCGCCTTTTAGCACTTACATGATAAAGGGCAATTTGGTTGGAACAATCATATAGGCTCTATGGCTTGACATTATCAGTTGATCGGTTGGAGGTGGCCTCTCCGACCGCCCGTCTAGGTAAAGTGAAGTGTTGCAGGTCATGGCCTGCTCCACCACCATGATTCGGTCCATGAATTCCCGGACACATAATAAATTGTAGACACGCTAATAAAACACTTACTAGAGTGTTAATAGCCTTACAGAGGTAGAAATCTAACCGTGGATTACCTTAAAAGACACGGAAACATGGATGGAAATTTTCTGTTTTTATCTATGAGTTTATATATACATGGGTTATTTAATACCAAAGCCATCATTGTAGAAGAACTGTAGGGTTCATACCTTTTCCAAGGGTATTAGTCTGAAAGTGAGCATAATAGCACAACTGGTGTTTGAACTCGTTTACAGTCCAAAATATCAACACTGAAAATTTCATTAAATTCGGTTAATTCCCTGATTTTTGGTATTTTTTCTTTCGGCGGAGTGACATACGATGGTGGAATTTACGTCCGTTAAGTTCGATATAACCAAATTCTTTCTTTTAAATTACTGAATCGTTTCAATCAAACTGATTCAATGGAAACAAGTCGAAATTATATAGAATAAATATTACTGTTCGCGGCGTCCATATGCGCCTTGAGAAACAATTTATATACCTGATTAATAGATAAAATTCATTTAAAATATGAAACGCCTAATTTTAAGTTTTACATTTCATATTTTTAGATTATAAAAACAAGTATTTATTTGTTAATAAGCACACTTTAGTATTGTTATCTAATACTTTTTGGAGAAAACTCAATTGAAAAAGGACCCCCACCCTTATAAACAAAACAAATATCGATGTATAATTTTTTTCACTGATAATCTAAAAGAAATTATGTGTAGTTTAATCTCATACCCAGGACACTAAGACCTTCAGCCACTGCCATCTAGCACCTATATCATAAAAGGGATCAGAGGTTTGCTATGAGGGAAATAGACATCAACACCAGATACAACATCATCATTCGAAGTTTTCAGCCTATTAACTTTCAGCCTATTAACTTTCAGCCCATTTCGTATATTTTCAAAGTTCCATGGCAATTATTTTAATCACTTTTTCATTCATTGGTCAATTATGATAACCATTTATAATGCCGAAACAAGTTAAGTGAAAACTCTTTCGGGCAATCTATTAACCACTTTCATTTGTAAATTTTCACAAGCAGAATATTCTCTGGAGTTATCTAAATTTAAATCAACATTTTGAAGCTTTGTATTGCTGCTAGGTGCACCATAAATCTTTGAATAACAAGAAAACCAAATGTTAAATTGAGTATCCTAGTCAGTTGTCTTCTATAACGTCCAGTTTTTTTTCTCTCTACAGCTTACTCCCCAAATAAGCACAATTGCATTGTTTGTCTGTAAGTAATAGGACTGGTCAATTGATTGTGTTGATTACACTGGGAAACAATTTTGGACATAATTTCTGTTAAGTTTGATTTTTCATTTGATTTAGACTAATATTGTCATGCTGATTTCAAAACTGCAGTTAGTTTTCTTCTATCACGTCAAGTTTTTTCTCTACAGCTTACTCCCCAAATAAGCACAATTACATTGTTTGTCTTTAAGTAATAGGACTGATCAACTGATTGCGTTGATTACACTGGGAAACAATTTTGGACATAATTTCTGTTGAATTTGATTTTTCATTTGATTTAGACTAATATTGTCATGCTGATTTCAAAACTGCAGTTAGTTTTCTTCTATCACGTCAAGTTTTTCTCTACAGCTTACTCCCTAAATAAGCACAATTGTATTGTATTACTTTCTCCCAGGAAACATCTCCACACTCAACGACAAGCCTCTTAAGTCAGTAAGAACAATTTACGTACCTTGGTGGTAATATCTGATCCACAGAGAGTGATGTTAATACACGAATAACAAAGGCATGGTCGGCTACAAACAAAAATATCAGTCATATGGAGGTCCGATCTCCCAGACAAGCTGAAGCGACAGTTCTTCCTGATTGTGGTTGTATCAGTGCTGCTATAAGGCTGCACCACTTGGACCCTAACGAAGCGTCTTTAGAATAAGCTAGATGGGAGCTGCACAAGAATGCTGCGTGCAGTCTTGAGCAAGTAGAAACAGCATCCCACCAGGAAGCAGCTGTACGGTCACTTGCCCCTATCTCACAAACTATCCGAGTGAGACGAACAAGGCATGCAGGACACTGCTGGAGAAGCAAGAAGCTCATAAGTGACGTTCTCCTGTGGAAGCCAACACATGGACATGCAAGTGTGGGGCACACAGCAAGGACCTACATAGATTAGCTATGCGAAGATGCTGGTTGTTCCGCAGAGGACATCCTAGGTGCAATGAATGATAGGGAAGGTTGGCGAGAGATTGTCATAGATATCCGCGCTGCATGCACGACATGGTGATTATAATGATGATGATGATTGTATTACTGATTGCGTTGATTATTTTCTTGAAAATGAAGGAGAATTTTTTAGATTTGTTGACTAAGTTGATTCCCAGTCAAAGAGCAAATATCAGTGCATTTGTGAAGCTAGTCTATTTTGCATATTCTGAATTAAAACATGTCTTCGGTGCCTATATACAATATGATATAAAAGCAGTTGTTGAGAATTTACGGATGTGGATCAGGGAACATGTGATAAGTTGGCATTTGGTATACCTATAATTTGGTGAGAGCCAATATATAATTGCACAGATTGTTACTTTTGTTTAATGAAAACTTCATCATATAACAAGAAAACAAAATGCAAAATTGAGTATCCTAGTCTACCATCAGCTATACGCCCAGTGCCTCATTCAGCTGAAATCACAGTGTGTGACAGTAGAGCTTGAGAGAAGCATTGGCTGGAGAGGAATTGGCCTCCAGGATCTGACCAAAACCTGTTGATCCCAACATTCTACATGAGCCATTTGTTGAATAAAAGAAAATTATATTCGCACCTTGCATATGAAACTTGATTTCTTGAAGCAATTCATTAAAGCATTGCCAATTGAAAGCAAGTGTTTTAAGTACCATATTTTGGCATTTCCTGGCCTGTCAATTGAGAAAAATCAAGACCGGCGTATTTGATGGACTACAGATTCTGGAAGTTATTAAAGATGAACATTTCATCGGGATACTGTCAGAACTCGAAAATAATGCTTGGTTCTTGACAAGTTCTTTATCTTGCCAAGAAATTTCTTGAAAGTGCATGAGCAATGGATTTACACTGAAATTGGATAGCCATAAAATACTTGATTGCAATATGAGCATCGTTCCATTTTCTGCATAGCCTTCTTGCTATGAGTCTACCTTCAGCTATACGTGCAGTGCCTCGTTCAGCTGAAATCCTCATTTGGGTCAGTAGAGCTTAAGAGAAGCATTGGGTGGTGAGGAATTGTCCTCCAAGATCTGACCTCAAACCTGTTGATCCCAACATTCTATACAGGAAAAATTATGGAGGCGCGGAGTCGTAGGAAATGGACTCTTTAACCATGGCTAGGTAACCAGTCTAGGGAAGGAAAACTCTGAATTCAAACATGTTAAACTCCGCTTAAGAAATTGACGCGTGAGTCACATCCTGCTCGTGCAGAGGGGTTGGTAAATATATATATATAGGAAAAATTATATTCCCCACATCGCACATGAAACTAGGTCTCTTGAAGCAATTGATTAAAGCATTTCCAACTGAAGGCAATTGTTTCAAGTACCGTATTTTGGCATTTCCTGACCTGTCAATTAAAAAAATGAAGGCCGGTGTGTTTGATGGTCTAACATATTCGGCATGCTATCAAAGATGAACATTTCATCGAGAAAATGGCAAAACTCAAAAAGAATGCTTGGTTCTTGACAAGGTAAAGATCTGTCAAGACATTTCTTGGAAATGAATGAGTAATGAATTACGCTCATGACCATTACTTAGCAGCAGGTGTTTTTTTTTATTTTGCTAATTCAAATAATGACTTAATTGTTTTTGCATACCTATCATTCGGACATGTCACAAGAAAAATCATGAATCATTTTGGGGGAGGGGGCGAAATACAAACAAATAATAGCTTTTGTGTTGGTAAGAAACTGTTGAAAATTGTATATATATTCAACAAAGTTTTGTTTTTCGGTCATGAACGAAATCTCACATCACTCCCTCTCTCTCAAACTCTTCTTTCTCTCTCTCTCTCTTCTCTCTCTCCTCTCTCTCTCTCTTCATAAGTGAGAAACATAACTATGTTTACGGGAATCTTCAATGACTGATTTCGATTTGATTGTTCATCAGTAGGCAGAAAGAATGACAAATTCCTTTAGTTTTATGGAATTTCCTTAGAATTCTGATTTATAGCAGGAAGGTATCTCGAATTTTATTAAACAATTCGAGATAAAGGCTTTAGGAGGAAAGAAACAGTTTCTTTCTTCCAATTGTGTCGGCAATACAAATGATGGACCATATGACCTTTAGGCACCCCTTTTACGATCTCGATTCATAAGGACATGTTTTTCATTAACACCGTCAAAATCCACTTGTTTTTTTAGGGGTTAGGGGTTAGGGTTAGGGTTAGGGTTATAATTTAAAAAAAACTCTAAAAATCATCTGTTAACAAACAACTGGATTTTGAGAGTGACAGTCAACATAAACTTCTTTTTTACAGTTATTTTGACAGTTCAACATTAGTTCGACATAAAAATCAAATGAATAGGAATGAAGGTTAAGAAGATTCTGTTGTGTTAATCTTCAAAATAGCACCTGTTAATCTAATAGTGTTAATCTTCACAAAATAGCACCTGTTAATTAATAGTGTTAATCTTCAAAATAGCACCTGTTAATCGAATAGAGTTAATCTTCAAAATAGCACCTGTTAATCTAATAGTGTTAATCTTCAAAATAGCACCTGTTAATCTAATAGTGTTAATCTTCAAAATTTTCACCCTTGAAAATAAGCTTTAGAATCTAGCTTTCCACATGTTTGATCCAGTTAACTATTCACTGCCCCAATGGCACTGGGAATAAATTAACGGCAAAATTTTACCACTAAATTTATACCAATAGAAAAACCAGGCAATCAATTATATATTATATATTATATATATATAATATATATATTATATATATAGAAGTTTGGTATGTACGTGTCGATTTATATCTCAGAATGAGATGTTATTCAGATTCGAAATCTTGCATACACCTTGACAACTCTTATATACTAAGGAAAACACCAAACATTTGTTTATGTACTTTTTTACTTTACTTGCTATTTTAACTAAATAGTTAAATATAGTAAAATTTACTATAAATCTGGTGATGATCTTGTTCTATTTTTTTTTTATTATAAGCCTCTCTTTTTCTATATGCATTCTTATTTAGTTTTCATTAGTATTTCAAATTTAAATTACTATTTTATTGCATTGGAACTTAAATACTTGCACCCAGAGGGCGCATATATTGCTAGTATACATAACGGCGTAGAAAAGATCTGGCTACCAGTGTTGAAGTTCCAAATCTAAAAATAAGGGGAAAAAGTACTAACATTTTAAACATATACATTCAGTAACTTATATTTGTACTACTTTTGAGATAAACTATTTACTGTTGTACGTGCGGGTTTCAAATCTCGCTTGGAGTGAAATAATGCACTACAGCCGACTGTACCTATGCTGAGGGGTAACATTCTCCCAACCCACCCAATGGGGCCACCTGTTGATCGTCGGCAGCGACCCGTGACGCTTAAGGACGGAACACTGGTGGCTGAGCAGTCCATGACATGCAACACTTTACTTTCACCCTTACTTAGGCTAGACAGGCATTTGGTGAAGCCCCCTTCCAATCACTCGGCTGGTCACATCAAGCCCTAGCACCTATATGATTTTCCCAACCCTATTGCCTTTATAACAAGTCCCAAACTTTTTTTTATCATACATCTGCTAAAAGGCAGAATCTAGACTAAACCAGTGGTAGCACCTGTTAGAATTCCATCTATGGGTAAAAGAGAAAAAAAATATTTTTAGAAACGTGTTAAAAGTTGAATTTAAAAAGAAATGTGAATACCTATCAAGCCTGAATAGAAGAAAACGTCTTCGGCATGAAATAACCCGACAAGGGTTGGCATGTCGTAAAACCCACCCATCCAAATTGGTGCTTAGTCTGAATGCAGAAGCAAATCCTCCTAACCTCAGATGGGGAAAAAACTAGCACTATGATATTATTTACCATGTAGCCCACGTTTACGGGTTAGGCACAAGGCCCTATTAATGTGGGACCATTCACAAACCGAAGCTCATAGGTAGCAGGTGGAAAAATGCGTTGATACCGTTGGCATACTGGGTACTAAAGGGCAATAAATCCAGCCCTGCCCCTTTAAATCAAGCGCTAGAATACTTCACAAAACTAAAATACGTCTACAAAAAATAACAACAAAATAGAAGAAGAAGAAGAAGAAGAAGAAGAAGAAGAAGAACAACAACAACAACAACAACAACAACAACCCAGAAGAAAAATAACAACAAAAAGAAGAAGAAGAAGAAGAAGAAGAAGAAGAAGAAGAAGAAGAAGAAGAAGAAGAACAACAACAACAACAACAACAACAGCAACAACTCAGAGAAAAATAACAACAAAATAGAAGAAGAAGAAGAAGAAGAAGAAGAACAACAACAACAACAACAACAACTCAGAAGAAAAATAACAACAAAATAGAAGAAGAAGAAGAAGAAGAAGAAGAAGAAGAAGAAGAAGAACAACAACACAACAACAACAACAACTCAGAAGAAAAATAACAACAAAATAGAAGAAGAAGAACAAGAAGAGGAAGAACAACAACAACAACAACAACAACAGCAACAACTCAGAAGAAAATAACAACAAAATAGAAGAAGAAGAAGAAGAAGAAGAAGAAGAAGAACAACAACAACAACAACAGCAACAACTCAGAAGAAAAATAACAACAAAAAGAACAAGAAGAAGAACAAGAAGAAGAAGAAGAAGAAGAACAACAACAACAACAACTCAGAAGAAAAATAACAACAAAATAGAAGAAGAAGAAGAAGAAGAAGAAGAAGAAGAAGAACAACAACAACAACAACAGCAACAACCCAGAAGAAAAATAACAACAAAATAGAAGAAGAAGAAGAAGAAGAAGAAGAAGAAGAACAACAACAACAACAACAACAACAGCAACAACTCAGAAGAAAAATAACAACAAAATAGAAGAAGAAGAAGAAGAAGAAGAACAACAACAACAACAACAACAGCAACAACTCAGAAGAAAAATAACAACAAAATAGAAGAAGAAGAAGAAGAAGAAGAAGAAGAAGAAGAAGAAGAAATGCGTTGATACCGTTGGCATACTGGGTACTACAGGGCAATAAATCCAGCCCTGCCCCTTTAAATCAAGCGCTTGAATACTTCACAAAACTAAAATCCGTCTACAAAAATAAACCGCCCTGTCGGTGGGGCGTTAGAATACACCATCTGTTTGCCATGGGTGCTTAACGATGGATTATTTATTAAACCTGGTTTTATTAAAACCAGTATGTAAATCGACCACAAATATATTATGTAAACCTTTATTTCTTTATATAAGACACATTGCCGAATTTTAAACGCACTAACAACCCGGCCTTTGGGGCGGGGGTCCGGTGTGCTTCCGCCACTGGACCGGTGTGTTCAAGTAATAGCGTCGATCCCAGGGAGCTATCCCCCCCAGGCAATACCTGGCCCCTCAATTTAAAGAGGCAGGGCTGGGTTTATTGCCCAGCACCGACGGGATCGACGCATTTTTTGAGGCACCCACTTGAGGGAGAATGCCGACAGGATAGACGCATTTTTTGTGTCTACCAGCTTCGGCTTGTGGGTGTGCCCACATAAAAATGTCCTTGTGCCACGCCCTCATAAGTGTGGTGAGAGGCAAATACCCTAAGAACATGGTCTGCTTTGAGGTAAATCTAACTCAGATTTTCATAAGGATTTTAATGGGGCATTCCACGAGGATCCAAATCACAATTCAGTAATAATGGATCTGCAAGATTAACTTTTTTTTCACCCCTCCTCCTACGCGGGGTAGCTGCTTCTAGTATATTATATTTGTCAACATAGAAAATAAGCAAGAAAGCTATTTGTGTTATTTCAACCTTTTTAATGTCTTTATTATACTACTTGCAAATTATATCTGTTGTATGACTTTTGTTATTATATGTCCCTAACAAGAATTTGTGGATATACCTCGGTATGATAATTTATTCATAACAAACAGCTATTGCGAAATAGATCAATATGTAAAAAAGTAATAATCTTGATTCAACTCTCTCTCTTTTTCTTTCTTTCCTTCTTTTAATATTTTCCTTATGTTTGATTGAAATATATTAGCGTTATGGATTCTATGTATTAATGATTTTGACTATGAATTGAATACATTGATAGACTTAGGCAATTCTCTTTAATTGTGACCTAAGCAGTGACGTACTTTCGGTTACAAACAGACACCGAGTCTCCATTATAATAAGATGATTGATACTTAACTATTTTACAATCACTCCAAGAGATGAGAGACGCGCTGAAAGAAATGGAGAGTACGGATCGAATGAGAGATAGAAAAGTTCAGAGATGTTCAATTGGGCGGTTCTATTATTTCGGAAATGCCTTGAAATAGAGACGAGAGGAAATAAAGCAGGTCGGATGACATCTGGAACAGATGCGGAGGCGGAGGAAGTAGCGGCAAAAACAGCGGCGGAGGCAGATTCGTTCTGGCAAGTGCACGAATCACACTAAACCGGAGCACACACCACACACACACACATTATATATACTAGCAAATATATGCACCCTCCGGGTGCAAGTATTTAAGTTTTAATGTAATAAAATATGGTATTAAATTAGAAATGCTAATGAAACTAAATAAGAATACAGATAAAAAGATTTGAAACAGAGGGAGTATAATAAAAAATGGAACAACTGAAACTTACTCTTCCATCACTCTCGTCTTTCATTGTTATTTTTTCTAATTTAAATATTTAGTTATAAGAAGAAGTAAAGAATAAAATTACAGTTATTTTATCTTGTTAATGGATTTCATTTAAGATTCATTGAAGAGATTTTTGCTTATATTCATTAAAATAAAACCAAACAGTTAGAAATCAATAATACTAAGCACATATTTATTAAATTCGATTTTTTAATATTAATATGCAAATTAGCCTTCCCGTTCACATTGTAAACCGCTATTTTGTTGTATATATAAATATAATTGCATGTTGACAGTATGTAGACATAGTTAACAGTATTAATAATGTAAGACAATTTTATTAATCATTGAGGTTTAGATAAAAATAAAATCATGGAGAATGTGATGTCAATAACTAAGAGAATTGTGACTTGAGTAGGAATATAGTTTCGGTTGCAGACAGAAAAACACACAATCTCCATTATAATAATATATAATATATATAATATATATATATATATATATATAGTATCCAATTGCCGCTTTAACCTTTCCGTTGCAGTGGCATTAGTAAATTATCCAAAAGTGCTCAGTATATCAAAAAACATACGGCAATATCTTATTATAATGGAGATTGTGTGTTTTTCTGTCTGTAACCGAAACTATATTCCTACTCAAATCACAATTCTCTTACTTATTGACATCACATTTTCCATGATTTTATTTTTATCTAAACCTCATTTATTAATAAAATTGTGCTACATTA
>CM042178.1:13195899-13208399 GCA_023376005.1 Doryteuthis pealeii
TTAGTATTATCTGCGTTATTCGGACTATTGTCCCCATCTTCATTGTTATTTGTACAACGTTTCGGCCGATATGCCCTCCAGCCTTCTTCAGGTATTTCTTGTCGGACTCGGGAACCTTCTCGGACTCGGGAACCTTCTTTTCGAACTCGGGAACTTTCTTGTCGTAATCGGGAGCCATCACGGAACTTTGAACCTAACCATTTATTTAGTCCTCGGGGTATCCTGTTCTCATTCCGCTAACCATAGCTGGGATAGGAGTTGTGTTAATTATATTTAGACGGCTTTAGTTGTTTCCCCAGATCATAAATAAAAACCCTACAATTTATTAAGAAACTTTAGTTGGGACCCATCAAATTTCCCAGGGACTCATTCAAAGTAAATATGTGTGTCCCAGGACACACTAAATTAAAAAGCTATCAGGATCAGTGGGTATGTAAAAACACAACGGGTTGGCCACTGTATTCCCCCGGCCTTCCTCAGGTTTGCCCTGTCTATCCAAGTATAGTAATGACCCAAACTGGGGAAATCATTTTGAATAGTTTGATCAAACAAGGTGTCAAAGAACTTTTGAAGATCTCGTTCAAATAATGAAGTCATTGTTTTTGTATTCCTATCAATCTGAGATTGATTGCGAGAAATGTCACGTTCATTTAGAAAAAACAAAAAAAAACAACAAAAAAAAACAACGTAAAATCCAATAACATTAGTTATTTTCCTAAATTTTAATTTCTATTTACATACTTATTTTATAAATACTAGCAAATATATGCACCCTCCGGGTGCAAGTATTTAAGTTTTAATTTAATAAAATATCATGTTAAATTAGAAAGGCTAATGAAACTGAATAAGAATTCAGATAAAAAATTTGGAACAGAGGGGGTATGATTGAAAAATAGAACAACTTTGAAACTAACTCTTCCATCATTTTCCCTTACTCCCGTCTTTCATTGGTAAATTTTCCTAATTTAACTATCTAGTTGAAATAGGAAGTAAAGAATAAAATTACAGTTATTTCTTCTTGTTAATAGAATTATTTTAAGATTCATCCCCGAGATTTTTGCTCATATTCAATAAGATAAAACCAAACAATTAGAAATCAATAATACTAAGCATATATTTATTAAAATCACATTTTTAATATCAATATGCAAATTAGCCTTCCCGTTCACACTGTAATCTGCTATTTTGTTGTATATATAAATACAATTGTGTGATATTAGTATGTAGATATGGTCAACAATCTTAATGATGGAAAACAATTTTATTAATAATTGAGGTTTAAATTAAAATAAAATCATGGAGAATATGACGTAAATAACTAAGGGAATTGTTACTTGATATATAGTTTCGGTTACAGACAGAAAAACACACAATCTCCATTATAATAAGATAATGTCAGAAAGAGCCGAGATACTTTTGAAGATCTCATTCAAATGACAACATAAAAGCATAAAAGGTATAAAAGCACTAGAGAATTGCTTAGCCGAAGATATATATATATATATATATATATATATATATATATATATATATATATATATATATATACACTAAGTATACGTAAAATAGAACAAAAAGCTGAAGAACACTGCTATTGAGTCCAACTGAATTAAACACCAAAAATTGAAGCAGGCTATTAGAAAGGGTAATTTTCAGCCCAGCAACATTCAAAGTGGAGAAGTTCCAACATGTAGTTTATGTGGAAGAGTATGTCTCTCCTGGGCTGGCCTGGTGGGTCATCTGAGAAAACACAAGGATAGAGTGTCAAATGCTACTGGCACCCAACTATGATGATAACAAAATAAAAATAGAAATAAAAACACGAAATGGTCTTACTCGAACACGAGTTGACAGCCATTATAAGATGGAAATGTGAGTAGACCTGCAAGAAGAATTGCGAGAGCAGTGCTGAAAAGATTGTTGGACGAATAATATATTTTCCTATCTAATTCGGCTGCCGGGGTTTTTATTGGCAATTGAACTTTAACATTTTGAGCTGAAGGTTTACCAACTAACGTAGAATTGTTGGAGGGGGTGGGGGCAGTGCTGCTGCTGTTGTAACTGCTGCTCATGTTTTGGAGGCAGTTGTTGAGAATGAAGTTGTTTATGAATATAAATACTAGTTGAAGTACCCTTGAAAATTCTACGGTATGCTTACACAATGATTCACACGAAATTAATTTAAAAAAAAAATAAGATAACCTATTCATTCTAAGATTAAGTCCTTAATAAATAAAGTGCTGAAAATTTCATTAAAATCGGACAATTCCCTGTTTTTTGGTAATTGTTTTAAAACTAAGAAATTAAAAAAAAAGTTATAACATCTCTTGATCCAAAGCTATCACTTGCTCAAATGCGTGACGGGTTGACCCGGTGAGAGGGTCTGATGCTAAGTCCCGAAATCTTCAATGAAACGGGGAGGGGGGGGGGTCACTGAGTAACAGTCCCAAATTATGTTTAATATATTTTCAAAGGATCAAAAACTCTCGTCCTAAGAGCTCCATTGAGAGTGCACTCACATATCATGCCCCCTATCGGTGGAAACGTAGAATGCACAATTACATAATCAATAGGTGAACCAGAGGTTAACCTATTGGCAGTTTTCTCATTGGTTGATTCAGTCACGTGACTACTCGACCCTTGGGAACAGATTATAAGTGTAGATACATTGGCCTCAGGTGTCGATGCGAACAGAAGTACTAGGTGTGTAAAAATAAAGTATCGAGAAGTTTTGTACTTTTTGTCACACCTTGTATTCTGAAAAAATAAACAACGTTCCATTTATTAATTTTTTTCAGTATACAAGGTGTATAAAAAAGTACTAATTTAAAGCTGTATTTATCATTTATTTTACCTATATTTACCTATCATTTAGAAGTTTAAACTATTTACTTTCCTGAAAAGATAAGTTCTCAGATAATTCTTTTAAGTAATACCTATGCTGGAGTAGCAAGTCTTGCACAGTTATATACCCTGTGACAGTAACAACAATATGCTATATTATTTTTCTGTAGTATAAATAAAATCTATATGATTATTGAATCACTGTGTATAAATATCAACTCTCTGTGTAGAATTTTGTCAAAATCCTGTTCATAATTTTCCACATGAAATATCATCATAATTTTCCTTATGAAACATCAGCATGTTACTGCACTATAAATCGCTGTCGATCTTTGTTTAAAAATTTGGTGAACTAATAATAAACACATATACCGTTGTCCCCAGGGAGCAGGGCCAAAGTTAAGGTACTAGACATGTATGCCAAAAGGGCGGGGATCCCCTTAAAAATTGTGATATTGTAAAAAGTATCTGGTACCTCTAAAAGACTGGAGACCTACTGTCACTCAGATTCCTGTGAAAGACCACCAGCTAACGTTGGTGTGAAAAACTCACAAGGAGTAATATAATAATAAATGTTTTTAATTCATATTTTGTAGATTTTTTCCAATGTTAAAAACATATGCACAAATTATAAATACATTTTGTTCATTCAAAATCAATCCACCGTATTAATTTTTTATTTGAATAATTAGATGAATAATAATTAAAAAACCTACCATATATACTTGCGGGTAGGTTGCACTCCTAATTTGTGGTTGTCAAAGTTGGTATTTGTGTAAAATAATTAGGGATCTCAATTAATTATTTTAGTAATTTTTTATTTATAATTTAGGTTTAGAATGTTTTATTTAAATGTTAGAGAAATAATTTTTGGAATGAAAACAATCCGAGAGTCAAAGTCATTAATCAGTTGATAAAAGAATCAGCCGATATTTTAAGTTCTATGCTGATGTGGAATGAATGGATTAAAAATCATTAGGATATTTAAAAACCACGTTCTAAGAGGAAAAAAGAAATGTAGTAACCAAGCGAATACCTGGTATTATTATTACTTTTGTAATTTAACCATTGTAGTTCTTTTCGGACAATAACAAAATAAATAGAATTATTCCAATCAATTATTATTCTGATAACTCCATTGCAATCAATTAGATTTCCATATGCCACAGTTGAATGAGCTGCATATATTTATTTATTAAATTGTAAAATTACTTGATTAGTTATGTTAAAAGTTAAAGTTAATAGAAACAATGACATCGTGTCATGCATTAAAAAAAAATGAATAATCTATTATAAATTATTTTAATCTATATTAGTATTATCTGCGTTATTCGGACTATTGTCCTCATCTTCACTGTTATCTGTACAACGTTTCAGTCGATGTACAGATAACAATGAAGATGAGGACAATAGTCCGTATAACGCAGATAATACTAATCATCAAGCCTCATCCCGTCGGTAGCACCTCAACTTACGAGTGCCCCAACTTATGAGCTTTCCGAGTTACCAGCTCACCCTCGGCCAATGTGTTGCTTTGTGTAGCGAGCTAAGATTTGAGTTACGGGCGAGCTTCAGATACGCTTATGTTAATAAGTTCACAAAAACAATTCACTTACTTTGTGTTCAGTGATAACATTTAAGGTACTGGCGGGCTTTAGGTACGCACAGTGTGCACCGGTTCAAACGAGGATCGTATCTCAAAACTTTGGTGAGACATTAGTTGGGCAACTGGTAGTGGTAGCTCCATCTAAGTTCAAGTGTGTGAGGTAAAGATACTGAGGAGGACGAATAAGTTCTGATGAAACCAATCCAAACACCAGCGTTGAGTGGTTTCTTTTTTTAAATCGTCAAGAATAGAGTTGAGTTGATTGGTTGGTTTGTTGGATTTTACGGCATGTCAACCCTTGTTGGGTTATTTTATGCCGAAGACGTTTTGTTTTACTCATTCTTGATGGGAATTAAATTTTTTTAATATATATAATTTCCTTTTCTTAAACATTGTTGGGTTCAAGGTTATAATATAAATTATTATTGGTTAAACAAACAACTCTGACCAAGGGTGTTACATACACAAAGGACTTTAATATAAGTACAGCACATGGTTAAACATGTAATAAAATACATATACATGACAAAGATACATAATGTACATGTGAATGACACATAGAAAGAAGGGTACAAAGTAGATATATCTAGAATATAGCAGTAATGAGGGGTTATGGAGAGTCCATAAGAAAGTCACTTACTAATGCCTGTGTAGGGGGTGAGAACCCCACACAGAGAAGGTGTAGACAAGTGTTTAACCCATGGTTGTCAAGTCCCGAGAAGAAAGAGGCAGAGAGTTCAAAACAGGCGCTTAAATACCAACAACCCTTGTTGGTCAAAAACGGGAACCCAGAGGGAAGATAACTCTTCCAGGCAAAGGGAAGACAACCCAACAACATAATTTTTCGAAGTAATTTTTTTTATTTAACCCATAGATAGTATCCTAACACATACTACCACTCAGGGTCAGAGTGGATCTAGCCTAAGTAATGGCCAAAGAGGAGTGTTGCATGGCATAGACCGCTCAGCCACCAGGATACCGCCTTTAAGCATCATTGGTCGCCACCCACGGCTAACAAGTGGTTCCATTGGGGAGTAGGGTAGGTCGATTTTTCACTTTAAAAAAAATCAAATTGTCCATCTATGCGAAAGTTGTGTGTTAGTATACTGAATACTGCTACCAAAAATTTAATCTTTTACTTGCACCAATGTTTAAGGAAATAGCATCAAAGATCGTCTACTAAGATACACTAAAAATCATCTTTTTGCAAAATTTAGCCTTTAGAAAACGATGATTTTTGTAGTGCATTTTAGTAGACGATCTTTGATGCTATTTCCTCAAACAATGGTGCAAATAATAGATCTAATTTTTGGTATAGTATACTAACACACAGCTTTCGCATAGATGGACAATTTGATATTCTAAAAAAGTGAAAAATCGACCTACTCTATTGGGGGGATATCCCTCTACATAGGTGGTATTCTACAGTACCAGACAACAGGGCGGTCAGAGTTTTGAGTGGGTAAGCCATTTAGATGGAGCTACTATTAACTCTTGCCTAAGTTCAAGGATGAGAGACAAGGAGACTAAGGAGGTGTGGGGGGGCGAATAAGGTCTGTTGAAAAAAACTTAAACGCCAGTGTTGTGAGGTTGCTCTTCTTAACCCCGAAAGGAAATCAACACGAAAAAAAAAATAAATTAAAAAAAAATTAGTGAATTAGATCACCAATTAGGACTAAGCCTACTCTTGTAGTAACCACTCCAACGGTTTGAATTCAGAGTTTTTCTTCTCCTAGACTGGTAACCTAACCAAGATTAAAGTGTCCATTCCATCCTATTATTTACCCATAGCCGGAGGGAGAATAGTTGGATTCATACCTTTCCCAAGGGTATTAGCGCTATGTAAACTGTAGCTTAGTTCAGGATTTGAACTTGGGTCGACGAGTCTATTTCCTACGACTCTAACCATTAGACCACGTTCCCCAACACAAATTCATTTAAATTGATTGGTTTTTAATTATATTTGTTCAATACTCATCTAGAATGAATAAGACAAAACGTCTTAGCCCTAAAATAACCCAACAAGGGTTGACATACCGTAAAATCCCACTAACCAACCAACCAAATACCAGCGTTGTGAGGTTTCTCTTCTTAACTCCCAAAACAGAAATCGGCACGAATTAACTTGAATTGATTGGTTGGTTTGTTGTTTGGTTTTTACTAGTATTTGTTCAATACCTAACAAGAATGCATAAAATAACCCAACAAGGTTGACATGCCATAAAATCCAACCAACCAATCAACCAACCAACCTACTTTTAATAAATGTTTACATTTCCTGGTCCAATTATTTTACACAGTCCTCTGTATCTCACTAAAATGACCATGCTTTTTTTTAAAAATTCCGACGTTAAATTTAATAAAAACTAAAATAACCCAACAAGGGTTGACATGCCTTAAAATCCAACAAACCAACCAACCAGCCAACCAACCAACCAAACACTAGCGTTGTGAGGTTGTTCCCAAAAAAGAAATCGACAAGAATAAACTTGAATTGAATAGAAAAGCAAACTCTTGAAATCGTCGGCCTATCAAGCCATATCTTGCTGCCTAAATCTCTTGGGAATTGGTTGAAATTGGTTGGCATAGAAGAAAGAATCTAGAAATCTGCTGGGCCTTAACGCGATGGAGATTGGCTAAGTTCTTTTCGCCACCTTCCTCTTTTACCACTAAAGACCAGCATATCCCGTTAATTTCTTAATCGGGTGTCGTTAACTGCTCAAGGGACCGAATGGGACGGGAGGGATGATCGATTCTGGGTCTTTCTATCATGATTTGTTTACTTACTTGGTAGGTAAGCAATATCACTCCCCTGTTTGTTGACAGTTAACTTTGCTTCTTCTTCTTCTTCTTCTTGGTTTGTTGGATTTTACGGCATGTCAACCCTTGTCGGGTTATTTTATTCTGAAGACATTTTGTTCTATTCATGCTTGATGGGTAGTCAAATCTTTTTTAAACACATTCTTTAAAAATCATTTTTTCCTATTTGTTAGGACCTGTTTAAGGGTCAATAAATAATAAACACGGCGATAAAATGTAGAGAACAGATGTATTCAGCAATATATATCAACGTACAATGAAAGGATTTCCTTGTTACAGCATACACGAAGAACATGTATCTGCTACTTCTCGTTTGAGTAGTTTTGCTCTGTTAATATATACTCTTTGGGTAAGTCTATGTTCGTGTCATAGGTGAGTCACCTACAACACTATTTAACCAATAGATGGGATTCTAAAAGGTACTACCACTCCGGGTCAAAGTGGACCTGGGAGTAATGGCGATGTAGGGATACTGTTGTATACCCTTTCTTTCCTTACTTCTATTCTTCTTCTGCTCATCTTTGGTATCTTACGTTCATCTTCTAGCGTCTAGACTTCGTCTTGGTGGTCGGTCGCACTTAATTCATTTCTTCTTCTAGATCAGTCTTGTTGCCAAGACATTCATCAACCACAAAACCATATTATCTATTTAAACCTTTTTTACTTAACTAAACATATTTCTCTAACTAAACATAGCGCGCGCGTGCAGGTGAGTTCCACCTAAAGGCCTTATCTGCCTGACGTCCAAGCTGAAACTGAGAGCCAACCAGATCCCACGTGACTTTCTGTAATATTCCATGGAAAGTCCCACCCGTGATATGAAAAGGGGCCATCCCTTCAGAAATACAGGGGATTGACAATAATCGTATGCAACCGCATAGATTATGTAACAATACTCCACACTCCTCAGATATTAAATCTTATCAACGTCTATGAAATTTCAAGAAACTTGTTGGACTTAAACTTCAGTCTTTGTACAATCATTCCTCAAAGTTTCAGTTATCTTGGTTGTTTTGCTTTAAAGGTATTATCTGTCTAATATATGCTCCAAAATTGCACACGGCGTGCGCGTCCTAGCACTCACTGCCCGACCAGAATAAGTGTCTCTTAGACTTTTAGAATTAAAATTTTCCACAGTTCCAAACTCTCCGAATTTCTGGACCCTGTCAAAAATGCTGCTTTTTGATGGTGCACGGCGACATTGAAACTTTCTCGAAAATTGGCTTGCACTATAGTGTATGACTTTTTGGTGAAATAGGCCTCCACGAAAATGTTTTTTTGTTCTTGGTTGACCATGACTGTAAAGTTTTTAAATGCCATCCTTGGCCAGTTGAAAAGGGCTTAAAGAAAGTCCTGTGTTATGGAATCCTTTGGTGATCGTATAAGTCCTATCCTGCGTATTGGTAAAGGTCCAGTGATTTAATCCTATGTCCGTCATCAAAGAACGCTGTAGTAATTATGACCAGTAGGGTTGGTTAAGTATTGTATCAGCCTCAGAGTACTGCCAGTGATTGGCCAAGAAATAGATCACATGATCTCGCCTAGTCTATAAGTAAGAGCGAGGATCTAGCACACACCTGTCAAAAATCTAGGGCATCTCATGTGGTGTAATGGTTAGCAAGCCTAGATTAGCAAACCTTGTTAGTGAGTTCGATTCTCACTGGGTGTCATATACATCTGGCCTTGTGCCACATCTAAGCTAAGCTTGGTAAATAACTATATGTCAAAAATCTCAACAATGACATATTGGGGAAAATTATTTTTACAATATTTTACGCACCAAGTTGACTGTATATTCTGAAAGCAAAAAAAAAAAAAAAAAAAGATTAAAATTACCAGTTTTATTACAAAATTTGTGTGTGGGTAGGGGGTCATCCTGTACATTTCTAAACTTATAAGTTTATTGAATTTGAATTAGATATACATATCTTTTCAAAAATCAGATTAATTTTATTGAATTTCCTTCTATTCAAGTAGAAATTCATTTCTATAGTGAAAATCATTTATAGTAAAAATCATTGTCCAATGCATTTTCATAGTAAAAATCACTGTCCAATGCATTTTCATAGTGAAAATCATTGTCCAATGCATTTTCATAGTAAAAATCATTGTCCAATGCATTTTCATAGTAAAAATCACTGTCCAATGCATTTTCATAAAAATCATTGTCCAATGCATTTTCATAGTAAGAATCATTGTCCAATGCATTTTTATTGTAAAACTCATTTTCAATGCATTTTTATTGTAAAAATCATTTCCCATACATCTTCATTGTTATCTACACTATTTCTCTGATTTTTTAGTGGAGGCTTGATGATTAGTATTAATTGTATTATTCGGAATATTGTCCTCATCTTCATTGTTATTTGTACAGCGTTTCGGTCGACTTCAGGTATTTCTTGTTGGCAAAAGTATTAAAAGTTAAATCACTCAACAGATTTGAATCACAGTGAGGCCATTCAAATGCTAATATCATGACGTTTGGACGTAATGCTTAAGGACGGGATCCTGGTGGATGTGCAGTCCATGATATGCAACACTCCACTTTAGCCCTTACCTTGACAAGACAGGCAGTCAGAGAGGCTCCTGTTGATCAATCAGCCGGTCATGTGAAGCCCTAGCGCCTATATGATTGTCCCAACACTAATAGATAAAAATGAGTTTAAAAAATGTGTTTTAAAAAACAGTTTGAAAAGAAAATTGAATGAAGACTTCGGAACATCAACCGAAGATTTTGATTTCTTTCAATGACCAAATTTGTTTTAAGTCGTTCTTGGGGTCTTCACATTTGATGTCATCGGTGGAGGTTCATGTCCCCAGGTGTACTGTATTTTTTTTCTTTTCTTTTTTTAAATCGAAATAGATCACTAAGTAGGACTGAGCCTATTCTAGTAGTGACCACCCCAAGCGGAGATTTAAGAGGTCTGAATTCAGAGTTTTCCTTCTCCTAGACTGGTTGCTTAACCAAGCTTAAAGAGCCCAGTGAAATAGATCACTAAGTAGGACTGAGTCTATTCTAGTAGTGACCACCCAAGCGGAGATTTAAGAGGTTTGAATTCAGAGTTTTTCCTCTCCTAGACTGGTTAAAGGACCCAGTCTGCCCATAGCTGGAGCGAGAATAGTTAGATTAATACCTTTCTCAATGGTATTAGCGCTATGTAAACTGTGGCTTTGTCCAGGATTATGAACTCGGATCGACGAGTCCATTTCCTACGACTCTAACCAGTAGACCACGCGCCTCCTTTGATCTGTCAAGCTGTATCTCCGCAAATTGTCCAGTGGAGATATTCAAGTTTAAAAACCAAGGAGCCCCTTCCGAGGGTAACGCTTGATTCCATTATGAATAGTGTTGCATTATCGTGCAACGGAAGAGGAAGCTTCCGGCAAAAAGACAAAGAGAAAGATAAAAATATATATTTAAAAAAAGGGAGAACGGAAGAGAGGTCTTCCGGTCAAAAAGCAGGGAGAAGATGAAGAAATTGATAAAATAAAAAAAATAAAACGGAAGCGGGTTCTTCCGGTGAAGAGAAAGATAAAGAAATATATATGTCCGTTATCAGATCAAACGGTAAAAATGCGTGGGCATATTTATTGTATAAAAAGTCCAGCGGGTGAAGGGTGTCAATTCAGTCCCCAGCGAGCAGCCGAGAAGGTAACCTCGTCGTCTCCCGTATCCACTACCCTCGGAAGTTCATTGTGAACACTGAGCTCTTTACCAACTCACCCGAACATTTTCATTGTGAACACTCGTCGCTCCCCACCACCCACACACGGAAGAAAATAAAGACGGGTCCTATTTTTATATACACGTGTCTGTGGTTTCATTGACGTCAAGTAGTCGGCTATACAACAATAGTATTTGCACCGTTTTAGGATGGAGGATGTTTCCTTTGATAGCTGGTATTTGTTCTTCATAGCAGCATGGTTTACCTGATATTGTGTCATGGTATTTTTTTAAAGTTTTGCTTTATCAACCCAGTTGTCCCTACCGCAACTGGCATGATATTGATTTCTTTCAATGACCAAGTTATTTTTAGGTCATTCTTGAGGTCTTGGTATTTTGTATTTTTTTTTAATGCTCGGCTTTATTGAGGCCATAATCATTTGGGACAGCTACATCAATAATGAGAGCAGTTTTTTTTCATGTTTATTCCAGATGACAATATATGGTTCAATGGCATTATTCTTTTTTTTATATATCTACCTGTCTGTATATCATCATTATAGAACACAGTTACCTCCCCATTTGATGTTATGGGTGGATGTTCGTGTACCCAGATGTACTGCGGTCTGTCAAGCTGCATTTCTCCGCAGATTTTCTAGAGGAGATACTTACACTGTTTGCGTTCACACGTGTGTTGGTAGAGCACTGTTTAAAAGACAGTGATCACTGAATGTTTCTAAAACTCCTGATTGTATGCGCGCGGGGGTGGGAATATCGGTAAAGAGGATAAAGATCAACCCAAATCGATATCTAAAGTGATTGGGAGGCAAGGAAATGACGATCGATTTTCAAATCATTAAAACGAAAAAAAATGATTTGAAAATATTTGTCTTTTTTTTCTTTTTTTTTTTTTTGTGCGGGAGACTTTTTTTGTTTTCTCCCTCCCTTTTTTAAATGAAAGAATGGAAGAAATAAACGGAAATGGAAGAGAGGGAAAAAAGAAATGGAACAGAACGGGACGAGGGAGAGCAAAAGGGAGAGCAAGATGAAGCGATGAAAAAAAACAAAAAAACAACAAAAATCAAAAAAAGAACCGTATTGCAATAAAAGAAGTGAGAAAAGGACACAGACAGAGATAACCAATCGATAAAAATATAGCTGCGGCATAAATTGAATTATTCGCTTAATCAAGTCTGGTCATAAACAGATTATACATGCAGATTCCAAACGATCTTGATTCCTATTTGGTGTGGTGGGATATTGACGAAGAAAATCAGAAAAAAAGGTTACATTACACACACACACACACACACACACACACACACACGCACACATACACACACACACACACACACACACACACACACATATATATATATATATATATATATATGCCAATTTCTGTTTGTTTGTGTATAACTAGTTTGCTGTAACACCAGAGACCTGATAATAATGAACCTTTACACATATGTTAAGCTAACATTCAGGTACAGTAGTGGCTAATTAGATTTTAATGAAAACCAATAATAGGGAACATGTGGACATCTTTACAATGGCGGAGGAAAG
>CM042178.1:13213399-13215899 GCA_023376005.1 Doryteuthis pealeii
GGATCAACGTATTTTTTGCACCCGCTTAACATAAGCTTCGGTTTGTGGGTGGTCCTACATTAATAGGGCCTTGTGCCTAACCCATATACGAGGGTTACGTGGTAAATAACACTGGATTTAGGTTTAGTAGTGGTCACCCATCTAAGTACAGAGCGGGTGTATCGTTGCTTAACTTCGATGATCTTGACCCAACCAGATAGCCCTTATTGAATCCAGAAGAATCTTACAAATTTCACTCATTTTCTTTCTACCATGAATGAAGAAAAACAACAAAAGAATAACAAAAAAAACAAAAAAACAAAAAACAAATAGTTAAAAAATGAGGAGGCAGTGCTAATTTTCAATACTTTTTGTTTAGCTGTCTCCATAGATTTGATCTGCAAATTTTGGTAAAAGTCACGATTATGCGAGTGAAGTAGCCTTTATACTGACTGAACCCTCAGGACTGTGCAAATTTTTTTTTTTTTTTTTTTTTTGGGGGGGGGTCCCAAAAATTAAAATTCATCTCAAGGGAAAGATTTGAGGACATGGATGACATTTAGAGGAGTACAATGATACAGCTTCACGCCATATTAAAAGAAGAGGACTTTCTAAAGGACCTCTAAGCCATCTTTTACTTGTGATATTAAAAAAAAAAATAATATTGATGTCATATTTTGACTTATGATCAAATCAACCTTACATCATCAAAGTTAAGCTGTGATGAGCCTATTCAGTATTTAGATGGGTGACCAATTAGGAACAGTAGGTACTATAAATGACCTGAGGCCTGAGTTAGACTAGGCAAAGCGGTGTTTTTTATTTGTAGTATTGTTGTATACCCTTTCTTACTTCTTACTTCTGGTCGTCTTTTCTTCTGGCCGGCTTTGGTTCTTCTATCATCTTGACTTGGTATATCTTCTAACATCTTGCGTCTGGGTCTGGAATCTTCTAAGGTCTGGACTTTCTTGGGGACTTCGGGTCTGGTTTCTGTTAGGGATTTCTCCTTATCAGAAGCCCTGTGTCATTGTTAGTTTTTAGCTAATAAACACAAGACTTCGATTTACTTTGATGTTACTTTATTTTCAATCCCCACCAGACGTCTGCGCAGATCCTTACATCTTATCGGGCTCCTACCTGCTAACTGACTGAGTTTCTCACTATCCTTAAACCGGAAGACAGGTCTTCTATGCCTTCCGGTTCCCACGATTTATCCCCGGAAGGCAAGGTGAGAGTGAGGTCAAGCGTTGTCACTCATCCCTCAAGGTCGTGGGCTGTACTAATCGCCATTATGTTTCTACACTACCTTATATAAGTATTAGGGATCCAATATGTAACAGTATAAGTAGCTTCTTTTATTTTTAGATGATGAATTGTCAATAATTATTAATTTTCTTTTATAGAATAAAAATGATATCTTGTTTATAAAAATAATATCTTGTTTTATCAGGGATTTTTTATTATTCAAATACTGTTTTTTTGTAAACAAGCATTTTTTTATTCGTTCTTTTTTAAGTCTTCCTCTTTGAATTCGTTATTTTTATTACTTCATATTTTTTTCATTCAGCCTTTTTTCACTCGTTCTTTTTATTCTTTCTTTTTTATTTGGTCTTTTTCATTCACTGGTTTCATTCCCCCTTTTTTAATTCGTATTTTCCATTCTTTCTTTTTTATTCGTTCTTTTTCATTCACCCTTTTTTCATTCGTTCTTTTTTCACTCGTTCTTTTTTATTTGGTCTTTTTCA
Source organism: Doryteuthis pealeii (assembly GCA_023376005.1). NCBI lineage: Eukaryota > Metazoa > Mollusca > Cephalopoda > Myopsida > Loliginidae > Doryteuthis > Doryteuthis pealeii. Next base: position 13,215,124 of record CM042178.1, read on the forward strand.
TTCACTGGTTTCATCCCCCCTTTTTTAATTCGTATTTTTCATTCTTTCTTTTTTTATTCGTTCTTTTTCATTCTCTTTTTTCATTCACCCTTTTTTCATTCACCGTTCTTTCATTCGTTCTTTTTCACTCGTTATTTTTTCATTCACGCTGTTTTGCATTCTTGCATTCATTTTTCTCTTACGTTGCATTTTCTTTTTATTCATTTTTTCCTTTCGTAATGATTATAATAATAATGCCTTCGAGATACTGACGGATCACCCGAATCCCAGCCAGGAGACCAGATCTAGTATTGATTAACAAGAAGAAAACAACCTGTCACCCCGTGGATTTTGCCGTCCGGTCGACCACAGAGTGAAAATGAAAGAAAGCGAAAAGATAGACAAATACTTAGACCTTGCCAGAGAACGGAGGAAACTGTGAAACGACATAGACATACTATGTGCCAAGAAATGAAAGGGTAGGGGTCTAGCCAACATTGAAGATTGTGTAGATGCAACAATCCGAGCGCGAAGAGTACACTAATAAAAGTAAGGAAAGACTAATTGCAGCAGCCAGAAAAAAGCAATTGCAACATACTGACAAATAGAAATACCTCAAAAACTAGAAAACAGAAATAGAAAGAAAAATAACTATACGGGTACTTCAAGCGACAAACCAAAGAGATATCACACCAGAAGACATGGACATGGCTAAGAAAAGGAAACCTCAAGAGAGAAACTGAATCTGCCATAAGAACAAATTATATCCCCTACTCTCTTTCTTTCTTTCATGTTAT
>CM042178.1:13221356-13231356 GCA_023376005.1 Doryteuthis pealeii
ACACATGTAGATTCCAAACGATCTTGATTCCTATTTGGTGTGGTGGGATATTGACGAAGAAAATCAGAAAAAAGGTTACATTGCACACACACACACACACACACACACATATATATATATATATATATATATATATATATATATATATATATATCTTCACGTGATTGTTTTCGAATATTTCAAAAATTCTCTGCTTCCCAGCGAATTTCATTAAAAGAATTTAAGGATTTACTCTTTTTTTTTGTGTGCGGAACATTTCTACATTTTTTTTCTATTTATTATTTCATTTCATTTGGTTATTTTAAAGATAATAATAGTTTGAATAATGTTCATATGGATAAAACCCAACCGAAACACGTGTAAGTAAAATTGATTAAAATATCCTGTTTTAACCATTCTCTACTTTCTTTCCTTTCTTTCTTTTTTAACACACACACGCACACACACACACACACACAACACACAACACATATATAATATATATATATATATTATATCAAGAAAAATGAAAAAAACACAGGTTTAAATGGTTTAAGTGATGAGTTTATTGGCCGACGCTGCAGTGTTTCGATCTATTAATTAGATCATCTTCAGGCATAAGATAAGAAATTATTTATCACAGAATAATGAGAATTTCTTATCTTATGCCCTGAAGATGATCTAATTAATAGATCGAAACACTGCAGCATCGGCCAATAAACTCACCACTTAACCCATTTAAACCTGTGTTTTTTCATTTTTCTTGATATATTACATACCGTCGGATTTACTTCCTTTCTTCACATATATATATATATATTGAAAAGGTGGAAGGAGGGCAAGAGAAAGGGGAAGATGGGGATGGATACGTTAGAAGGTGTGAGGGTGAGGTAGAAGCAAGGAAAAAAGAGAGAAGAGGAAGGGTGAAGTGTCACCAACGATACGGTGGACCGTAAGTTCAAAGCGGCGCAGTTAGGATAATTGAAAGACTTAGGGTGAGGGAAGCTCCAGGCACCGGCTCTATCTGTTGGGCTAAGATGTGGTAGGCGTTGGGAATTTTTGTTTTGTTTTATTTAGATTACTTGAAATATGCAGAGTGTTGCATGTCATGAACAGAGACATCATGAATTTGTCAAGGTAAAAAAAAAAATGAGAGGAAAATATTCTTCTTTTATAGAAAACAGTATATGTAAAAAAAGATGGTGGAGTATCAGCTGGACAGTGAAGGAGTCTATCTCCTTTTCATTAGCGCTAGACTAGGGAGATTGTTTTTGCTGAGGTGGAACACTACAGATCCCCACTTTACTGCACAGATCAGATTACCCATTTTTTCCCCATAAATGTAAGCAATAATTATTTTAATCTTACAAACATATTTGCTTTGAGGTTATTCAAAATGGCGGCAAATCAAAACAGAATGCTCCAGGCTTAAACAAAGGTCTGTCAGCTGGGGATTTAGAATACACCGACTGCACCTCTACAGAAGGATAATAAGATGTTGGTAGTGAGTGGTGACCTGTGATGCTTAAGGACGGAAATTCTAGTGGCTGAGCAGTTTTGTTTTATTCCAGAGATTCTGTGTTGGCGTTCTTGTGTATTTTGCCTAATGTACCCTTGTTCTGTTTTAATATTGTTTTCTTGAGTTACAATAGGGTATAGAGTATAGACATGTAAATATATGTGTGTTTGCATGTTGGGAACTGAAGTACAAATATACATATACATATTATCATCATCATGTCGCGCAAGCAGCACGGATATCCATGACAATCTCTCGCCAACCTTCCCTATCACTCATTGCCCCTGGGAGATCCTCTGCACAGCATCCAGAATCCTCGCATAGTTGGTCAATGTAGTTCCTTAATGGGGGTCCTAGGTTAGCATGTCCGTGCGTTGGCTTCCACAAGAGAACGTCGCTTATGAGCTCGTCCCCGCTTCTCCAACAGTGTCCTGTATGCCTAGTGCGTCTCACCCGGATAGTTTGTGAGATGGGGGGCAGGTGACCATATAGTTGCTTCTTTGTGGGGTGCTGCTTCCACGACCTGTTCAGGACTGCACGCAACATTCTTGTGCAGGTCCCATTTAGCTTATTCTCAAGGCGCCACATTAGGTTTCAGGTGGTGCAGCCATACGGTAGTACTGATATAATAACAGCCTGGAAGAATTGTCGCTTTAGCTTGTCAGTGAGATCGGATTTCCATATTACTGATAATTTGTTTGTGGCCGCCCATGCCTTTCCTATACGTGTATTAACATCGCTTTCTGTGGACGAGATATTACTACCTAGGTATGTGAATTGTTCTACTGGCTAAAGAGGTTTACCATATATACATATACGTACACATATACACATGGATTAGTACCTCTCTTTAACGTAAACATATATGCACACTTATGGAGGCGCGTGGCAAAATGGTTAGAGTTGTAGGAAATGGACTAGTTCAAATCCTAGACGAAATTGCTTGCATTTCATATAGTACTAATACACTTGGGAAAGGTATGAATCCAACTATACTCCCTCCAGTTATGGTTAAATAGTAGGGCAGACTGGGCTCTTCAACCTTGGTAAGGCAACCTGTCTAGGAGAAGGAAAACTCTGTATTTAAACCTGTTAAACTCCACTTAAGAAATTGACCTATTCGTGCGGTGGGGTTGGTAAATATATACATGCACACTCAAATACAGATGCATCCACACACACACACACACACATACACACACACACACACACATATATATATATATAATGTATACATTTATATATGAATTTACACACATCTACACACATACACACACAAACACACACATACACAAACACACACACACACACACACACATACAAAAAATAATACATATATTTACCAACCCCTCCGCACGAGCAGGATGCGACACAAGGTCAATTTCTTAAGCGGAGTTTAACAGGTTTGAATTCAGTGTTTTCCTTCTCATAGACTGGATAGCTAGCTATGGTTAAAGAGCCCAGTCTGCCCTGCTATTTACCCATAGCAGGAGGTAGAATTGGATTCATACCTTTCCCAAGGATAGCGCCATGTGAAATGCCAACAGCTTCGTCCAGAAATTGAACTCGGGTCGACGAGTCCATTTCCTACGACTCATTAGACCACGCGCTAAAAAAGTCATATATGTGTGAATGTGTGCTTATAAGCAGACAGGGAGGTAAAAACAAATGTGCATAGTTTAATATATATATATATATATATATATATATATATATAATATATGTGTGTGTGTGTGTGTGTGTGTGTGTGTGTGTGTGTGTGTGTGGTGTGTGTGTGTGTGTCTGAATATATATATAATATAATATATTCATACACACACAAATATATATGTATGTGTGTGTATGAAATATATAATATTATATATATGTGTGTGTTTGTTGTTTGTTTGTGTGTGTGTGTGTGTGTGTGTGTGTGTGTGTGTGTGTGTGTAAATATATATATAATATAATATATTCATACACACACAATATATATGTATGTGTGTGTATGAATATATATATATATATTTATATATATATATATGTGTGTGTGTGTGTGTGTGTAATATATATATAATATAATATATTCATACACACACAAATATATATGTATGTGTGTGTGTATGAATATATATATATATATATATATATATATATATATATATATATATGTGTAAATAAATGGAAATTAATCCGACAGAATGAATTTAACATTTTGAAAAAACAATTAGTAATTATATGCTGACAGAAATCTGTTTCGACGCCTTATAGAAGGGTCATCTTCAACGAGCAAAAAAATATATGAAAAAGAGACGGGATAAAACCGTTTGAAGAAAATAGGGGGTACAAACACACGCTGGAATGCTTGAATTTTTTCAAATGCGCATACTGTTTCAAAAATAAAATAAATTTTATTTTTAAAATCAGAAGCATTATTAATTCAAAAATAAACTCAAGAAGAGTTTGGTGTAAATATATAAAAAAGTGTAAGAGATTATCAAAAAATGTTCAAAATATGATCCAGCATTAAGTTGTTTACATATCCACAGTACAATTGAAAGGAGATGTTAAAATTTCAAAAAGTTTGTGGTGTAGGTAACTTTTTTTTTTTTTTTTTTGTAGTGTTCGTAGAATAATCTTCGGAGGTGTAAAAATCCGTATATTTTGTTTTTTCATGAGACAGATTTCTGTCAGCATATAATTACTAATTGTTTTTCAAAATGTTAAATTCATTCTGTCGGATTAATTTCCATTTATTTACACATTTGTCTCATGAAAAAACAAAAAAATATACGGATTTTTACACCTCCGAAGATTATTCTACGAACACTACAAAAAAAAAAAAAAAAGTTACCTACACCACAAACTTTTTTGAAATTTTAACATCTCCTTTCAATTGTACTGTGGATATGTAAAAAACTTAATGCTGGATCATATTTTGAACATTTTTGATAATCTCTTACACTTTTTATATATTTACACCAAACTCTTCTTGAGTTTATTTTTTGAATTAATAATGCTTCTGATTTTAAAAATAAAATTTATTTTATTTTTGAAACAGTATGCGCATTTGAAAAAAATTCAAGCATTCCAGCGTGTGTTTGTACCCCCTATTTTCTTCAAACGGTTTTATCCCGTCTCTTTTTCATATATTTTTTTTGCTCGTTGAAGATGACCCTTCTATAAGGCGTCGAAACAGATTTCTGTCAGCATATAATTACTAATTGTTTTTTTAAAATGTTAAATTCATATATATATATATATAATGTATTGATACATGTATGCATAAATTTATAAAAGTTTACAGCCTCCATACGCACAAATGTATATATGTGTGTATTATCGCAACACCATCGTACGAGCAGGATGTGACACAAGGTCAATTTTCAAACGGAGTTTACTAGGTTTGAATTCAGAGATTTCCTCTCCTATACTGGATCCCAGTCTGCCCTACTATTTACCCCTAGCTGGAGAAATAATAATTGTATTCATACGTTTCCTAATGATACTACTATTATGTGAAATGCAACCAGTCGAGTCCTGGATTTGAACTAGGTTCGGCCTGTTCATATACTGTAACTATTACCCTTATATCACCCCCCCCCCAGTACATGTGTGTCAGGACACGAAAATGTAAACACCTATGTATACAAGATATGTGTACTGTTAGGTAATATATGAATATATCAACGTTAACTGTTGACTCCATACACATATACACACAAACGCTCAAACTATTTCTCATCATTAAGCTCCTGAATAGATTAGACTCGATGTCTAACTCTATGGAGATTATGATATCCCAAGCCATATAGGAATGAGTGGGAATGAAAGAGCTTACTCTGCAGCTAAATCGGCTCTAGATTTGATCCCCGACAAGTTCAAGATACCATATACTGACTTGAAACCTAAAATTAATAGATTCCTTCATACAAAATTGCAACAACACTGGAATAACATCCACAATAAACTCTTCCGAATCAAACCCCCTTTGCGAGGCTGGAGACTTTAAGGAAGTCTAGAAAGGAACAAATAATTGTGTCCCGATTACGCATTGGCCATACAAGACTAACGCACTCCTATATACTCAAACAAGAACAACAACCACAATGTGAAACATGTCAAACACCTTTGACAGTTAAACACTTATTCATGGAATGCAGGTTTCTTGCTCACATCAGAAACCGTTATTTTAAAGCAAACAATATGAAATATCTGTTTGAAAATGTCAACATGGAGGGTATTCTCTCTTTTTTGATGGAAATAAAATTATACCATAGAATATAGACATGAAACAAATCAATACCATACAACATAATCCCAATAATGCAAACGCATTGATAGAACCAATTACTAAAAAGAATAAATATAAATACACGATATGTATAACTTCCTAACCGTTAGGCATGACATAACTCCAGACGGGTTGATATGCCGTTAAAATCAATAAACAAAGAAACAAACAATTTTGTGTAAGTGTGTAAACACATGTACATTGCATATATGTGTACATAACATTCTACATGTCTATTGTTTTTAAATATATATATATATATATATATATATATATATATATATATATATATATGAATTTATACAGTTTCACGATTGATTCCAAATGAACAAACTCATGTTTGTGTGAGCATACTGAAAAATAGATACCTGTGCACACAACATATATGTGTATATTATTACACACACACACACACACACACACACACACACACACATATATATATATATATGTGTGTGTGTGTGTGTGTAGGTGTGCTTATGCGTGTGCATGTGTGTGTATTGTTCTCTCTAAAATATATGGTTATATATATGTATAAATATGTATATATATATATATATATATATATATATAATATTATATATATAAACATATACATATGTGAGAGAAATATACATTTACATAAATGAGGAGGAAATTAATCCGACAATATGTGGCGTTTGTCTGCCTTTTCTCCACATATATATATATGTGTATCTATTGTCATATATTATGTATATATATGTACATATATTGTTATATATATATATATATATATTGTTATATATATGTATATATATTATATATACATATGTATATATAATGTATAAATACATGTATATATGAATTTATGCAGGTTAACGATTCAATACACACAAAATAATGTGTGTAGGGGTATAGAATTGTGAACACCCTTGTATACAACATATGCGTACTGTTATATATATATATATTATATATATAATATATATATATATATATATATATGAATATTGATCTTCAATTCTTCATATACGTGGTTATATTCAAATGAATGTCGCTCCTCATTAATCTAAGGAAGCCGAGAGCGGCCAAATCGTCTTTATTCGCTCTTTGAAGATTTTCCCCACAGTCGGCCTAATCACACGTCTCTAATATTAACTCTCCGTGTAGCCGTGTTGTTGATGACAAAGGCCACGATTGCGTCCATCACATTACCGCAAGAGACCTAGAGAGAGAGAGAGAGAAGAGAGAAGAGAGAGAGAGAGAGAGAGAGAGAGAGAGAGAGAGAGAGAGAGAGAACACGCTAAAGAGTGTGTTAGAAAGATTGAGAGAGAGGGAGCAAGAGAGAGAGTGAGAGAGAGCAAGAGAGAGTGAGTGAATAAGAGCGAGCGAGCGAGAGAGAGAGAGAGAGAGAGAGAGAGAGAGAGAGAGAGAGAGCACGCTAAAGAGTGTGTTAGAAAGATTGAGAGAGAGGGAGCAAGAGAGAGAGAGAGAGCAAGAGAGAGTGAGTGAATAAGAGCGAGCGAGCGAGCGTGAGAGAGAGAGAGAGAGAGAGAGAGAGAGAGAGAGAGAGAGAGAGAGAGAGAGAGAGAGAGAGAGAGGTGGGTGGGTGGGGATAGGGTTTAATTTCCATCTTGTCGTTAGCCAAACACTTTTCTCTGCGTTCATTTCTTCGGGGTTTGTTATAGAATGAAAAATCTTTTGTTGTTAGAAGTAAAAATATGTCTGACATCGTTATATTATTTGATTATTATTGTTGTTACTGTTGTTGTTGCTGTTATTTTTCTTTCTTTTACTTTCTTTTTATCTTTTTCGAGATTTTTCCCGCCCAAGAAATGTAAGAGGAACCGGTGCAGGCTGCACACGTCCAACCCCTCCTCCACCGAGTGATTTCACATCACAAAACAATGCCATTTTCGACACTCGAATTATATTGATTGGTGTTCGATTATATTCTCGATATTGTCTTTGTATATATATATATATATATATATATATATATATATATATATTATATAGAGAGAGAGAGAGAGAGAGAGAGAGAGAGTTCAGATATTCTTTAAATACATTGAGTGTGATTACATTTTCAGAGGTGATCAGTTGATAAACAGGAATGTATATATATATATAATATATATATATATATATATATCTATACCTATATCTATCTCTCTCTCTCTCTATATATATATATATATATATATATATAATATAGTAGCAGATGTACCCAGTCCATGACTATAGAAAAGCATTGCCACTGATTTTGATTGTAGAAAAGCATTGTCACATTGTCACTGATTTTGTCTATAGAAAAGCATTGCCACTGATTTTGACTGTAGAAAGCATTGCCACTAATTTTGACTATAGAAAAGCATTGCCATTAATTTTGACTATAGAAAAAGCATTGCATTAATTTTGACTATAGAAAAGCATTGCCACTAATTTTCACTATAGAAAAGCATTGCCACTGATTTTGACTGTAGAAAAGCATTGCCACTGATTTTGACTATAGAAAAGCATCGCCACTGATTTTGGACTGTAGAAAAGCATTGCCACTGATTTTGACTGTAGAAAAATGCACTAGAAAGCATCGCCACTGATTTGACTATAGAAAAGCATCGCCACTGATTTTGACTGTAGAAAAGCATTGCCACTGATTTTGACTATAGAAAAGCATTGCCACTGATTTTGACTGTAGAAAAGCATTGCCACTGATTTTGATTGTAGAAAAACATTGCCACCGATTTTGACTATAGAAAAACATTGCCTCTGAGTATGAGAGCACAGGGATCTGTGCGGTAAAGTAAGGAGCTGATTATAGGTATGGCGCTCCACCTCAGATGCAATCTCCTTGGTCTAGCGCTATTGAAAAGGGGATAGACTCCCTCGCTGACACCGACTTTAGGCCGCTCCATCGACTTTACACACACACACACACACACACACATATATATATATATATATATAAATAAACCTTGTTTACAACTTACCACATCGTCGTGTAATAAAAGTCACTAGAAGAGGAATGTTAACCTACTCTAAACAAATCATAAAATCTAAGAAGTTCGTTTTGGTGTTGGGGTTATGAGATCGGCCTGTCAGCTTGGCAGTCCGGTTTCAAATCACGCACAGGGCGGTCTTCCGATCTATAGCTCTGCTGATGAGGCCTAATAGGCCGAAATGTACATACAGAGATTGATTTTTCTCGATTTGTTTAGCCATACATTTAATAGGTATTCCCGCCTAATTCATTATTAATTAATTAATTTTCAAAATTAGGTACGACTCCAATTAAACACTTATTCTCCAAAAAATTATCGGCAAAAAGCCATTCTAAATAAACCTTGTTTACAACTTACCACATCGTCGTGTAATAAAAAAAAAAAAGTCACTAGAAGAGGAATGTTAACCTACTCTAAACAAATCATAAAATCTAAGAAGTTCGTTTGGTGTTGGGGTTATGAGATCGGCCTGTCAGCTTGGCAGTCCGGTTTCAAATCACGCACAGGACGGTCTTCCGATCTATAGCTCTGCTGATGAGGCCTAATAGGCCGAAATGTACATACAGAGATTGATTTTTCTCGATTTGTTTAGCCATACATTTAATAGGTATTCCCGCCTAATTCATTATTAATTAATTAATTTTCAAAATTAGGTACGACTCCAATTAAAACACTTATTCTCCAAAAAATTATCGGCAAAAAGCCATTCTAAATAAACCTTGTTTACAACTTACCACATCGTCGTGTAATAAAAGTCACTAGAAGAGGAATGTTAACCTACTCTAAACAAATCATAAAATCTAAGAAGTTCGTTTGGTGTTGGGGTTATGAGATCGGCCTGTCAGCTTGGCAGTCCGGTTTCAAATCACGCACAGGGCGGTCTTCCGATCTATAGCTCTGCTGATGAGGCCTAATAGGCCGAAATGTACATACAGAGATTGATTTTCTCGATTTGTTTAGCCATACATTTAATAGGTATTCCCGCCTAATTCATTATTAATTAATTAATTTTCAAAATTAGGTATGACTCCAATTAAACACTTATTCTCCAAAAAATTATCGGCAAAAAGCCATTCTAAATAAACCTTGTTTACAACTTACCACATCGTCGTGTAATAAAAGTCACTAGAAGAGGAATGTTAACCTACTCTAAACAAATCATAAAATCTAAGAAGTTCGTTTGGTGTTGGGGTTATGAGATCGGCCTGTCAGCTTGGCAGTCCGGTTTCAAATCACGCACAGGGCGGTCTTCCGATCTATAGCTCT
>CM042178.1:13248856-13261356 GCA_023376005.1 Doryteuthis pealeii
TCGGACAGTCTGGCTTGGTTTTAGTCTCTGAATGACAAGGTGTGGTTGTTAAATATCACCTAGGGTATTCAGAATTGATTTTACAAAGCTTTGATTCTCTCTCTCTCTCTCTCTCTCTCTCTCTCTCTCTCTCTCTCTCTCTCTCTCTCTCTCTCTCTCTCTCTCTCTGTTGTATTAAGTCTTTTGGTTGGCTAAGAAAGATATTTGTATTCTATTAATTTGTTTGCTGTTGGTTTGGGAAAAATGTGTGTTCAGTCAAACGATTGTTAAGAGTAGCTACTACAACACAATTTTCAACCAATAACAAATAGATTAACAAAATACAGACATCTTTTTTAACCAATCAAATCCCTTAAAACAGAAAAGAAACAACCTGTCGGCCTGAGTTTCCAAAGCAAATAGCTCTGTTATCTCAACTTGTATAGTACACCTCATTTTTTGCGTACATAGCATATCTCTGTCAATTCCCAACATAAAGCAATTTCTTTGGTACCATTTTAATCAACGCATCGAAATCTATAAGAAAAGCCAATAAAATCGACACCTTAAATTTTCACGAAATTGGCCGGGGGTGTTTAAGGGCTCATATCTCCGCCAATTCTTCTTTGGCATCGATGAATTCTACGTATCGAAATTTATCAGAAAAGCCAATAAAATCGACACCTTAAATTTTCACGAAAATAGGTGCTTTTTAAGGCACTATTAGGTGATCTTTGAAGCCTCATATCTCCGTCAATTCCCGACGTAAAGCAATTTCTTTGGTATCATTTTAATCTACGCATTGACATCTATCAGAAGAGCCAATAGAATCAACACCTAAAATTATATCTTAGATAGTATACCTGTATACCCCTGGTTGTATACAGGTATACTTATCTTCGTTGCTTGGATACTTAGTTTCTGTTTCTACTATCTTGCTGTCTTCCATCTTAGCTTGGGCTGGATATGTCTATCTTTGAATTTGCTAGATGTTTTTTTCATCTGGGCTGAATCTTCATCATTACTAAAAAAATCATCTACTAAAAAAATAAGTCTAGGGTAATATATTCCTATACTTGTTTGTCTAAGCAATTTTTAGATTAACTTTTATTATTCATACTAGCCCTGTAACGTAGCGGCGTCGTCACGGTACCAAATAGATATGTTACGTAGTGCTTTTCTTTGACGGCACTAAATATCTATACGTTGTATACTTCTTACGTCTTACTCTGGTCTATTCTTCCGGCCGTCTTCTGATCGTCTAGTCTTCTGGCCTGTATATCTTCTAAGGTCTCGTCTATCTTCTATCGTCTATCTTGGTCTGGTCTTTCTTATCTTGGTTCCGTGTCTGGTTCTGCTGGGGATCATTTCTTATCAGAAGCCTTGTGTCATTGTTAGCTTTTAGTAATAACAACAAGACTTCGATTTACTTTTGATGTTACTTTATTCTGGAACCCCAGACCAGACAAATGCGCGCGGAGAGTCACATCTTGCTAGCTTCTAACTCTGCAACTGACTAACTGCAACTGACTAACTGAGTTGCCCACCTTAAACCGGAAGGGGGCTTTCTATCGGGGTTCCGTTCTCACGATTCTATCCCCAGAAAGCAAGGTGAGAGTGAGGTCAAGCATTGTCACTCACTCTCAAGGCCATCAGCTGTACTGATCGCCATAAGGATTTCTATACTACCTTAAAACGTAATAGGGATCCAATTAATATGTAACAGCCCCCTCCCCCCCAAAAAAATAACCCACCCCCAGACAGTGTATAAATTAGTTTTTGAAAGGTATTGCCTGAGGGAGTAGGAGTTTAAAATTCAATGTCAGAGAGTTTGTATCATAAGTAATTTCACCAAATTTTTTAAATGAGTAAAAAGTTCTGATAACTTTAAATATATATTAAGATAAAACAAACTATATATATATATATATATATATATATATATATATATATATATATATGACATCATACACATACGCACAAACAAAAATACGCACACGTAGAAGCAAAAAAAAAAAATTCCGCATCACATAAACACGCAAACACGAGAATACAGTAAAAAAAAAAAACGCACACATTTGACCATTTACACAATTTCTGTCATTTTCAAAGGAACCGTTTCGTCTTACCTGATGAATGCTTTCAGCAAGAAACCGCTGGTTGTAATACCGTTCCCGTAATTAAATAAATAAAAGCAAAAACTTTTATTTGTTTTGATTTCTCATTGAACTATATATATATATATATATATAAAATACCGGGCATGTGTTTATTAAAAAAATGAGGACCGTCTAAGGTTGCATGCTTAAATTTTGAGAGTATTTATTCTATGTATTGACGATTTTGGGTAATGTGACATTACTCAATGATGTAGTTTGTTTATTTTTAGTAAGAACACAAGACTTTGCTTTGTTTGAAGCTCATATTTCCGAATTTGGCTAATTGGACAGAATCTTTGATAATTTGACCCGAACCCCACCAATTGAGATCTGGGGGAGTGCAGACTACGCCTTTATTGTCATAACTCATAGATTTGTTTGTTAGGATCCCTTGGTTTGTTTTGTTTTACAGATGTTTTACAATAGATGTTTCTGTGATTTCTAAATATATATAATTATCCTATGAGAGTAAATAGGGAAATAATTCCGACGATCATCCATTTTTAGTCGAACAAAATTCTTTTAATCTCAATTCCTGATGAGGGTTTGCAAAACCGAAACGTTATAACGTCGTCTTCACCATTAAGATTGAATTCATCTTTTTGGAATACTTGGTGTTTTTCTGTTTTCTACACACACACACGCACACACACACACACGCGCGCGCGCACACACACATAGACACACACACACACACACACACACACACACACACATATATATATATATATATATATATATATATATATATGAAGTGTTGTTATGGGTCCAACGGGAGAAAATTAAAAAAGAAGGTTCGCAAAAAGGATTATGTTTTTAAAAAAAAGTATTATTATCTTACATATACGACACGTGTTTCAGATCTTCTGATATCTTCTTTATTAAGGCATTAATTAAACATCCTTTGAAGGAACATGAATATGTACATGTATAATTTCTGATATTTGATATGTTGCGTGTGTGTTTGTATATATGGAGGCGCGTGGCTAGTGGTTAGAATCGTGGGAAATGGACTCGTCGATTCGAATTCAATTCCTAGACGAAGCTGTTGGCATTTCACATAGCGCTAATACCCTTGGGAAAGGTATGAATCCATATATTCTCCCTCCAGCTATGGGTTAAATAGTAGGGCAGACTGGGCCCTTCAGCCTTGGGTAGGTAACCAGTCTAGGAGAGGGATAACTCTGAATTCAAAATTCCTGAGGTCGGTTGTTGATTGGGTTTGTGACAACCCTTGATGCACCAATTCTTTCCTATCGACTGTGCCAAAAAGTATGGATGGTCCAACACAAGCCTTCACCACTATAAACAAATCACTGTGTGGGTGTTCATTGTGTGTGTGAACCCTCATGCGTCGAAAATCGACGAGAGAGTCCATAATATATATATATTATATATATAATATATAATGTGTGTGTGTGTGTGTGTGTGTGTAAATGAAACTGGAAGTGAATCCGACGGTATGTTGAAAAAATGAATAAAGAAAAGAAAGTATAGAATGGATAATATAGGATATTTTAATCAATTTTACTTACACGTGTTTCGGTCAGGAGTTTATCCATGTGTACATTATTCAAACTATTTTACATACTGTCCAAGGAAAAGAAACACACACAAACCACACACACACACACACACACACACACACACACACACACACATATATATATATATATATATATATATATATATATAGTTCAATGAGAAATCAAAACAAATAAAAGTTTTTGCTTTTATTTATTTAATTACGGGAACGGTATTACAATCAGCGGTTTCTTGCTTAGAGCATTCATCGGGTAATACGAAAAGTTCCTTTAAAAATGACAGAAATTGTGTAAATGGTCAAATGTGTGCGTTTTTTTTTAACTGTATTCTCGTGTTTGCGTGTTTACGTGATGCAGAATGTTTTTTTTTCTTCTACGTGTGCGTATTTTTGTTTGTGCGTATGTGTATGATGTCATGCGCGTTGCATGGAAATGCGTGAAGGCTGTGATGATATGATTGTGTCCACGCGTGTGTGCGTATTATATATATATATATATATATATATATATATATTATATTAAGGATATCTACTGAGTCAGACGACCTACTATTAGTTTCGCATAAAGCTCTTCAGGGCTAAAATCTGACTGAGTCAGATTTTAGCCCTGAAGAGCTTTATGCGAAACTAAAGTAGGTTCGTCTGACTCAGTAGATATCCTTATTACTTGGCTCTACTTAGGTATCGAGCACTTTTACAAATTAGCTTCTCCTAGCGGTTATATGAATATACATATACTTATATACATATATATGCATATAAATTGTTTTTCTTTTGGCCAAATACTATACCAATAGATTATTTTTTGTTGGTACGATATCTTGGTCTTTTCTTTTTTTCAAAAATTTTTTCTTCCTGGTTGATGTTTGGTAGTATATTTTTACAATCAAACTCTCTGCCGGGTTTTTTCTCTCCGCAAGGATCTACCAACACGCTTGGTATTAAATTATATATATATATATTATATATATATATATATATAACCTTCCACACGCATGCATATCTAAGAAGGTGATCTAATTTAGGTTTTGTGCTTTTCTTTTCTTTTATTCAAAGAGGATGGGAATGCAACATGTAAAACTGTTCCCGCTCTGCTCTTCCCCTGTTTTCCGATCAGCATATTATGTCCACTACTTGCTGCTTCAAGAGAGGAGCGACCTCCTTTTCAGACTATTTCTCCTCTCTAATCTGTAATATTCGTCTAGTCTCGGCGACTCTAGGCCAGTTCATGTACAGTGAAACCTTTGCCAGACAACACTCCTCCATCTTCGACATTTCACCTCGTATGATCGCCATATTTGTGACATTTGTGGTTTTGAGTAATTCAGTGTCCGTCTTGAAGTCTCTCTAGGCTACTTGGAGAATGGTGAGAAGACAGAAACAACAACAATATATATATATATATATATATATATATGTTATTTGTGGAAAAAAAGTGACTTACCGTTGAAAATGGTCGCAGTGGTTAGTTGATTCAAGTTTCACAATGATAAGGCAGTGATATAACAAATATAATGTGCTCAATACGTGAGTAGAGAAAATTTATAAACATTAAGGTACACGGTATTAACCTACTCGAGTTTCACCATAACGATCTTCAGGGTTAAATCTACCGGATTAATCAAGATATTGATTAATGGTAGTCGATTACACGTATAATTATATTATTATACGTGTAATTTAACCTGTAGATTTAACCCTGAAGATCCTTATGGTGAAACTCGAGTAGGTTAATACCGTGTACCTTTATGTTAATGTATATATTTTTTTCTTTTTTCTCTTTTTTAATTTTTTCTTTTTTTCTATTTTATTTATTTTTAATCTTTTAAGGACCGGCTTAGTTAAGTCGTTAGAGCGTTCGGCTAGGAATCACAAGGTTCCTGGTTCGATACCGGCCCTCGCCAACTCAGCGTATGAGTAGCACAAGGATCTGTACGGTAAAGTAAGGAGCTGATGGTAGGTTTACCGGAAAAAAAATACACACACGTGTAATCGACTGCCATTAATCAATATCTTGATTAATCCAGTAGATTTAACCTGAAGATCCTTATGGTGAAACTCGAGTAGGCTAATACTGTGTACCTTTATGTTAATATATATATATTTTTTTCTTTTTCTTTTTTCTTTTTCACTTTTTTTTCTTTTTTCTTTCTTTATTTTTTCTACTTTTTAAAAATCTTTTAAGGGCCGGTTCAGCCAAGTCGGTAGAGCGTTCGGCTAGGAATCACAAGGTTCCTGGTTCGATGCCGGCCTTCGCCAACTCAGTGTATGAGTAGCACAGGGATCTGTGCGGTAAAGTAAGGAGCTGATGGTAGGTGTGGCGCTCCACCTCAGACGCTAAAATAATCTCCTTTGTCTAGCGCTAGTGAAAAGGGGATAGACGCCCTCGCTGATTGGCTGATACCGACATTAGGCCGCCCCGATGACTTTACTTTTTTACTTATTTAAATTCTATCTCCCACCTCTTATTGTTTTTTTTTTTTTTGTTATTTCATGTTTTATTATTTTATACTTATTATTATTTGTGTTCTTTCTAGTCTTTTACTTTTGCTCATTTTGTTTTGTACACTCTTACAACTATTTCCCAAGAAATCATTTCCCCATCTAAGCCACACCCAATCCAGGGCATGGGCCTCCCCCGCCTCATTCAGATAAACTAATCCTACCCATCTCAAACTAAGACAACAACCCCCCCACCCAAATTGATAGATTTAAAAGCGATGTCACTTTAGGAAATTCTCAGTAACAGTCATGTTCTTGCGATTACCTGAAGATGCCGTAGTAATACGGTTGAAATAAATTATTGTAATGAAGCAAGTTTAAAGTTTTTTTCCTTCATTTATTGAGTATATATATATATATATATATATATATATATATATATATATATATATACTTCAGCATTTTTTTCCTTTAATTTTCCTTCAATATATATATATATATATATATATATATTGAAAGAAAGTTAAAGGAAAGAAAATGCTGAATGGAGAAAATAGATCTTATTTTATTTTACTGACACGTGTTCCTCTCTACTTGGGTGAAGACACAATTATTTCAGGTGATGGCACATGGGGAAGAAATAATATCCATACTTATCCAGCTGTGTCCTGCATTTCTAGTCTTGGATAGTTTGCAAGATGGGAGGTAAGCGGTCATACAACTGCTGTTGAGTTGGGTGCTGCTTTCAGATTTGTTCAAGACAGCATACACATCCTTGTGTAGTTTGCACTTAGCTTTTCTTCTGAGTGTTTCATTAAAGTCCAAGTGGTGCAGCCATACAATAGTCCCATTTTATTTTATCGTCATAAAAAAGATATCAGAAAAAAGAGATCAGATATCACACATGCACTCTATTATTATTTTAAATACAAAATAAAATAATAATAATAGAAAACTACAATATCTTTTAGTATACAAGGAATATTTCAGAAATTCTCCGTATTTAAACCGCTTTGATTTAAAACACCAAATAATTTACTCTGACGAAGCCCGTTATTCCTTGTATACTAGGATATTGTGTAGTTTTCTATTATTATTATTATTTACTCCTTTTGAGTTTTCACATCAGTGTTAGCTGATGGTCTTTCACTGGAGTCTGAGTGACAGCAAGTCTCCTCAGGTCTCCAGGACTCTTCTGAGTATTCTGGCAGATTGCAGCAGTGCAGTGTTCTGAATGGTTTCAATCCTTCCTCTGATATCCAAACTTTCCAAACCCTTTTCTAATGCTTTTTGGACTGTTCCAAGTGCACCAACTACAATTGGTATAACTTTCACTTTCATATTCCATAACTTTTCAGTCTCTGGCAAGGTCCAGATATTTGTCAATTTTTCATTTTCCTTTAACTTCACCCTGTGATCCGCTGGCACTGCAAAATCCACCAGTTGACAAGTTCTTTCTTTTTTGTTAATCAACACTAGGTCTGGTCTTCTTGCTGGGATAAGGTGATCCGTTTAATTTCAAAGTCCCAGAGAATTTTGTGCGTTTCGTTCTCAAGAACAGATTCTGGTTTATGCATATACCATTTTGTTGTGTGGTCAAAATTTAGTTTCTTGCATAATTCCCAGTGGATCACCTTCCCAACCCAGTCGTGTCTAGTTTTGTATTCTCGTTGTGCTAGTTTGCTACATTCGCAGAGTATATGGTTAACAGTCTCATCTCTATTACCCGCAAAGTCTACATTTACTATTTTGTTGGGTCTTATCAATTTTCGCTTTGATGTAGTTTGTCCTTATGGCATTATTTGTGCAGCAATTATAAGTGATTCTGTTTCGTTTCCCTTTCTTAACCATGTCCAAGTCTTTTTGATGTGCAACCTCATCTATTTGTTTTGAAGCGTCCATATAATTGTTTTTCTTCCCATTTTTGTTTTCTAGTCTTTGTCGTTCTTCTGTTTGTCCATCTGCCGTTTTCTACTATTGTTGGTCGCCATAAGTAATTTGTCTTTGCTCTTCCTTGTGTAATCTTCAAGTTGTTGGATTGTGGTTTCTACGCATTCCTCTATGTTGGCAAGACCTCTTCCCCCTTCCTTTCTTGACACATACAATCTATCTCTATCATCTCTAGGGTGGAGAGCCTTGTGCATGGTCATTAATTTTTCTCGTCCTTTGGTCTATCTGTCTGAGTTCTTCTTTTGTCCATTTTAAGAATGGTCCTGAGTATCTTATAATGGGGACAGCCCAGGTATTAATTCCTTTGATCAGATTTCTGCTGTTAAGTTTCGTTTCTAGAAGTTTTCTAGTTCTCCTGAGATATTCCTTTTTAACTTTTCCTTTCATTTCTGCTTGCATGATATTGTCCGCTTCCAAAATTCCTAAGTATTTGTAGCTTTCATTTTCATCAAGAGATTTTATAGTTTCCTGATTTGGTAGTTGTATTCCATTTAATAGTTTTCTTTCACCCCTTTTTATTACAAGCATAGCACATTTTTCGATTCCAAATTCCATCCCTATATCCTGGCTATATATCCTAATAGTTTGTACTAGGCTCTCCAATTCTTTTTCATTTTTTGCAAAAATTTTAATGTCATCCATGTACATAAGGTGGTTGATCTTTTCTTGTGAATTACTAAATTTGTATCCCCCGGTACATTTTTTCAGTATATGGTTTAGCGGCATCATTGCAATAATAAAGAGAGTAGTGGTGATAATGAGTCTCCTTGGAAGATACCTCTTTGGATTTTTACTTCTGCCAGGGATTGTTTTCCAGCTTTTAATTGAACTCGCCAGTTTTTCCATGGCTTTTTTAATGAAGTTTATAATGTTGTTGGAAATTTTATACATTTGTAGGCATTCTAAAATCCAGGTATGTGGGACCATGTCATAGGCTTTTCTGTAATCGATCCAGGCCATTGCAATATTTTTCCGTTTATTTTTGACTTCTTTAAGAATGTATTGGTCTATATAGAGTAAGTCGTGGGTTCCTCTTTTTCCCTTGCGACATCCTTTCTGTTCTTCTGGGAGAAGTTTCCGCCAATTGAGTGAAAAGTATACTTCTTCTCTTACAACAGCAGTTTATTATTATTATTATTATTATTATTATTATTATTATTATTATATAATAATATAATATAATAATAATAATAATAATAATAATAATAAAATAATATTTAAAATAGTAATAGATAGAGTGTACGTGTGCATGCATAAACTGCTGGCCGAAACACGTGTCAGCAAAATAAAATAAAATCTATTTTATCCATTCATCATTTTCTTTTCTTTATTTTTCTTTAAACATACCGTCGGATTCGCTTCCATTTTCAACTCACATGTATATATATATTATATATATATATATATATATATATATAATTAATAAGTCATCCACAGACTCGTGTTTCGGCGTTTCATGCCTCTTCAGTGTGGCTAGACACAACTATCTTTGGCTAGGGTCGAACCCAGACCGACCGTTTGGCAGCCTGCTATCTAATCCCCCTCGTCCACTGACAGCTGTAGCAGGGACTGGTGTTTTAAAACTTTTAAGTACATAGGTTTGTTTATGTATTTTACGGTCACAGAGAGATCACATTTCCGGGGAAACGATCATTGCTTATATGCTTAGTAGTGAGAGTTAATTTAAATTACCAATTAGAAAGCTCATACCAAATTTATATGGAGAATGATTAGAAGACAGCTATTATTGTACTAAAGCTGAGTGAATTTAAGTTTTTCATTCTTTTGCTATTTGTTAAATTTAATTTTATTTCTGGTTAGAAGAATTTTTACTACTTCTGTATTCTACTAAATCTGGGATTTTCTTAATCATTCTTAGCTAGCTATGTTTGGAACTTAAAGAATCAAAATATAACGCTTATTATTAAATGGGAAATATTAAAGATATCCAATATCTGCCGAAGATTCACTGATCCATGTTTCTTGTGTTTACAAGAAAAGTTAGCGATAATTAGATTCCCGGATAAGAAAAACCTACTGAATAAAAAACACGAATTTCTGGGGAAATGCTTCCATAGATTGCATAACTCATTAATGTATTATTTAGATTAATATATATATATAAAGATATGCATTAATTATTACAAAAAAAATACAACTATAATTTAATAGATTTATCAGAAGACTCCAACTCAGTAGTATAAATAAATATGATATAAATAAAATGGATTAAAGCAAAAAAGGGATGGGAGTTGAAGACAGCTGACAGAATTATAAATTACTTTTGCCTGATAAGCGTATGGAAAACTAAACTCTAATTTCAAAGGGAAAGAGTTTAGATTTAAAGTATAAAGTTTATTCTGATTAAAAACAGAGAAGGAAATAAAATTACACAAGTATATATATAAAATTAGTTGAGGTGGAAGAAGTGTTGGGTTGTAAGGGTGCATGGCTTTCGAAAAAGGGAAGACAGGTTGGTTGTGTATGAAGAAAGGGCCGTAACTGAATTCGGCATGGTGTTAGTTCTAGTTCGTGAAGATTTTTCTCAATGAATAATGAAAAGAAGTACAGAAAGAAAGAAAAAAAAGAAAAAAAGAAAAAGCACAAAGAAAGAAAGAAGAAAGAAGTATAGAAAGAGAGAAAGAAAGAAAAAAAGAAGTATAAAAGAAAGAAAGAATGAATGATAGAGAAAGAAAAAAGTATTAAAAAAGAGATATAGAAAGAAAGAAAGAAAAGAAAGAAAGAAAAGTATAAAAGAAAGAAAGAAAGAGAGAAAAGAGAAAGAAAGAATGAATGAAGTATAGAAAGAAAGAAAAGAAAAAAGATGTATAGGAAGGGAAAAACAAAGAATGAGTGAAAGAATGAATGAAAGAATAAAGTATAGAAAGAAAGAAGTATAGAAAGAAAGAGAGAAAGAAAGCAAGAAAGAAAGAAAGAAAGGATAAATAAGTATAGAAAGAGAGAAAGAAAGAATGATAGAAAGAAAGAAAGAATGAAAGAAAGAAGTATAAGAAGAAAGAAAGATGTGGGCTTCATGGGGGCTAATGGGTATGGACTGAAAAGAATCTAATTCTTCATTATGTTCGATTGAAACAGATTAACGTTATCGCTTCTGCGCGCCCAACCATTCTCTTTCTTCCACCATCCACATTTTTTTCTTATATTTGTTCTTGCCTTTCTATGTTTATAAAAAATGGAATGATCCATCATTTAGCTGAAGTGATGACACTCATAACAAATGAGAATAAGCAACACCAGATAATCAGGATTTATATTTTTGCATTTCATCTTGAACTGTTTGGACGGTCTCATTTTTAAATACAGGGTGTTGCAAGATGATAACGGTCGGAAGATTAAGGAACAAGAGGAGATATATATATATATATATATATATATATATATATATCATCATCATCATTTTTTGCTAGCAACACGGATATCCACGACAATCTTTCGCCAACCGTCTCTATTATTCATTGTCCCTGGCTGGTCTTCTGCGCAGCATCCAGTATCCGGCCAGAGTTTGTTAATGTCTGTCTTTGTTGGACGGCCATATATATATATATATATATATATATATATATATAGTCATCAACAGACAGCATGTTTTGACGTTTTATGTCTCTTCAGTATTGCTAGACTTAGCAACTACTTCTAGCCGGGAGCGAAACCCGACTGACTTTTCATCACTTCGATTCCTTAACTCTTAAACGTCTTCAGATGCCAGGAGGAAGCGGAGTCTTAACTGATGAATAAATACATCGTTATATATATATATATATATATATATATATATATATATATATATATATATTTACGATCACTATAGAGCTCAAATCCGTAAATAACAGACGAGCTTTGCTTTACGCTAACGGTGAAAATCAGTTAAAATCCTTTCCAGAGAGCTATATCGGGTTTTGGGAGTATATATATATATAGTGATTGTCATTTCTTCACAGAGGAAGGCTATTTCTACAAGTAGTTCGGTTGTGAGTACGCAGTGGGCCCATTGGTCCCCCAAAAATTATTTTTTTACTTTTTATTTTTTAAATTTATATGTTCCCTGTCACACATGAACCACTTTGTCGGCTTCCTCTCACATGCGACTGTACGTGACTGAGAGACCTAGCCCTCGACAGGCAGGCCCTGCCACACAGGTCACATATATGGTCAGTCTTAAATGTGGAAATGTGTCCATACCATCCGTCATGTGCCGATTACATAGAGGTCGCTTCAAGATGGGGTGGGCCTGCCTTTCCAAAATATTGTGTACCCGGCCCGCACTTGTCAATTGGTCCTCATCGCTAAAGCGGACTTCCACAAAGGTCACGATGTCCTCCCCATAATGCGAACAGATTAATATTTATCGCACAGATCCAAGCTGTGTGTTGGCTAGAACCGGGATACGAACCCGGAACCCAATGGTT
>CM042178.1:13276356-13288495 GCA_023376005.1 Doryteuthis pealeii
TTCTTTCTTCTTTGCTTCTTTCTTTCTCTTTTTCTTTCTTTTTCTTTCTTTCTTTCTTTCCTTTTTTTCTTTTCTTCTTTCTTTCTTTTCTTTCTTTCTTTTCTTTCTTTTTTTTTCTTTCTTTCTTTCTTTCTTTCTTTCTTTCTTTCTTTCTACATTTTGGTAATTTCTTTCTTTTTTCTATTTGATTTAATTCTTTTTTCTTTTTGTCTCAATTCTTTCTTTATTTTCTCCTTTCTTTATTTCTTTCATATAATTTTTCTTCTTTTTATTTTTCTTTATTCGCTTTTTGTCAAAGTCGGCCTCTTTCTTTTCTACTTTCATTGGTTTGTTCGTTCTTTCTGTCTTTTTTCATTCCCTTTTCAGTCTCTATTCTTTCTTTCTTTCTTCCTTTCTTTCTCACCTTAACTTCTTTCATTCTTTTCTTTCTTTCTTAACTTTCTTTTTTCTTTAATTTTCTTCCTTCCTTTCTTTCTTTCTTTTTTTCTTCCTTTCGTTCTTTCTCTATTTTTCTTCCTTCTTTTCTTGCTATGTTTGCTTCTTTCTTTCTTTTTCTTCCTTTCTTTCTTTCTTTGTTTCGTTTTTCCTTTCTTTGTATTCCTACAGATCTTCTTTCTTTTTTCATTCTTTATTCAATCGCTATTTTTAATGTTCTTTCTTTCTTACTTTCTTTCTTCTTTTTATTTCGATACATTCTTTCTTTCTACTTCTTTCTTTTTTCTTCCTTACTTTTTCTTCCTTTCGTTCTTTTCGTTCTTCCTTTCTTTCTTACTTTCTTTTTTTATTTCGATACTTTCTATTTTTCTTTCTTTCATTATTTCTTTTTTATTCTTTTTTTTTTCTATTATTTTTTCTATTTTCTTTAAATGATAAATAAAAACAAAAACTGCAGAAGAAATTATATGAAGAAAAAATAAGAAAAAAAATTGAAGTAATGAAAGAAAAAAGCGAAGGAGAATAAGGAAAATGAAAATGAAAAAAAAAAAAAAAAGAAGGAGAAAAAAAAAAAAAAGAAGAAAAAAAAATACAAAAAACAAAAACATCAAGTCGAACAACCGCTGAAACTGTATCTATGTTCTCCCCCGAATCACCCCCCCCCCAAATCAAGCCCCCCTTCCAAGAACCAGATGTGACACATATTCTTATTTTTTACGTGTTGGGGTAATCTATATGATATCTTAATATGGCGCGCGACAAATGATCGTAATTTATTGGTGCTATTACTGCAGACATCAGTGCCTGCCCTTTATCCTACTTCGATGATTGCAATGTGGAGGTGTTGAACGTATAAGAGAGCAACAGTCACCAGACGCCGGATTTGGTGGTGGGCGTGGGGTTGGGTGGGGTGTTGGAGAAAACTAATTCGAACTGGTTCCGTAAAATATGCTAAAAACATTGGTAGAGATAAGGAAATGGGCAGGTGGAATCGTTAGAAAAGAGAAAAGACGTACATAGATCTGAAGCATATTATATATATATATATATATATATATATATATATATATGTGTGTGTGTGTGTGTGTGTGTGTGTGTACATATATAGTAAGAACATTTCATTTTTTCAACACTTTCTTTCCTCTACGTCAGTTAAATATACAGGTCATAAAATTGTCTTCTATGTATATAAAAAGCATACGTGGAACCCACACTTCAATATATATATATATACATATATATATATATATATATATATCAGCCAATCAGCGAGGGTGTCTATCCCCTTTTCACTAGTGCTAGACCAAGGAGATTGTTTTTGCGTCTGAGGTGGAGCGCTACATCTACCACCAGTTCCTTACTTTACCTCACAGATCCCTATGCTACTCATACGCTGAGTTTTCAAGATGTTCCCTTTAACCAATCAACATGTGGGAAGCGCGTGGTGTAATGGTTAAAGTCATGGGAAATGGACTCGTCGCCCCGAGTTCAAATCCTGGATGTGGTAATTGCATTTCACTTAGCGCTAATACCTTTGGGAAAGGTATGAATCCTACTTTCCCCCAGCTATGGATAAATAGTAGGGTAGACTGGACTCTTTAACCATGGTTAGGCAACCGGTCTAGGAGAAGGAAAACTCTGAATTTCAAACCTGTTGAACTCCGCTTAAGAAATTGACCTCGTGTCACATCCTGCTCATGCGGAGGGGTTGGTAAATACATATAACCAATCAAATTTTTCCCTCGCCACAAAACTTACCCACCTACCTACTTCCCCCTTCTATAAAACACTTGTATGATCGGAATAATTTAATGAAAGCTGAAGAAGCCTAGTTCAAAACTCCAGCGAAATATACTACACAATTTTGTCTGAGTTTTGATCTTTCATTCCTTATATTTTACCTCATTCTGTCGGATTCATTCCAACTCCCTTTTCCTCACACACACACACACACACACACACACACACACACACACACATATATATATATATATATATATATTATAGGTAATATGGGTGCTCAGTATCATTGATAGAGCATTTTTATTTAAGTTAAGGTAGTGTGGATATGGAGTTCACCTGATGGAGTTATACGATTTCTTAATATGATTTTGCACACCATCGAATAATTTTGACCTATTGGTGAGACCTGAACATGTACTACCACTACGCGTGAGAGTGGATTTGGGAGTAATTGGAATGCAGAAGAACTCTCTAGACCACCAGATGTCCGTATCTGGAGCCTCACCATCAGATGCAGTTTACTGCAATACACAGAACACGCCCATTTATTGATGGAGGATGGAATTCTTATCCATCTACAGGGGATAGAGTCAGTGTTGAAATATAGAACGCTCTACCATTTAGCACTGGGGTTCCTTCTGAAGATCTATACGTTCGTAGAGTTCAGGAAATTTAATTTCCTCCCGTAGCATCTATCTATTATCATACTAAAGCTGAGCGAATCAACATTTGTTTCCCTAAGGCTTTTTCTTGTTTAGTTTGATGACTAAAATTAAATACTAAAATATTCCTTACTTGAGGGATTGAATTATTTAAAAAAAACAATTAATTTTCATCGTTTTGATCAGCAGTAATTTGCAATTAACTCACAAAGCAACTTATCTTATTATCTATCGATTTTCATCCCCTCTATATATTTCATTCCGCTCACTATTAAATTCTTAGTGTGTCTGAGAGAGCAATAAGCGTCAGAATAAGCCACTCACTTAACTCTTGGTACCACCACCAATCAGCAGTCAGGAGAAATCCCTCTTTATCAACCTCTTTAGCTAATAACAATCCCCAACTCCTCGCTTCTCATTCACTTCTGTCATGGTAAAAATTTGTCAATAGTGTTTTTTTTTTTTTTTTTGTTAATTTAACTACCGAAAAAAAAAAAACATTTTACTTTATTTTCGAAATTTTGTTCACTACAGTTTTCTTTGAAAAAGATTATTTTTGATATTACATAAAAAAATGATTTTCAGTCATCCCCACAACGTAGATTCTCAACACCGTAGCTATTAAGAATTTGAAGAATCAAGTCCATTAAACTTTCCCTTTCTTAGAAATCTTACAAAATGATATTAATGATAAAAAGAATTATCCGGTCGTATTTCTTTTTAAAAATTGATTCGCTTTGCAAACACTGTTCTTTTCTGATCACAATGGGTGCTCAATGTGTGATCAAACGGGTCACGTTTTTCATATATATATATATATATATATATATATATATATATATATATATATATTTGTGACATCACGATCGCTAACATGGAATGGTTAATAAAAAAAACTAAAAACCCAGCTCTAATTCCTTCCCTGTCATATATAATAGAATATGCCTACAAGAATATATATATATATATATATATATATATATATATATATATATATATATATATATATATACGTGTGTGTGAGTGTGTGTTCCAAGACAATAGTCCGAATAACCCAAATAATCCAGATTATCAAGCCTCATCTCAAAAATTCAAGAAGAAATACCGTAAGAAAGCAGGAGGGCACATTGGCCGAAACGTTGACTAGATAACAATAAAGATGAGGATAATAGTCCGAATAATTCAAATGATACAAACTAACAAAATTCTGTCCCTCCTGTTGTGTTTTTGAATCTATGAATTGGTTTGAAATAACTTTTTTCCGGTCTTGAAATTTTTGAATTTTGATTTTGTTTTTCCTGATTTGGTCTTGATTTATCTTTCTAGAAATGTAAAAATTAGGGACCGGAATTTCTTTTAAAAAAAAGGTTCGGGTGCAAGTATTTAAGTTTTATTGTAATAAAATATTATATTCAACTGGCAAATATATGCATCCTCCGGGTGCAAGTATTTAAGCTTTAATATAATAAAATATATTAAATTAAAAAAGGCTAATGAAACTAAATCAGAATGCAGATAAAAAGATTTAATTATAATAGGAAGTGAAGAAAAAAGATAGTTATTTCTTCTTGTTAATGGATTTCTTTTCAGATTTATCCCCGAAATTTTTGCTCATATACTTTAAAATGAATTCAAACAATTAGAAATCAATGATACTAAGCATATATTCATCAAAATCAAATTTTTAATATCAATATGAATATTAGCCTTCCCATGCACACTGTAAACCACAATTTTGTTGTATATATAAATAATTATAATTATTATAATTATTATAATTATTAGCATGGAGATATGTCCAACATATCTAACACCGGTTTCGACCGGGGTCCAGTGAACTTCGGCCGTTGGACCTTACAAGTTAATAGAGTTGATCCCAGGGGCCATTCCCCCAGGTAACACCTGCCCCCTCGATTTAAAGGGGCAGGGCTGGGTTTATTACCCAGTGCTTGAGGTGCCCCCTTGGGGAGCAATGCCGACGGATCAACGCATTTTTTGTGCCTATCACCAATGATCTTCGGCTTGTGGGTGGGTCCATATAAAATGTCCTTGTGTCACGCCCTCATAAGTGGGATGAGAGGAAAATATCTCGAACTTCCGGTTTCGACACGGGGCTCCAGTGGCTTCGGCCCTGGACTGTACAATCTAACATCGTTGATCCCATGGGGCTATCCTCCAAGGCAACACCTGCCCCCTCCATTTAAAGGACAGGGCTGGGTTTATTACCCAGTACCTAAGGCACCCCCTTGAGGGGGAATGCCAACGGGATCAATTCATTTTTTGTGTCTATCACCCATGAGCCTCGGTTCGTGGATGGTCTCACATTAACAGGGCCTTGTGCCTAACCCGTGCACGTGGTGTTCGTGGTAACTATCCTAGTATGTAGATATGGTCAACAGTATTAAAAATGTAAAACAATTTTATTAATAATGAAGATTTAAATAAAAAATAAAATCATTGAGACTGTAATTTAAATAACTAAGGGAATTGTGACTTGAGTAGTAATATAGTTTCGGTTACAAACAGACAAACACACAATCTTCATTATAACAAGATAAAAAGACTAACGAATTTTTTCTCTTTTTTGTCTCTCTTTTCAGGTAAGTTATGGCATTGCAGATATCTGAAGATATAGAAAAATATCAGAATATGGAAAAAATACAACCACCAGCACCAGCACCACATCTTTTTTTTCAATATATATATATATATATATATATATATATATATATATATATAATAACTAAACGACGGTTTGTTGAGCTTTTCTTTCTTATAGAAATTATATATATATATATATATATATATATATATATATATATATATATATATATATATCATTGGCATTTCAGTCTCGAAAGACAATGATAAAGTTTTTGTGCCCCTGAAGTGACAGCGCCTCCTGTAACTGTGAAGTTCGATATTTCTCGACCACAGATTTTGCATTTGCAGCTTGTCCCTGTAGATGATGATGTTCCGATGCTTTGTTGTCGCTGCTTTCTTCTGGACCTCGTAGCTTCATGATGTTGTATCAGGGTGACTTCTGACATGTAAAGTCCTCTATGGAGATTCTGCCGCCACCGAGGGCGGTCTTGAGCCAAATTGAATATATATATATATATATATAATACATATATATGTGTGTGTGTGTGTGTGTGTGTGTGTGTGTGTGTGTGTAGGGGTGATATCAGGTATAATAATAAATTACAGGAATCATGGAGGTTTTGAAGGATGCTGTGTATCAGCAGCTAGCAACTGATGCAGGTAGTTTGTATCAATCAATGTAGGAAAATCAATTAAAGGGTGAGTATTATCAGCACCCTCATGTATGGAAGTGAAACATGGACCTTATACTCCCACCAAGAGTGGCGGCTAAATAATTTCTACCTTCACTACCTTAGACGTGTACTGGGCATCACCTGGAGGGACAGGATCACTAACACAGCAGTCCTAGAGAGAGCTCAACTCACCAGCTTGTACTCTCTACTGAGACAAAGTCGTCTCCCATGGTTGGGTCATGTACGTCGGATGGGTGATGGACGAATCCCGAAAGACATCCTCTATGGATAGCTTACGTCTGGTAAAAGACAGATTGGTCGCCCCCAGCAGCGATTCAAGGATGTCTGCAAAAATGATCTGAGGTTATTTGGCATTGTCCCTTCCAGCTGGGAATATATATATATATATATATATATATATATATATATATGTAAACAAGGTTTGTTTAGAATGGCTTTTTGCCGATCATTTTTTGGAGAATAAGTGCTTAATTGGAGTCGTACCTAATTTTGAAAATTAATTAATTAATAATGAATTAGGCGGGAATACCGAGATTGATTTTTCTCGATTTGTTTAGCCATACATTTAATAGGTATTCCCGCCTAATTCATTATTAATTAATTAATTTTCAAAATTAGGTACGACTCCAATTAAGCACTTATTCTCCAAAAAATTATCGGCAAAAA
Organism: Doryteuthis pealeii; assembly: GCA_023376005.1. NCBI lineage: Eukaryota > Metazoa > Mollusca > Cephalopoda > Myopsida > Loliginidae > Doryteuthis > Doryteuthis pealeii. The sequence continues at coordinate 13,283,162 of CM042178.1, forward strand.
GCCATTCTAAACAAACCTTGTTACAACTTATCATATCGTCGTGTAATAAAAAGTCACTAGAAGAGGAATGTTAACCTACTCTAAACAAATCATAAAATCTAAGAAGTTCGTTTAGTGTTGGGTTTATGGGATCGGCTTGTCAGCTTGGCAGTCCGGTTTCAAATCACGCACAGGGCGGTCTTTCCGATCTATAGCTCTGCTGATGAGGCCTAATAGGCCGAAATGTACATACAGAGATTGATTTTCTCGATTTGTTTAGCCATACATTTAATAGGTATCCCGCCTAATTCATTATTAATTAATTAATTTTCAAATTAGGTACGACTCCAATTAAGCATATATATATATATATATATATATATAGTGTACAATACATTTAAAGTGCAATTACTACCAGTGGTTTCTGAGCAGCATTTTTTGCTCAGAAACTAATGGTAGTAATTGCACCCTAAATGTATTGTACACTATAATAAATAAATACAGTTCTTACAGACGTAATTGAGCACTCTATTCTCATTTCTCCAATACTAACAAAGGATTAACCCTCTCTCTCTCTCTCTCTCTCTCTCTCTCTATATATATATATATATATATATATATATATAATATATATATATATGAGACGTAAACAAACAGACGATTTTTTGGATATGGCTATTTTCAGCCGACAATATTTGGGAGAATATGTGCTTAAATGAAATCGAACCTATTTTTTGAAATTAAATTTATTAATAATTAATTAGGCGGGATTAAACTATTTAAATGTAAGGCTAAACAAATCGAGAAAAATCAATCTCTGTATGTACATTTCTCATCATCAGCAGAGCTATAGATACGAAGACCGCCCCGTGTGTGATTCGAAACCTGTCTGTCAAATTAGCAGGCAAGTGTCTTACCTCCACACCAAAAATAGGTTCGACTTCATTTAAGCACATATTCTCCCAAATATTGTCGGCTGAAAATAGCCATATCACAAACATCGTCTGTTTGTGTACGTCTCGTAAGTTCGTGTAGAGGTCACTTAAGAGGAATATAAATACTACTACTTAACAAAGCGAAGAAAATCTTGCTAAGTCCGTTTGGTGTGGAGGTAAGACACTTGCCTGCTAATTTGACAGACAGGTTTCGAATCACACACGGGGCGGTCTTCGTATCTATAGCTCTGCTGATGAGGCCTAATAGGCCGAAATGTACATACAGAGATTGATTTTTCTCGATTTGTTTAGCCTTACATTTAAATAGTTTAATCCCGCCTAATTAATTATTAATGAATTAAATTTCAAAAAATAGGTTCGACTTCATTTAAGCACATATTCTCCCAAATATATATATATATATATATATATATATATGTGTGTGTGTGTGTGTGTGTATATAGTGTTCGGGATAAATTTGACATATTTATATTTGGTTATTTTTCTCTATAGGTTGGAGGTATTGACGCACACAACGCATCATTTAAAACCTTTGACCCTTCTTCATTCATATACGTGATGACAGATAGAATGTATGACTGGAATCTACCTGAATCATGGAATAGAATAACTTGTATCAGCAGTCACGTTTGACATTTGACAGCAATCCTGTTTAAGATTTGGTTTTTGAATGATGCATTCAACTGTTCTAAAGACCTGAGGAGACTTGCTGTCACTTCGATCAAAGACCACTGGCTAATGCTGGTGCAAAAAACTAATAATAATAATAATAATAATAATAATAATCTGTGTTTATCTATAGGACTTTAAGGTAAAGACGAATCACCTTATCACAGCCAGAAGACCATACCTAGTATTGATTAACAAGAAAATGAGAATTTGATGGTGAAAGTGATACCAATTCTAGTTGGGGCTCTTGGAACAGTCACTAAACGTTTAGATAACAGACTAGAGGAATTGGAAATCAGAGGAAGAATTGCGACGATCCAGACAATAGCATTGTTGAAATTGCCTAGAATACTCAGAAGATTCCTGGAGACCTGTAGAGACTTGTTGGCATTCAGTGACTTTGCAAAGGTCCCCCCGAACGGCGTATGATAGAAAGGATGATCCATGTGGTTTTTAAAACAAGCTTTGATAAATATATTCCCAGTATGATTGAGTTATATATCGTTTGTTTAATTTTAATATATGTCTAAAATTATTTAACGTATAGAGTTTTATTTAAACATTATTTACAAACAAGAAATCCTCATATAATCTTATAGATTAACCTTTGCATACAAATCAAACATAATATAAAGTTTGTGATTGTCATCATTTAATCATCTACAGTAACACACACACACACACACACACACACACACCACACACACTTATATATATATATATATATATATATATATATTATATATATATAATATATTATTCGGTGTGTAGAAACTAAAGTTGAAACAGTCTGTACGATGTTCTACACACCAATAATTCTTTACCGAAATTCACTTGTCATTATTATCTTCTATAATTATCGAATTTTATGCGATATACGCATTGTAATTGCCTTCAAGCAAAAATATAAATATTAATATATACTTTATTGAACAATGCTTCTAAAAAAACAAACATCCAAAAATATTTGTATCGAGAATCGATGTTGCAATTAACCCGGTAAGTCATCTTCTTTTTCATATATATATATATAATATATATATATATATATATATATATATAATATATTAAGGTAATTTACTTTAGAGGCATTGTTGAGTAAAGTATATTATTATCTATATATTTTGCTTGAAGGCAGTTACAATGTGCATATCGTATGAAATTTGATAATTAATGAAAATAATCATGACAAGTGAACTCAGCAAATATCGCCCCTTACTTGGAACATCGTACAGCTGTTTCAACTTTATTAAGTCTCGTCAGATTTATTAAGTATACATCGCTCATTAGAGTAAAAGAAATGAGGATTTACTCTGATGAATGTCGAATTTTCTTTGTGTGCGGAACGTTTTTACACTTTTTCTATTATTATTATTTCATTTCATTTGGTTATTTAAAAATAAAAATAGTTTGAATAATGTGGACATGGATAAACTCCTGACCGAAACACGTGTAAGAACAATTGATTAAGAAATCCTATTTTATCCATTCTATACTTTCTTTCCTTTATTTCTTTTTTCAATATATATATATATATATATATGAGAAAAAATGAGTAAAGAAAATAAATGTAGATGGATAAAAATGAATTTAATCGATATCACATTAATCGATATCACTTACACAGTGTGTTTCGGTCAGTTTATGTGTGTGAAAATATTTCGCACACATAAATATTTCACACACATAACTGACCGAAACACATGTGTAAGTGATATCGATTAATGTGATATCGATTAAATTCATTTTATCCATCTACATTTATTTTCTTTACTCATTTTTCCTCATATTGTCGGATTCAATTCATTTTCCATTTTCATATATATATATATATATATATATTGTTTTAAAAAGTGTACGTATTTTAGAATATATTAAGATATTTTAAAAAGGGACGCTTCTTGAGAATATGTAAATATATTTTAAAATGCATAGTCTTTTTAAAGCAATCCTTAAATCCTATGGGTCTATGAAAAACCAAAAACATTATTGATTTCCTTGAAAAAGTGCAACTGTAAACTGTGCTTCCTATTACCAACTCCCTAGGCAATATTTCACCATATTCATTGAAAGACCCTTTTTCTGTGACATGAAAGGACCCATCACTATTGATTTCCTTGAAAAAGTGCTTCCTATTGCCAACTTCGATTTTGTCATAAAAAAGAAAGGGAAGAAAAAGGAAATTCTACACAGAAGTAATAAGAGAGAAAGAAAAAGAGTAGGGGAAAATTAGAGAGAGGTGGTGAGTGCGTGGAAGCGATGACGCTAATATATTTCAATCAAACATAATGAAAAGATGAAAAGATTGAAAGAAAGAAAAAGGAGTAAGAGAGAGAGAGAGAGAGAGAGAGAGAGAGAGAGAGAGAGAGAGAGAGAGAGAGAGAGAGAGAGAGAGAGAGAGTTAAATCAAGATTGTTAGCTCAGTCGGTAGAGCGTTCGGCTAGAAACAACAAGTTTCCTAGTTCGATACCGGCCCTCGCCAACTCAGCTTATGAGTAGCGGTAAAGTGAGGAGCTGATGGTAGGTGTGGCGCCCCACCTCAGATGCTAAGATAATCTCCTTGGTCTAGCGCAAGTGAAAAGGGGATAGACTCCCTCGCTGTCTGGCTGATACCGATATTAAGCCGCCCCGACGACTTTACTTTACTTACTTATTGAACTATTTCGCATTAGCTCTAAAGTAAACATAACAAACATTGCAATAATTAAAATAGTTAAATCAGGAAAATTTAGCAATGAAAGAGGAGAGTGCTGGAAGAGTAAGTTTCAGTTGTTCAAATTTTCGATTATACCCGCCTCTGTTTCAAATCTTTTTATCTGCATTCTTATTTAGTTTCATTAGCCGTTTTAATTTAATATATTTTATTATATTAAAGCTTAGATACTGGCACCCGGAGGATGCATATATTTGCTAGTTGAATATAATATTTTATTACAATAAAACTTAAATACTTGCACCCGAACGTTTTTTTTTTAAAGAAATTCCGGTCCCTAATTTTTACATTTCTAGAAAGATAAATCAAGAAGACCAAATCAGGAAAAACAAAATCAAAATTCAAAAATTTCAAGACCGGAAAAAGTTATTTCAAACCAATTCATAGATTCATAAAAACACAACAGGAGGGACAGAATTTGTTAGTTCGTATTCATTTTGAATTATTCGGACTATTATCCTCATCTTTATTGTTATCTAGTCAACGTTTCGGCCAATGTGCCCTCCTGCTTTCTTACGGTATTTCTTCTTGAATTTTTGAGATGAGGCTTGAAATAATTGGATTTTCGGACTATTGTCTTGGAAACACACTCACCTATATATATAATATATATATATATATATATATATAATATATATATATTATATTATATAATAATAATTCTTGTAGACATATTTTATTATATGACAGGGAAGGAATTAGAGCTGGTTTTTTAGTTTTTTTTTTTTAATTATTAAAAAGATCTATTGATAAATTGTAATGAATAATTTTTATGTAACATTTTTACTTTAACTTCATATTCTATTTTTAATTTTTTTAAGTGCTATGCTTACTTTGCCGTTTATTTCACCGTAAACTTACAATCAACAGTTGGAGGCGCGTGGTGTAATGGTTAGAGTCGTAGGAAATGGACTCGTGGACGAAGCTACAGTTCACATAACGCTAATATTCTTGGGAAAGTTTATGAATCCAACTACTCTCCCTCTAGCTATGGGTAAATATGGTGACTTGGTTAGG
>CM042178.1:13288595-13301095 GCA_023376005.1 Doryteuthis pealeii
AAAAAGAGAGATACAGAACACGCCCATATTGATGTGGATGGAAAAACAAATTTCCTCTATCCATCTACAGGGGATAGTCAGTGTTTGAAAATATTTTAGCACTGGGGTCCCTCTGAAAGATCTAATACCTCTCTAGCCAGTTAGGAAATTTAATTTCTCCGTAGCATCCTATCTATTAATCTACTACAAGCCGCTGAGCAGATCAACATTTGTTCCCTAGCAGGCTTTTGTTCTTGTTTCAGTTTGATGACTAAATCTAAATACTAAAATTTCCATTACTTGACGCATCGAATTATTTAAAAAAAGAAATTAATCTTTCAGTCGTTTTCGATCAGCATTAATTGCATTAACTCCAAGCCATTATCTTATTATTATCGATTTTCATCCCTCATACTACCTTTCATTCCGCTACCTATAATTCTAGGTGTCTGAGAGAGTAATAGTTTGTCAGAACTAGCACTCACCTTACTCTTGGAGCCGCACACCAATTCAGCAGTCAGAAGAAATCCCTCTTTATCACCTCTTTAGCTAATAACAATCCCAACCTCCTTCGCTTCTCATCTCCTTTGTCCATGGAAAAATTTCGTTCAATAGTGGGTTTTCTTTTTTTTTGTTAATTAACTACGCAAAAAAAACAAAAACATTTTACTTATTTTAAACTTTGTTCACCAGTTTTTCCGTGAAAAAGATTTTTTGATATCTAAAAAACTGATTTTCAGTCATCACCCCACAACGCGTAGACTTCCTCAACACCGTGCTATTAAGAATTTCGAGAATCAAAGTCCTTAAAACTTTCCTTTCTAGAATCTTACAAATGATATTAATAGATAAAGAAGATTACTCCGGCTCGTAATTCTTTCTTAAAAATTGATTCGCTTTGCCAACACTTTCTTTTCTGATCAATGGGTGTAAATGTGTGATCAAACGGGGTCAGTTTTTCATATACTATTATTATATATTTATATATATATTATATATATTTTTGTGACATCACAGATCGCTAACATGGAATGATTTATAAAACTAAAACCCAGCTCTAATTCTTCCTGTCATATAACTAGAATATGCTACAAGAATATATATATATTTATAATATATATATAGTATAGATATATATATCTGACGTGTGTGTGTGAGAGTCGTGAAGTGGTGCTGTCCAAGAATAGTCCCGCAAATAAGCCCAAATAATCAAATTATCAAGCTCATATCAAAAATTCAAGAGAAATAACGAAGAAAGCAGGAGGCACACTTAGCCGAAACGTTGACCTACGAAAAAACTAACGATGAGACCACTCGTCGAATAATTCAATGATACAAACTAAACAAAAATTCTGTCCTCCTGTTGTGCTTTTTGAATCTATGAATTGTTTAAAATAACTTTTTTCAGGTTTGCAAATTTTTGAATTTGATTTGTTTCTCCTGATTTGGTCTTCTTGATTTATCTTTCTAGAAATGTACAAAATTAGGGCCGGAATTTCTTTAAAAACTAAAACGTCCGGGTGCAGTATTTAAGTTATTGTAACAACACATATTTATATTACCCGGCAACATATGTGCAGTCCTCCGATATGCAAGTATTCTAAGCTTTAAATCTAATAAACGAATATACTTAAAATATAAAAGGCTATGAAATTAATAAGAATGCAGATAAAAAGATTTGAAATAGAGGCGGGTATAATACAAAATTTGACAACTGAAACCTTACCTTTCCAGATTCTCTCTCTTATTGCTTGAATTTCTCCTAAGGAGTGAAGAAAAAGAATAAAATAGTTATTTCTGTCTTGTTAATGGTATTTTCTTTTCGAGATTTATCCCCGAAATTTCTTGCTCATATACTTAAATGAATTCAACACATTAGAATCAGATACTTAAGCTATATTCATCAAATCAATTTTATATCCAATATGGAAATTAGCCTTCCATCACACTGTAACCACATTTCTGTCGTATATATATATAAATTATTATTAATTATTATAATTATTAAGCGTGTAGATATGTTCAACATACTAACACCGATTTCGACCCGGGAGTCCAGTGATTCGGCCCGTTGGACCTATACAATTATAGAGTGATCCCAGGGGCGATTCCCAGGTAACAACTGCCCCCCTCGATTTAAAGGCGGCAGGGCTGGTTATTAAACCAGTCGCTGAGGCCGCCCCTTGGGGAGCAATGCCCGAGGATCAACGCATTTTTTGTGCCTAATACAAATGAATTTCGCTTGTGGTGGTCCCATATAAAATGCTCCTGATGTCACGCCCTCACATAAGTGGATGAAAGGAAATTATCTCGAACTTCACCGGTTTGAACAGCAGTGGCCTTCGGCCATAGGACCGTACAATCCTAACATCGTTGTTCCCCATGGGCCAGCTACTCCCCAAAGGCAACACTGCCCCTGCCATTTAACAGAGACAGGCCTAGGTTTATTACCAGTGCTGAGGCGCCACCTTGGGGGGAATGCCGACAGGATAACAGATTCTTTATGTGTCTTCACCATGAGCTCGGTTCGTGATGGTCCACATTTAATCAAGGGCCTTGTGGCTAACCCGTGCACGTGGTGTTCGTGGTACATATCCTAGTATGTAGATATGGTCCACAGTATTAGAATGTAAAACAATTTTATTAATAATGAAGATTTAAATAAAAAATAAAATCATTGAGACTGTAATTTAAATAACTAAGGGAATTGTGACTTGAGTAGTGAATAGTTTCGGTTACACAGACAAACGCACAATCTTCACTTATAACAAGATAAAAAGACTAACGAATTTTTTCTCTTTTTTGTCTCTCTTTTCAGGTAAGGTTATGGCATTGGCAGATATCTGAAGATATAGAAAAATATCAGAATATGGAATACAACCCACCAGCACAGCACCACATCTTCTTTCTTCAGGATTATATATATATATATACTATATTATATATATATATATATATATTATATAATATATATATAACTAAAGCGACGGTTTGTTGACTTTTCTTTCTTATAGAAATTATTATATATATATATATATATATATATATAATATATATTAATTATATATATATATATATCATTGGCATTTCAGTCTCGAAAGGACAATGATAAAGTTTTGTGCCCTGAAGTGACAGCGCTCCTGTAACTGTGAAGTTCGATTATTCTCGACCACAGATTTTGCATTTGCAGCTTGTCCCTGTAGATGATCGATGTTCCGATGCTTGTTGTCGCTGCTTTCTTCTGGACTCGTAGCTTCATGATGTTGTATCAGGGTGACTTCTGACATGTAAAGTCCTCTATGGAGATTCTGCCGCCACCGAGGGCGGTCTGAGCAAATTGAATATATATATATACTATATATATATACATATCGTTGGTGTGTGGTGTGTGTGTGTGTGTGTGTGTGTGTGTGTGTGTAGGGGTGATATCCTAGGTATATAATAATTACAGGATCCATGGAGGTTTTGAAGGATGCTGTGTATCAGCAGCACCTGAACTGATGCAGGGTAGTTTTGTATCAATCAATGTAGGAAAATCAATCAAAGGGAGAGTATTATCAGCGACCTCATGTATGGAGTGAGATGGACCTTATATCCCACCAAGAGTGGCGGCTAATAATTTCTACTTCACTACCTTAGCGTGTACTGGGCATCACCTGAGGGACAGGATCACTAACACAGCGTCCTAGAGAGAGCTCAACTACCATCAGCTTGTACTCTCTACTGAGACAAAGTCCGTCTCCCTGGTTGGGTCATAGTACGATGGGGTTGATGGACGTCCCGAAGGACATCCTCTATGGAGAGCTTACGTCTGGTAAGAAAGGAGCACAGATTGGTCGGCCCAGCTGCGATTCAAGGATGTTCTGACAAAATGATCTGAGGTTTTTGGCTTGTCCCTTCCAGCTGGGAATAGTATATCATATAGTATATAGTATAAATATATGAAGTATTACAATATATACATAATATGTATATACTAATAGGTTGTAAACAAGTTTCGGGTTTTAGAATGGCCTTTTTTGCCCGATATTTGTTGGAGAATAAGTGCTTAAATGGAAGGACTATTTTGAAAATTAAATTAATTAATAATGAATTAGGCGGGAATACGAGAGATTGATTTTTATAGACACATACATTTAATAGGTATCTCGCCTAATTATTATAATTAATTAATTTTCAAAATTAGGTAGGAGGGAGGTGCAATTAAGCACTTATTCTCCAAAATTAATCGGCAAGAGGGAAACAAACCTTGTTTCAACTTATCATATCGTCGTGTAATAAGTCACTAGAAGAGGAATGTTAACTCTACTCTAAACATCATAAATCTAAGAAGTTCGTTTAGTGTTGGGGTTTGGGATCGGCCTGTAGCTTGGCAGTCCGGTTTCAAATCACGCCACAGGGCGTCTTTCCGATCTATAGCTCTGCTGATGAGGCCTAATACGCCGAAATGTACATACAGAGATTGAGTTTTTCTCCGCATTTGTTTAGCCATACATTAATAGGTATTCGCCCGCTAATTCATTATTATTAATTAATTTTCAAAATCTAGGTACGACTCCAATTAAGCATATATATATATATATATATTTATATATAATATATATAATTATATAGTGTACAATACATTTAAAGTGCAATTACTACAGTGGTTTTCTGAGCAGCATTTTTTGCTCAGAACTAATGGTAGTAATTGCACCCTAATGTATTGTACACTATATATAAATATAGTCTTACAGACGTAATCTGAGCACTCTATTCCTCTTTCCAATACTCAAAGGATTAACTCTCTCTATCTCTCTCTCTCTCTCTCTCTCTCTCTCTATATATATATATAATATATATATATATATATATATATATTATATTTGTGTGTGTATATAGTGTTGGATAAATTTGACATATTTATATATTGGTTATTTTCTCTATAGTTGGAAGGTATTGACGCACACAACGCATCATTTAAAACCTTTGACCATTCTTCATTCATATACGTGATGACAGAGCAGAATGTAGACTGGAATCCACCTGATCATGGGAATAGAATAATTGTATCAGCAGTCACGTTTGACATTTGACAGCAATCCTGTTTAAGATTTGTTTTTGAATGATGATTCAACTGTTCTAAAGACCTGAGGAGACTTGCTGTCACTTCGATCAAGCCACTGGCTAATGCTGGTGCAAAAACTAATAATAATAATAATAATAATAATAATAATCTGTCTTATCTATAGGGACTTTAAGATAAAGACGAATCACCTTATCACAGCCAGAAGACCATACCTAGTATTGATTAACAAGAAATGAGAATTTGATGGTGAAAAGTGATACCAATTCTAGTTGGGGCTCTTGGAAACAGTCACTAAACGTTAGATAACAGACTAGAGGAATTGGAAATCAGAGGAAGAATTGCGACGATCCAGAATAGCATTGTTGAAATTGCTAGAATACTCAGAAGGTTTCCTGGAGACCTGTAGAACTTGTTGGCATTCAGTGCACTTTGCAAAGGTGCCCCGAACGTGCGTATGATAGAAAGGATGATCCATGTGGTTTTTTAAAACAAGCTTTGATAAATAGTATTCCCAGTATGATTGAGTTATATATCGTTTGTTTAATTGTAATATATGTCTAAAATTATTTAACGTAGTAGAGTTTTATTTAAACATTATTTACAAACAAGAAATCCTCCAGTATTATTAATGTAACCTTTGGCATACAAATCAAACATAATAAGTTTGTGATAGTCAATCATTTAATCATCTACAAGTAACACACACACACACACACACACACAACACACAACATATATATATATATATATATATATATATATATATATTATATATTATTAATTCGGTGTGTAGAAACTAAAATTGAAACAGTCTGTACGATGTTCTACCACCGAATAATTCTTTACCGAAATTCACTTGTCATTATTATCTTCTATAATTATCGATTTTATGCGATATAACGCATTGTAATTGCTTCAAGCAAAAATATAAATAATTAATATACTTTGTTGAACAATGCTTCTAAAAAAACAACATCCAAATATTTGTATCGAGATCGATGTTGCAATTACCCGGTAAGTCATCTTCTTTTCATATATTATATATATATATATATATATATATATATATATATTATATATATATAATATATATATTATTTACTTTAGGCATTGTTGAGTAAAGTTATTATTATCTATATATTTGCTTGAAGGCAGTGCAATGGGCTATAATTTGAAAAATGTATCATGACAAGTGAACTCAGCAATATCGCCCCTTACTTGGAACATCGTACAGCTGTTTCAACTTTATTAAGTCTCGTCAGATTTAATAAGTATACATCGCTCATTAGAGTAAAGAAATGAGGATTTACTCTGATGAATGTCGAATTTTCTTTGTGTGCGGAACGTTTTTTACACTTTTTCTATTATTATTATTTCATTTCATTTAGTATTTAAAAATAAAATAGTTTAATAATGTGGACATGGATAAACTCCTGACCGAACACGTGTAAGAACAATTGATTAAGAATCGTATTTTATCCATTCTATACTTTCTTTCCTTTATTTCTTTTTTCAATATAATATTATATATATATATATATATATATATATTATATATATTTGTTTTAAAAAGCGTACGTTTTTTAAAATATATTAAGATATTTTAAAAAGGGACGCTTCTTGAGAATATGTAAATATATTTTAAAATGCATAGGCTTTTTAAAGCAATCTTAAATCCTATGGGTCTATGAAAACCAAAACATTATTGATTTCCTTGAAAAAGTGCAACTGTAAACTGTGCTTCCTATTACAACTCCCTAGGCAATATTTCACCATACTTCATTGAAAGACCTTTTTCTGTGACATGAAAGGACCCATCCTTGATTTCCTTGAAAAAGTGCTTCCTATTGCCAACTCCGATTTTGTCTAAAAATGAAAGGGAAGAAAGGAATTCTACACAGAAGTAATAGAGAGAAAGAAAAAGAGTAGGGGAAAATTAGAGAGAAGTGGTGATTGCGTGAAGCGATGACGCTAATATGTTTCAATCAAACATAATGAAAAGATGAAAAGATTGAAAGAAAGTAAAAGGAGTAAGAAGGAGAGAGAGAGAGAGAGAGAGAGAGAGAGAGAGAGAGAGAGAGAGAGAGAGGAGAGAAATCAAGATTGTTAGCTCAGTCGGTAGAGCGTTCGGCTAGAAACAACAAGTTTCCTAGTTCGATACCGGCCCTCGCCAACTCAGCTTATGAGTAGCGGTAAAGTGAGGAGCTGATGTAGGTATGGCGCTCCACCTCAAATGCTAAGATAATCTCCTTGTCTAGCGCAAGTGAAAAGGGGATAGACTCCTCGCTGTCCTGGCTGATACCGACATTAAGCCGCCCCGACGACTTTACTTTACTTACTTATTGAACTATTTCGCATTAGCTCTAAAGTACATAACAACATTGCAATAATTAAAATAGTTAAATCAGGAAAATTTAGCAATAAAAGAGGAGAGTGCTGGAAGAGTAAGTTTCAGTTGTTCAAATTTTCGATTTATACCCGCCTCTGTTTCAAATCTTTTTATCTGCATTCTTATTTAGTTTTCATTAGCCGTTTAATTTAATTATTTTTTTTTAAGCTTAGATACTGGCACCCGGAGGATGCATATATTTGCCAGTTGAATATAATATTTATTACAATAAAATGAAATACTTGCACCCGAACGGTTTTTTTTAAAAAGAAATTCCGGTCCCTAATTTTACATTTCTAGAAGATAACATCAAGAAGACAAATCAGGAAAAAAAATCAAAATTCAAAAATTTCAAGACACGAAAAAAGTTATTTCAACCAATTCATAGATTCATAAACCACGAGGGACAGAATTTTGTCTAGTCGTTCATTTGAATTAATTGGGACTAATTATCCTCACTCTTTATTTGTTATTAGTCAACGTTTCGGCTAACTGTACCCTCCCTGCTCTTTCTTAACGGTATTTTCTTCTTGAATTTTTGAGATGAGGCTTGATATTTGGATTATTCGGACTATTGGTCTTGGAACACACACTCACCTTTTATATATATATATATTATATATATATATATAATATATTATATATATTCTTGCAGCATATTTTATTATATATGACAGGGAAGGAATTAGAGCTGGGTTTTTTTTTGTTTTTAATCATTAAAAAGATTATTGATAAATTGTAATGATAATCTTTATGTAAGATTTTACTTTAACTTCATATTCTAATTTTTAATTTTTTTTACATGCTATGCTTACTTTTGCCGTTTATTTCACGTATACTTAATCAACAGTTGGAGGCGCGTGGTGTAATGGTTAGAGTCGTAGGAAATGGACTCGTCGCCCGAGTTCAAACCCTGTACAAGCTAACCTTACATAACGCTAATATTCTTGGGAAAGTTATGAATCCAACTACTCTCCCTCCAGCTATGGGTAAATAGGGCTGACTTGGTTAGGTAACCAGTCTAGGAAAAGGAAAACTCTTAATTCAAACCTGTTAAACTGCGCTTGGGGTGGTCACTACTAGAAGAGGCTCAGTCCTAATTAGTGATCTATTTCATTGGGCTCTTTAAGCTTGGTTAGGCAACCATTCTAGGAGAAGGAAAACACTGAATAGGCTCAGTCCTACTTAGTAATCTATTTCACTGGGCTCTTTAGACTTGGTTAGGCAACCAGTCTAGGAGAAGGAAACTCTGAATGGCTCAGTCTAATTAGTGATCTATTTCACTGGGCTCTTTAAGCTTGGTTAGGCACCAGTCTAGGAGAAAGGAAAACCTCGAATAGGCCAGTCCTAATTAGTGATCTATTTCACTGGGTTCTTTAGTTGGTTAGGCACCAGTCTCGAAGAAGGAAACGTCTAATTCAAACTCTTAACTCCACTTGGGGTGGTCACTACTAGAATAGGCTCAGTCCTAATTAGTGATTATTTCATTGGGCTTTTATTAACTTTGTGAGGCAACCAGTCTAGGAGAGAAAACTCTGAATTCAAATCTGTTAAACATTTGGGGTGGTCACTACTCGAATAGGCTCAGTTCCTAATTAGTGATCTATTTCACTGGGCTCTTTAAACTTGGTTAGGCAACCAGTCTAGAAGAAGGAAAACTCTTAATTCAAACCTGTTAAACCTCACTTTTGTGTGGTCACTACTAGAATAGGCTCAGTCATAATTAGTGATCTATTTCATTAGGCAGCTCTTTAACCTTTGTGAGGCAACCAGTCTAGGAGAAGGAAAATCTGAATTCAAACCTGTAAACACCACTTGGGGTGGTCACTACTCGAATAGGCTCAGTCCTAATTAGTGATCTATTTCACTAATTTAAAAAAGACTTTTATTAGTTTTAAATAAACGTTTTCATTAATTACATAATTGGTTGCAACCAAACAACTGCACGGTGGACTGGGGTATATAAGGAGGGGTCTATGATAGGTCAATCAAATTTTCGTAGGGGTCTACGGACTTAAAAGTTTGAGAACCCTAGGTCTAGCCTGAGTAAGGGCTGAAGTGGAGTGTTGCAGGTCATGAACCACTCAGCCACTTATCTTATACCAACAGGTGGCCCCATTTGAAGGGGTCTTATTCCTTTGCAGAAACTGTAGATAGCCTATTCTGCCACCACAAATGACATAGAGGCAAATTATTAGTATTAGATAGGAATACTTGAACATATATAGTAAGTGGAACGCGTGGTGTAATGGTTAAAGTCATGGAAAATGGACTCGTCGCCTCGAATTCAAATCCTGGATGTGGTAATTGCATTTCACTTAGCGCTTGGGAAATGGTATGAATCCTACTCTCCCCCCAGATATGGATAAATAGTAGGGAATACTGGGCTCTTTAACCTTGGTTAGCCAACCGGTCTAGGAGAAGGAAAACACTGAATTCAAACCTGTTCAACTTCGCTTAAGAAATTGACCTTGTGTCACATCCTGCTCGTGCAGAGGGGTTGGTAAATATATATAGTAAGTACTGTCGGCGAAGTGGTGTATTGCCGGTATCAGCAGAACAGCAGGGGAGTCTATCCCCTTTGCGCTAGCGCAGACCAGGCAGATTTGTTTTAGGTGAGGTAGAGCGCTACGCCAACCGTCAGCTCCCAGATGCTTTTTACCACACGGATCAGATTACTCAGCTGTGCTACTCATTGTGCCGAGTTGGCTGGGAACGGTAGCGAGTTCAGAACCTTGCGATTCCTTGGCGAGTGTTCTAGACTAACGAAATACGCCCTATATATTATATATATATATATTATATTATATAATATATATATATTTTATAAAAGGAAGGTCCGCAAAATGTATTTTCTCAGAAAAAATTCATTCTGTTTACTGCAACACGTTTCAGATCTTCTGGTATCTTCTTCAGGCTTTGGTTTGATAATATGAAAATTTTTTCATTTTTATCCAAAGCCTGAAGAAGATATCTGAAACACGTGTTTGCACATGTAAACAAAAAGAATAAAAATTTTTTCTGAGAACAAATACATTTGGGACCTTCCTTTTTATATAAATATTGAATTTTCTCCTTGGAACGCAGAGACAACACTTTATATATATATATATATATATATATATATATATATATAGTGGAGGAGAGAGAGAGAGAGAGAGAGAGAGAGAGAGAGAGAGAGAGAGAGAGAGAGGAGGCTATATACGCCATCTGTATATATATATACATATAATATATATATATATAGGTAGATAAATAATATATATATATATATAATATATATATCTTCTCTCTCTCTCTCTCTCTCTCTCTCTCTCTCTCTCTCTCTATATATATATATATATATATATATATATATATATATATATATATATTAACTTGATGCTTCAAAGGAGTCTAATAATAGATGCGAAAAACTTTCTATCAGCGACCCCACTCTCAAAAAGTGTTTTAATATTTTTGAAAGGATTTTTCATTTATCCCTCATTTCATTCATTTTTATTTCATCCATTCATTCATTTTACCATTAATTTTTGACTATATATATATATATATATATATATATATATATATATATATTATTTAGTAAATGAAAAACTCTAAACTTGCTTCATTACAATAATTTATTTCAACCGTATTAATACGGCATCTTCAGGTAATCACAAGAACATGACTAATACGGTTGAAATAAATTATTGTAATGAAGCAAGTTTAGAGTTTTTCTTCATTTACTAAATATCTTGCTCTGTCCTTCTACTCACTGGTATTAGGTACATTGAGCTCTCCTTATGGTCTACCTGCATCAGCTTGGTTAAACCACACATGGAAAGACCCTAACTACGGAAAAAAACTATATATATATATATATATATATATATATATATATAGATAGATAGATAGATAGATATAGATATAGATATAGATATAGATATATGCACACAGCAAATAGATTCGTATATATATATTGAATGTTTGTGTGTGCGCGAGTGTGTGTGCGTGTGTAGATGTGTGTGTGTGTTTCAGTAAATAGATCCACTCGCCACTTCTAATAGATTTCTCAGTCTATTCATTTAGTGGCTTGTCAAACAGTTAGAAAACTTTTCTAAAATCAACTTTCACAAGAGATTTTCTCCTGACGAAGAACGAAGTTCGAAACTAGTTGAGAACAATCAGAAGATAAATAACATAAAAGAAATATTCCTGTTTGTCTTATCACTTTTTGCTCATTTATATATATATATATATATATATATATATATATATATATATATAACCCCCTACACACATACCAACAGACACACAGACACACAGACACACACACACACACATATATATATATATATATATATATATATATATAGATAGATAGATAGATAGATATAGATAGATAGATGAATAGATAGATACCCAGGCTTGTTGTCTCCCTGAGAACATACAAAATATATTACACAACATATTGTTTATATATATACATATATATATATATATATATATATATATATATATATAATATATATATATATATATATATATATATATATGTATATATATGTTGTGTAATATATTTGTATGTTCAGGGAGATATATAATATATATATATATATATATATACCGAGGCTTATTGTCTCCGTGAGAACATACAAAATATATTACACACCAGGTAGGTTTGTTTATATATATTATATATATATATATATATATATATATATATATATATATATATATATATATATTAGAAAAGAGTTATGGTTCTACCACGGTTATGATATATATCTATATATATGTATGTATATATAAACTCACACACACACCCCACATATTTATATATATACGTATGAGCGTGTGTGTGTGTGAGTGTTTGCGTTTTGTGTGTGTGTGTGTGGGGGGGGTGTATGTGTGTGTGTGTGTGTGGGTGTGTATAAATAAAAGCAATATATCTAGGTTAGTAGCTGAAAAAGAAAGCGACAACTTTTTTCATTAGTGGCTTTAGTTTGGATATAAACTAAAAGAGAAAAATATTCATAATGATACTACTACTATTATCACCACTACTACTACTACTAC
>CM042178.1:13313595-13336095 GCA_023376005.1 Doryteuthis pealeii
ACGAATACTTTAACAGTTATTCATGGATCCTAAGAAAGGCAGCCGTGATACTACGCGAAAGGGAAAGAGAAAAGTTGTGAGAGCTACGATAGAATTAAAGAAGGAAATAATTGAATAATAGGCATTCATCTGATGGTCAAGAACGTATAAATCCACTTTACATTATTTCTTATGGGAAATATTGTTTCAGTTTTCGAACAAATCTGTTCTCGAATGTAATTTTTGAACGGATTATGTTTGCGAGCCAAGGTTTCCCTGTATATAAGAATTAAAAAAAAAAAAAGAAAATAAGTTTTTTGATATCTTTGCTTAGACGACGTTACAGTGTTTCGGTTTGTTCGTCAAACCATCATCGGGCCTATCATCTATATAGAAAAAATACCTGGGAGTTTCATCAGACCTTTATTAAAAAATATATTTATTGAAAAAAAAAAACAACATATAAATGTAATTTATACTAATATATATATATATATACATATATATATATATGAGAAGAAAATATTCTAAAAATATGACAAACACAGGATGTTATGATCAGGAAACAATTTTTAGTGTCAATACTTAAGCATTTCGGTATATTGTACCATCTTCAGGACACTGTTAAGTAATGTTTATGTGAGGGACGAAATGAAAGATGTTAAGTGTATAGTGATTGGGGCATTAGAATGCACGTACTGCACCTCTGCAAAGGGGTAAGACTCTCCCCAATGGTGCCACCTGTTGGTCGTAGGTGGTAACCCGTGATGCTTAAAGAAGGAACCCAAATAGATGAGCAGTCCATGACTTGCAATACTCCACTTTGCTCCTATCTAGGGCTAGACGGGCGGTCTGAGAGGACCCCTCCGATCAATCGGCTGGTCACGTCAAGCCCTAGCACCTATATGATTTTCCCAACACTATTGCCCTTATAGCAAGCCCCAACCCATTTTTATCATATGGGTACTAGAAGGCGGTGGCTGAGGGTCTACATATCCTGGGAATGACGTTAAACTCTATCTGATGGGGAGGTTCCAGTTCTGGAGGTTTGGGGAATGTGGAGCACCCTCCATCCCCATTGCTCCCTGATCTACTCTGACCCGGAGCGGTAGTACCTGTTAGGGTCCCATCAATAGGTTGAGTAGAAAAACATGAGTTTATAAACAAAATTGTATTATGCATTAAGAATGAATTTATTTCACAACTTTGTCGGTATTAAATGACCCACCGAGGTTGATATGCCGTAAACCAAACCAAACCAAACCAAACCTTGAGCTCTCACAGGGATTTGTAAGAATATTTGTTTGCACCAACATCAGTGCTCGTGTGTAGGTTCACTATCCTCCTTTCAAATGTTATTTAAAATCAAGTGATTTTTTTTTCGATTTAAGTGGTTCAAAAATAGGTCATCTTGCATTAGTTACATTATCTTGAATTAAGGAGACCCCCCGAAAGGATTGTTATTGAAAATGTATATCATGATGTAAATAATTGATATATATATATATATATATATATATATATATATATATATATATATGTCTTGTGTGTGTGTGTGTGTAGTAGTAGTAGTAGAGATATGAGGAACACAAGGTCAGGACTCAGAACAAAAGTGTGTATGATATATTTCGCTAGAGCTTTGAGCTCGGCATCATCAGACATTTTATTGACTATCAAAGGTATCATACAAGTGTTTTATAGAGGGGTGAGTGGACAGGAGGGAAGTGAATTGGAGAAGAGGTCAAGTGAGTGGGTTAGTGTTTGTGAGGAAAGAGTTTGATGGGTCAGACGGGGATCATTGGGAAGAAAGGGAAGGAGATCAGAGAGGATGATCAGAGAGATAGTGGAGAAATACATTTTGGAAGGGACGAGTTTGTAGCGGAGGAGGGCCAAAGAAGCGGTATATATATATATATATATATATATATATATATATATATATATATATATATAAAATATTGCTTCGAGCAAATTATAAAACCCTTTATATATATATATATATATATATATATATATATATATATATATATATATATATAGGCATGTGCAGAGATGTGCAAAGGGAGGTAATTTTTTTTAAATTCTTAATTTTAAAACAATTACCAAAAATCAGGGAATTGTCCGATTTTAATGAAATTTTCACCAAATTATTTTCCCACGATTTAATTTTATAAGGATTAATTTATTTGGAAGAAACTTGAAAAATACTTTTTTTCTCAATTCAGAATATAGGGGGGGGGGTTGACCTTTGAGCATTTGAAGAAAAAAAATCCCGGTCCCTAATTTTTACATTTCTTGAAAGATCATATCCTGAAGAATATTTTAATAAAAAAAAAAAAAAAAAATTCGATAGCCTAAAAAAGTGATTTTAAAATTTAAAATTCATTTTCTGAAAACTTAAAAAATAAATAATGTACCAAGTTTTTTTTTTCATAGTAATAAAAAATATAGTTTTCTTTAAATTGATGAAAAAAAAATTATTCTATCTAAGTTAAACTGAGTTTTTCACTACCTTAAAAATTTCAAGGTCCATTATATATGTGCAGGATTATTATAGACTAACTAGCAATTTTAACAAAAGATAGCCCAGAATTTTATCTTTGAAAAAATCTAAGTTAAAAACCATGCAAAACCTTTGTTCTTTTATTTATTTATTTTTTACATTCCTTTCAAAAATAGTAAACTCGAAATTAATACCTAATCTAATTAAAAGAAAAAAAATTAAATTATTGAACACTGAAATTAAACTGAATGTTCTTAAAAATATATTTTACACGAATATTTTTATTGTAAATATTGTTATACTAACACTAACTAGTAAACATTTTTGTAGTTATATTTAAAAAAAAAAAAAGAACAAAAAGAAACAAACAAGTTTTTAAATGAAATAAATAATGCATTATAATATATTTTATTAATTAATATATCAACACTGAAAATTTTATTAAATTCGGTTAATTCCTTGACTTTTGGTATTTTTTTCTTTCGGCAGGGTGACATACGATGATGGAAACTTGTTTTCAAGTCGCGTGTTTAAATTTGCACTTTCCCATCGCGTAGCTGGATATTTATTGGTTTTTTTTATAGATATTTTTAAGAGAAGGTTTCTCCTTGGTAAATGAAGAAATTTATTTTTCGTTAAAATTTATATTTTTATGAAAAATTAAAATTAAAATAACTTTCGAAAATTGTTAAGTGGTAAAAAGTACTAAAAAGAATTTCATTTTTTTGGTCAAATCTAACAAATAACTACCTTTTTAAATTTAAGTTTGCATAGCGAATAATTTAATTTCATTGTAAAATTTGCTTGAAAGAAGTTTTAAGTTAGATTTTTTTGTTTGTTTGGGACAAATTTATAACATAAATGACGTTAAAACTATCTGATGATGAGGTTCCAGTTCTAGAGGTTTGGGGATTGTGGAGCACCCTTTCATCCCCATTGCTCCCTGGTCCACTCTGACCCGGAGCGGTAGTACCTGTTAGGGTCCCATCTATGGATTAAATAGAAAAACATGAGTTTATAAACAAAATTGTATTATGCATTAAGAATGAATTTATTTCACAACTTTGTCGGCATTAAATGACCCATCGAGGTTGATATGCCGTAAAACATAACAAACCCAATCTGGAATAGATTGATTTAACAGGAATTCCTACCAAATTACTGACAGCAACTACAAACTGGGCAAATCCCAATTTTTATGACCGACAGCAGAGGAACACAGGACAATAAAAAAATCTGTTTTCAAATACCTTAAAAGTAATAAATAATTCATCATTCGCATCTGATAATTGGGGGTTTAGACACTTTGTCTAAGCTTCCGGAAATAGGCTCTAATGCAAAAAATCTAAGTCTTCTGTTATATTTTTACTTATATATACATATATTTTTGGGAGAATATGTGCTTAATTGAAGTCATACCTAATTTTTGAAAATTAATTAATTGATAATTAATGAATTAGGCGGGCATACCTATTCAAATGTAAGGCTAAACAAATCGAGAAAAATCAACATCTGTATGTACATTTCAGCCTATTAGGCCTCATCAGCAGAGCTATAGACAGGAAGACTGCTTTGTGTGTGATTCGAACCCTGACTGTCAAGCTGAGACTCTAACCATTATACCAGTTTTCCCCCAGATTTTTCGTTTGTTTTGAAGTAGGTTATATCCCACTTATGGTGACACACACACATAATATATATATATATATATATATATATGTGTGTGTTGTGTGTATGTGTGTGTGTGTGTGTGTGTGCTATTGAACAATACGGAGTATTCTTTCTTCAATTTTTGTATTTGTATTTTTTCCTGTCTTCTTGCAATGGTATATAATATTTCCCATATTTATATCCCGAGCGCTTTCGACTGTTTCGCCAGTCGTCATCATGGGGTACATAATTTGGTTTTTAGTTCATTTTTTTAGTTCTTTTATCTATGTTTTTTTATCAAATTTGGAGAGTCTATTATTTTTTAAGAAGGGGGTGTAAGTTAAGTGTGTTAGTTATTAAAGATATTTAATACGTTGTCTCCGACTTTAAATGCTATTTTGTTGATGTTAGTTTTAAAAAATTTTATGCATATGACTTCTAGGATCTGTAGGCGTTTTTTCTTATTATTTTTGTAGATAATTTTAAGATTTTCGTTTAAGATTTTCTTAATATCAGGGGAGGTGGATTTTTTTGGGTGTTTTTAATTAAGTGTTGTTTAATTAATTAAGGGACGGCAGTGATCTGTAAAGATTATGCTCTCTCTCTCTCTCTCTCTCTCTCTCTCTCTCTCTCTCTAATATATATATATATATTATATATATATATATATAATATATATAGAGAGAGAGAGAGAGAGAGAGAGATAGCATAATCTTTACAGATCACAGGAAGCGCGTGGTGTAATGGTTAAAGTTATGGGAAATGGACTCGTCGACCCGAGTTCAAATCCTGGACGTGGCAATTATTTCACTTAGCGCTAATACCCTTGGGAAAGGTATGAATCCGACTCTCCCTCCAGCTATGGGTAAATAGTAGGGCAGACTGGGCTCTTTAATCTTGGTTAGGCAACCAGTCTAGGAGAAGGAAAACTCTGAATTCAAACCTGTTGAACTCCGCTTAAGAAATTGACCTTGTGTCGCATCCTGCTCGTGCGGAGGGGTTGGTAAATATATATATATATATATATATATATATATATATATAGATGGGTTACCAGGTAAGTTGGTATTAGGATGATTCTAAGTTGAACCTCTCTTCCAAAAGCGGAATGCTAGAGTCGTTCAGGTCCAAGTTGAGAGCTCAATGTTCAAGATAATTGAACAGAGCAATAAAATTAGTAAAGAAAAAGGCTTAACAATCGTCCGTTTTGCGGTTATAGATCTATTCCTGCCCACATGTATCTGTGTATACCTATGAGATTCATCAGATCGCTAACAGTATTGAAAATCGTAAACAGATAATACATGAGGCTCTGTTTACCATTTTCAATAATGTTAGTGATCTGATGAATTTTACTGGTATACACAGATACCTGTGGACAGAAATAGATCTATAACCGCAAAATGGCCGATATATATATATATATATATATATATATATATATATATATATATATGATTTAACGACTTCTATAAATAGATCACCCTTTTTTTGATCGCATCAAGATTTCTCGTTTCTTAATCCAATACTGAATTCCGACAAGTATGTTTCTCGGAATTACTTTCACACTTCCCGGGTGTGAGCAGATGGCCAAATAATAGGGGTTTAGCTTATGACTTTGTTTGGATAGAAAACGGATCCTGCACTTTATGAACATATCGTATTTTTTGGCTCTATCGAATTTCGATCTGTTTCAGATAGAGACAATGCGTGGGTGGGAACAGTGGATGGGGAGGCAGGGCGAGGGGGTGTTTGGGGGATTGTGGTGTTATGGGAATATTCTCATTTTCAGGGTGGACAGAAAGCGAATATCACACAAAGTATAAACGTGATTGTTTATTTTTATTTCGTTACTCGAAGCGCTCGCCCCTTTCCCTGCGAGGGTGAGGGTTCGGGTGAGGATGTTGGTGAGGGTGCGACGAGACTTTCGCACATATGGTTAGTGTTAGCCTAGTCTGGCACAAGGTCTTAACAGTGGTGAACTTTGATTAGCAGGTAGGTTTTTATGAAGGGAATTTATAAATGTCTGACGAAACCTCTGAAGAGAGAAGCAACGAGAACTCACGGGACTTGATAATTCAACCTAATTAATCTATTCACCTTGTATCTTTGCTTAGTAAACCTTTTCCACTATCCTTAATCCTCATTTGTGTTCTCCTATTATTTCTAAAATAATGTCAAGATTGGAGCAATAAGAAAGGGAGAAAAATATTGAATCTCTTCACGTTACTCCAATCTCCGCATAAAACATCCCCAGCAAATAATGTCAGAGAATATATATATATATATATATATATATATATATATATATATATATATATATATATATATATACTACATATATATATATTTTTCTTAATATACTGCACATCCCCGCTTGTTAGCCTGGCAGTTAGTGTTCGAATCACACACAGAGCAGTTTCATGTCTATAACTCTGCTGATGAGGCATAATATGCCGAAATGTACATACAGAGATTGACTTTTTCTCGATTTGTTTACGCCTTACATTTGAACAGATATGCCCACCTAATTCATTAATTATCAACTAATTAATTTTCAAATTAGTTATGACTTCAATTATGCACATATTCTCCCCCACCCCACAAAAATATATATATAATACTAATAAAAATATAATTAGAATTAAATTTTAACTGTTTTTACTAACTATTATTTAGAATTAGAATTAAATTTATAACAATATAGAAATTAGAATTAAGGAATTAATATTCGTGTGGAACGATACATTGTTTCTTCTTAGTTTCGCGCGCAGGCCGTACGCAAAGATTGAGAGAAAAATAACGTAGCGTTCAACCGTTATTATCCGATAAATATATTCAATATTAACTGAGGAATTACATCAATTTGGTTAATGTAGAGTGGGGTCCCGAGGAAATCATTTTTTGATTGAAACCATGGTAGACCCTTTATTTTCCATCTAACAATAATATTATTAGTATTATTACTGCTCTATATTTTTAATATATTGAGCACTTCTGGATTATTTACTAACGCCACTGCGACGGAAAAGTTAAAGCGGCAATTGGATATTATATATATATATATATATATATATATATATATATATATGTGTGTGTGTGTGTGTGTGTACTTGCTAATCTCCGAACGCAAATCAATGTAATATATATATATATATATATATATATATATATATATATATATATATATATATATATATATATATATATATACCAACCCCTTCGCACGAGAAAGATGTGACAAAAAGTCAATTTATTAAGCGGAGTTTAACAAGTTTGAATTCTGAGTTGTCCTTCTCCTAGACTGGTAACTTAGCCAAGGTTAAATACGCCAGTCTTTCCTGATTAATTACCCATAGCTGGAATTGTTGGATGCATGCTTTTCCAAGGTTATTAGCTCTATGTGAAATCTAAACAGCCTTGTCCAGGATTTGACCTCGGAACGACGAGACCATTTCCTACGACTCAAACCATTACACCACACGCCTCCATATAATATAGTATAATATTATATAATCTATTAGTAATGGAGATTCGCTTCCGGTTTTTGTCTGTAAAAAAAAATTATGTCACAGTTTACGTCACAATTCCCCAAATCGTCATAACATAGAATAAATACACACAAAATTTGAACATGCAACATTAGACAGTCCTCATTGTTTTTTAACATTTTTTTTATATAGTTTGTTTTATTTTAATAATTTATTGTTTTATTTTAATACATATTTAAAGTTTACATTTCAAATTGTTTTATTTTTTAATCCTTTAATGAATTTGATGATTTTACTTACTTAGGGTACAAACTCGCTAACATTAAATCTTTAACTCCCACCTCTCAGGCAATATGTTTTTAAAATTTATTTTTACATCGCCCGGAGAGTGTTTTTTTTTATTTTGTACTAGTATTATATCATATCTACAAGGACACCCACCTATCTAAAAATATTAGACAAGTCTGGCACAAGGTCTTACTAGTGGTGCACGAGTAATATTTTGGCTAGCAGCTTTTTTTATGAAGAGCCTTTATATCAGTTGGAAGACGATCTTTTCCTTAATTTAACCTTCAAGAGAATTCCTTATCGTATTCGAAGCCTTAAATGTAAATTTGTTTCAAAGGAGATCGAATGAACGATTTCAGAAAATGTCGGATTTTTTTTTTTTTTTTTTTTTTTTGCCAACGGAAAGGAAAATTGAATTTCTTGTTCGTAATTCGAAAATTTAATACTTTTAGGATTATCAAAAAAATATTTTTTTCGAGGGGTTGGTGGGTGCGTAATTTTCCCGCTCCTTCCACATGAGAAGAAATGCTGAAATTAAATTCCGTTTGAGTAGAGAAGATTAGGTATATATATATATTTTTTTTTTTTGTTTCCTTTGCAAACGGGGTAGAAATATTTATAAAAAAATTATTGATAATTTACGATACAAACTTGCACGTGTTGGAATTTGTCAAAATGAATATTTTATGGGATTTTAGAAACGTACGTAATCCACCGTACCCGCGACTTACGTGTCCTTAATGTCGTATTTAGGCGAAGGGAATGACAAAATTATTTTTGAATTTATTTGACGTCTTTAAATTGAAATTAATCTTCTTAATAAAACCAAAACCAAAAGAAAAACAAAAACGAAGAATCCTTTTATTATATTTCTTAATGTTTCTAGACAAACATTGAAGATAAATTATTCTATCGGTCTAAACTGAAATAAATACAACCTACGGCTTTCATCATTTGGGTCGAAAAATATATTTTGCATGAGAAATCGCATATATATATATATATATATATATATATATATATATATATATATATATATATGCGATTTCTTATTATAAATATTTCACAGACGCTGCCGCTGTCGATAACAACAGAGACAAGGAAGCTGTTAAACAGGAATACCATTCATTTAATAAAGGGTATCTAACGAACCTGAAAATTTATGACAAAAAATAATAATAATAAAATAAGTGAATCCAATACGCCATAATATCGAGTTCATTCATTTATATATTTTTAATGCTTCGTAATAACGCCCAACTTAAAAAAAAATTAATATATATATATATATATATATATATATATATATATATATATATATATATATATAGATAGATAGATAGATAGATAGATAGAGATGGGAAGCGCGTGGTGTAATGGTTAAAGTAATGGGAAATGGACGTGGTAATTGCATTTCACTTAGCGCTAATACCCTTGGGAAAGGTATGAATCCTACTCTCCCTCCAGCTATGAGTAAATAGTAGGGCAGACTGGGTTCTTTAACCATGGCTAGGTAACCAGTCTAGGAGAAGAAAAACTGAATTTAAACCTGTTGAACCCCGCTTAAGTAATTGACCTTGTGTCGTATCCTGCTCGTGCAGAGGATTTGGTATATATATATATATATATATATATATATATATATATATATATATAGCAATAGCATAATCTTTACAGATCACTGCCCCTCTCTCTCTCTCTCTCTCTCTCTTATATATATATATATATATATATATATATATATATCAATAAGTCATCCACAGACACGTGTTTCGGCGTTTCACGCTTCTTCAGTGTGGCTAGACACAACTATCTTTGGCTAGGGTCGAACTCAGACTGACCGTTTGGCAGCCCGATATCTAATCCTCTCGGCCAATGACAGCTGTAGCGGGACTGGTGTTTTTAAACTATTAAGTGCATAGGTTTGTTTATGTATTTTACGGTCACTGAGAGATCAAATTTCCGGGAAACGATCATTTAAAATTAATGAAATTAAAATTAATGAGAGAGAGAGAGAGAGAGAGAGAGAGAGAGAGAGAGAGAGAGAGAGAGAGAGAGAGAGAGAGAGAGAGAAAAATTAGAAACAGGAGAGCTAAGTGACTACTTTCGTTCCTCTCAACAGAGCTAAATATCGTCGGAAAATATAACCAAAGAACGATTAAGAACAGGAAATGGGATGAGTAAGAAAATAAAAACACAATTAAAAGAAAAGGAATAATCCTTTTCTTTTATCTCTAAAAGGGGAGGAAAATACGAGACTATAGGTATCTGAATTAAATCTGATACCCTTTCTGCAGATTTCCGAGAAATTCTGCAGATTTCCGAGGAATTCTGCAGATTTCCGAGAATTATGCAGTACGAACGCAATCAGATCGTCTGTTATGTTACTTTCTTCTGGCCACAGCCTCATAGTCTCTATTGCAATTCTCCAGTTCATGCCTGATTGTTTTTACAGTGTTCGGGAGCATTGGGCAGCAACCATAATCCCCTTATTTTGATGGCCGGCGCAGATCATGATACAAATTATTACCCCCCCCCCCGTGATTCTCTTTGGGTTGGCTTACTGGTCAGAATATATAAGGTCTCTAAGATTTTTAAATGATAAAAGGAGTGTGACTTGCTCACAACAAAGAACCAGTGATCAATGAATAAATTACCATTCTTAAAATCGGTATGCAAATTATTCACACCATATACTATGTAAACTTTAATTCAATCTTTTTATCATATATTTCATAGAAGACAGTGACTGAGGGTCTTAATGTCCTGGGTATGACGTTAAACTATGATGGTTAAGTCCCAATTCTCGAACTCTGGGGAATGTGGAGCATCCCTTCATCACCATTACTCCCAAGTCCAACCTGACCCGAAGTGGTAGTACCCGTTAGGGTCCTATCTATGGGTTAAATACATCTAGTTTATCTGTTGTGATCTGTTTTTCTTTAGAAATCAATTATCTCTTATCCTATCTGGGGTATCGTTCCTCGATGGGCTGCCTTTTCAGCACTCACCTGCGTCAGTGCTGTTGATCCTTTCATGGACATACCTGTGCTGCAGGTGAAATAAAGATCCGTATCAGTTGTAAATCGACCGTGACAGGTGTAAAAGCAATAATGACGAGCGGTGAACGACTGTGTGGTTTTTCCCTCACACTAACAACGCTCCACACCTCAGTCGAAATGACCTGCCCCCTCTGCGTCTTTCAATAAACCTCATCACCGACACTTGTACCCTCCCTCTGCACACACACTCTCTCTCTATCTATCTGCTCTCTCTCTCTCTCTTTCTCTCGTTCACTCTCTCTCCTTTTCAAGCGACCTCTTTTGCAATGCAAATTCGAAAGCCGGCACCCACATCCTCACCTTCACTCAAATGCATTAAAATAAATTCAACTTAATTAAATTGAATATCTTGAGAGATATTGCGTCTTTCGATAATGAAAAAAGAAAGCATAATTTTTTCCCCCTAAAATTACAAAAAGCTTTCATTAATTTTATTAAGAAAAAAAAAAATTTCTTCAAAAAATCGATTAACCCTATAATGACGAAAATAACATAATTTATATTTAAAGACAAAAGTGTTTACACACACACACACACACACACACACACACACACACACACACATATATATATATATATATATATATATATATATATATACACACAAGGTATCCAAATGACTGGTAGTTAGGGATGATTCCACTTGGGATCCTCAAAATCACACTGTATAACCATACTGTATGCTCCTGTAGGTGCAAACATATATTCATACAAGGATTTTTTATAAATCCCTAAAGAGAGCTCAATGTATAATAATCAATAAATTAGATTAAATACAGAGCAATATTTAACTTTCAAAGAAAGAAAAAACTTAACAAATCGTCATTCCGTAATAAATTCATTTCAACCAAAAGCTGAAAAGGCCTTAAAAATGTCTAAATTAAAAACATTTTTTTAATTTAAAAAAAAATTAAATTAAAAAAAAAAGAAGCCTTTTGAACTTTTGGTCGAAATAAATTTATTACAGAATGACGGTTTGTTAAGTTTTTTTCTTCTTTGAAAGTTATATATATATATATATATATATATATATATATATAATATTGTAAAAAAATTGAAAAGACACAGGTTTATAAACGAATGATGTTTATTTCACCTACGCTGCAGTGTTTCGGTCTGTTTCGATAGACCTTCATCAAGGCTTTTGTTGGTTTGAGGAAAAATAAATTATTACGGAAAATAAAAATCTGCGTGTCTCTGTTTTTGGTGTGTTAGGCTTCTTTTTGTCAATCTTGAAATGTGAGAGAGAAAAAAATTCTATTTAAAATTGGTGACAAACGCAGTTTTTACAATATTACATACTGTCGGATTTACTTCCCTTTTTTCTTCACACACACACACACACACACACACACACACACACACACACACACACACACACACACACACACATATATATATATATATATATATATATATATAGGGGGAACCATAATGATGGAAGACATTTTAAATACTATTTTCTCAGATTACAAAAGCGACACAGAGTACTTAGTATATCTATTACATAACTAGTTTACAGGAGTTTTATATGTAATCTAAGATTTGAATATTCTGTCCTTGAGATGGTCACCATCATGACGAAAACATTCGAGAGCTCGATTTCTGATATCACGTAAAGTGTGGTTTAGCATATCAACTGGAATAGCTGTTATCTCTCTACGGATGCTTTCTTTCAGTTCCACTGTCGTGTGGGGTTATCTGAAAGATCGGGTATATGCATGGGGGATGGTTCTTATCCCTTTGTAGAGGTGCAGTCGGTGTATTCTAAAGCCTCAGCCGACAGGGCTGTTTTTTTAAAAATTATATATGGGGTAGGGGCGTTGTTAGATTATTCTTACTATCTTCTTTTAAGATTAGCTCATATTTTCTTGTCCGCTTTCTTCGCTATCCAGTTCTGTTCATCGGGAAAATAACTTGATTAAAAAAAATAAAAAAAGAAATAAAAAAGGAAAAAAAAGAAAACGAGTCTTCATTGATTATTCCGGTAATAGTGCAACGCGATGCCATTTTAGAGCGGGAAAAATCAGTTAAAAAATAGACTGCTGAAATGCAGCTGCAACAGGTAAGCTGTTGACAGATGACAATGAATTTGGATTTAATCAAATTTCTCAAAGTTTTTTTTTTTTTTTTTCAAAATTCAAAGTTTCAAAGCAAAACACTGACAGTGTAGGCTCGTTTATATTTCACACATTATATAAGAAAATAATTCTGAGACTGTCTTTTATTACTTATATAATGCTTTGTTTTTCCTTATCTTATACTTTTTTGAAGAAATCTCCATCAATTTTGGTATGTTTTGGTTTCGCTTCCAAAGATAACAAAAGAAAGTTTCTGCTGGTAGTTAAAAGTGTCTCCTAATCAAGTGTAAAATTTCAAAATCTATTAATAATGGAGACATAACATCTTTGGAGCACTCTCTATTAGTAATGGAGATTCGCTTCCGGTTTTTGTCTGTAACAAAAATTACGTCACTGCTTACGTCACATTACCCAAAATCGTCATAACATAGAATAAATACACACAAAATTTGAACATGCAGCATTAGACAGTCCTCATTGTTTTTTAAAACAAGTTTTAATAAATACATGACTGGTATTATATATCTATATATAGTTTGTTTTATTTTAATACATATTTAAAGTTTACATTTCAAATTGTTTTATTTTTTAATCCTTTAATGAATTTGATGATTTTACTTACTTAGGGTACAAACTCGCTGACATTGAATTTTTTACTCCCACCCCTCAGGCAATATGATTCAAAAATCTATTTTTACATCGCCCAGAGGGTGTTTTTATTTTGTACGAGTATCTATAAAGATTAGTTGCGTTGATTTTGAAAAACCAAATCGCGTGTAAAATTTAGTCTAAAAAAAGTCATATTTTATGTTTTCGGCTGCTCAAAGTAAAATACAGCAAGAGAATTCAAATTGGATTTTACGGCATATTAATGCCTGTGTAATTATAAAATATATGCCTTTATATATATATATATATATTGAGAAAATTTTTAAAGAAAACAAACACAAAATGTCATGAACGATGGAAACTTTTTATGTCGATTTTAAGTATTTCGTTTTTAAAAAAAATAAAACCTTCTTCAGGACATTGAAAATTTGTATGAGTAAAAGATGAAAGATGTCCAGTGTATGTTGAATATGTGATATATATATATATATATATATATATATATATATATATATATATATATATATTATATATATAACAAAAAACAAATTGAAACGCATTTCTAATTGAAAAAAATTCTATTCCTCTCTCCCAAATATTGTGACTTCTCTCTAATAAAAAAAAATAATGCCTTTCTAATCAAAAATTGCAAATCCTCTCTTACACAAAAATTGCAATTCCTCTCTAAAAAAAAAAAAAAAAATCTAACGCCTTTCTAATAAAAAACTACAAATCCTCTCTCACAAAAATTGCAATTCCTCTCTAACAAAAAAGAAAAAAAAAGAAAACAAAATTACAATGCCTTTCTAATAAAAACATTTTATTCCCCTCTCAAAAAACTTGCGAATTCTGTCTTTAAAAAATCGCAACGCCTTTCTAATAAAAAAATGCTATACCTCTCTTTAAAAAATCGCAACGCTTTCTAATAAAAAAAATGCTATACCTCTCTTTAAAAAATCGCAACGCCTTTCTAAAAAAAAAATGCTATACCTCTCTTAAAAATCGCAACGCCTTTCTAATAAAAAAATGCTATACCTCTCTTTAAAAAATCGCAACGCCTTTCTAATAAAAAAAATGCTATACCTCTCTTTAAAAATCGCAACGCCTTTCTAAAAAAAAATGCTATACTCTCTTTAAAAAATCGCAACGCCTTTCTAATAAAAAAATCTAACCCCTCCCTTTAAAAGATCGCAACGCCTTTCTAATAAAAAAAAATGCTATACCTCTCTTTAAAAAAATCGCAACGCCTTTATAATAAAAAAAAATGCTATACCTCTCTTTAAAAAATCGCAACGCCTTTCTAATAAAAAAATGCTATACCTCTCTTTAAAAAATCGCAACGCCTTTCTAATAAAAAAATGCTATACTTCTCTTTAAAAAAATCGCAACGCCTTTCAAATAAAAAAAAAATGCTATACCTCTCTTTAAAAAATTGCAACACACCTTGTAACCAAAAATAAAATTGCCACACCTGTGCAATCAAAAATTATATCTGCAGATTCTGTGTAACCAAGAATAAAATACCACCACCTCTGCAGTCGAAAATAAAACTACATCAATAGGAAGAGGTACATTTATTTCGGGACTGTTACTGTGATTCATATTTTTAGTTACTGAGCTTACAAGCTGCAGAGTTCATCTTCTACATGACCTGACCTTGTGACCTGGTTTTGGTAATTTCACACCACCGCCCACATTAGGATACATGATTAAGTTGCATCCAACATCCTATCGAACATCCTACGGATATATATATATATATATATATATATATATATATATATATATATATAATGATATTCGTCAATTAGTATTAATAATGAGCGTGATTTCAATTTTGTCGAGAAAGTATCCTGAAAGAATAGCCCAGTTGCGTTGATATTCTGGTTTCTATGAATTTACTTTTTTGCTATCTTTTACTATGTTTTTAGAATCATATATATATATATATATATATATATATATATATATATATATATATATATATATTCTGTTAGTTGATAATAGGGTAGCCACCTTTATTCTACTATTTGATAATAGGGTTGCTACCTTTATTCTACTATTTGATAATAGTGTAGCCACCTTTATTTTACTTTTTTATAATAGGGTGATCAACTTTAATCCACGAATTCCACCCAAATATTAAAAAGTTGGCCAGAAAACTTGAAAAAATCACAAATAAAATTGTTAAACAGGAGATGTGTCTTTTGTTCAATTCAACATTAATATATATATATATATATATATATATATATATATATATATATATATATGTGTGTGTGTGTGTGTGTGTGTGTGTGTGTGTGTATGCATGTTGAATTAAACAAAAAGACACATCTCCTGTTTGACAATTTTATTTGTGATTTTTTTCGAGTTTTCTGGTCAACTTTTTAATATTTGGGTGGAATTCGTGGATTAGTCGACCAAAGTTCATGTCCCGAGTACTTCAAATTATATTAACTAGAAGCTTTATACATAAAACAATACAAACCATCCTTAAACAAAATTAATTTCCAATACAGTACACACATTTAAAAATGCCTATAGCACCTTTTCCATCAATTCTCCTCCTTCCAGCCTCCACATCCATTAATATAATTTAAAAACTGGAACACATCACCCCTGATGATGGCACTTCGAAGTGCCGAAAGTACTCGGGACATGAACTTTGGTCGACTAATCAACGAATTCCACCCAAATATTTAAAAGTTGGTTAGAAAACTTGAAACAATCACAAATGAAATTGTTAAACATCTTATTATAATGGAGATTGTGGGTTTGTCTGTCTAACCGAAACTATATTACTATACAAGTCACAGTTCCTTTAGTTATTTACATCATATTCTCCATAATTTTATTTTTTATTTAAACCTCAATTATTAATAAAATTGTTTTACATTACTTACACTGTTGACCATATCTACATGCTAATAACATGCAATTGTATTTATATATACAACAAAATAGAGGTTTACAGTGTGAATGGGAAGGCTAATTGCATATTGATCTTAAAAAATTGATTTTAATAAATATATGCTTAATATTATTGATTTCTAATTGTTTGGTTTTATTTACTGAATATGAGCAAAAATCTCTTCAATAAATCTTAAAAGAAATCCCTTAACAAGAAGAAATAATTGTAATATTATTCTTTACTTCCTATTTTAACTAAACAGTTTAATTAGGAAAATTTACCAATGAAAGACGGGAGCAACGTAAAATGATGGAAGAGTTAGTTTCAAAGTTGTTCTATTTTTCAATCATACCCCCTCTGTTCAAAATCTTTTTATCTACATTCTTATTCAGTTTCAATTAGCCTTTCTAATTTAATATCATATTTTATTATAAAATTTAACTAAAAAACTTGCATCCGGAGGGTGAATATATATGCTAGTATATATATGTGTGTGTGTGTGTGTGTGTGTGTGTGTGTTTGTGTGCGTATATATACTTTCAATAAGGAAGAAAACTTTAAGAAACTATCATTTAGCTATTATAAATTTATTTCGACCAGAACTTAATAAATATTTTAATCAGACAGCCAACTACATTATAACAAGCTAGAATGGAGAAAACACTTTTTACATATTTTTTCTTTTTTTTTCTTTTTTACTAATTTATCTTTTTGAACTTCTTTTTCTTTATTTTTTTTTGTTACAAAACCAGTTAAATCCCTCCTCTTCAAACACACCCTCATAAAACCGTATGTATGAAGATAATAATAACAATAAGAAAAAAATAATCAAATGCATGATAAAAAAAAATATGTTGCACAGGATATCCATAACTTTTGATATAATTTATCCAAAACTTCCTGAGCACAAAACTATATTCTTGCATATCAATTGGAGTAAGTTAATCTACATGAATAAATAAGAAGATTTTTAAAATCCATTCTGTATTTAATTTAAATATAAGAAGTGGGTTTTAAACTTTGATTTTGCTGAAAATATAGATTTTTGCTGAACTTGTACATTTTCCTGAGAATGGTACCTTTTGTCGAAATTATAGATTTTCCTGAAAATGTGTACATTTTGCTGAAAATTTGTACATTTTGCCGAAATTATGAATTTTTTGCTGGAAACTTGTGTACATTTTGCTGAAATTATATATTTTTGCTGAAAATTCGTACATTTTGCTGAGATAATAGATCTTCCTGAAAATTTGTACATTTTGCTGAAATTAAAGATTTTTGCTGAAATTGTACATTTCGCTGAGATTATAGATTTTTGAAGTTGTAAGTAAATAAAAATGTATCAGAGGTACAGTCATTTTTAAAATATTGGTAAAATTATTACTGGTATTTTGTTAGAAAAAATATTATTAACATTGTAATAAAATAAAAAATAAAAATGATGTTTTACATCATCATCATCATCATCATCATCATCATCACTGTTACCCTTGATTATAAACTATAATTATACCTATTATTATTATTATTATTATTATTATTATTATTATAAAAATAATTTTAAATTCATGATAAACATGTTAAACATTATTACTATATAGCTGTCGTCTAATCATTTATTATTATTCACTCCTTTTGAGTTTTCACATCAGCGTTAGCTGATGGTCTTTCACTGGAGTCTAAGTGACAGCAAGTCTCCTCAGGTCTCCAGGACTCTTCTGAGTATTCTGGCAGATTGCAGCAGTGCAGTGTTCTGAATGGTTTCAACCCTTCCTCTGATTTCCAAACATTCCAGACCCTTTTCCAATCCTTTTGGGACTGTTCCAAGTACACCAACTACGATTGGTATCACCTTCACTTTCATGTTCCATAACATTTTAAGTTCTCTGACAAGGTCCAGATATTTGTCTATTTTTTCATTTTCCTTCAGCTTCACACTGTGATCTACTGGCACTGCAAAATCTACCAGTTGACAAGTTCTTTCTTTTTTGTTAATCAACACTAGGTCTGGTCTTCTTGCTGGGATAAGGTGATCCGTTTTTATTTCAAAGTCCCAGAGAATTTTATGCGTTTCGTTCTCAAGAACAGATTCTGGTTTATGCATATACCATTTTGTTGTGTGATCAAAATTTAAATTTTTGCATAGTTCCCAGTGGATCACCTTCCCAACCCAGTCGTGCCTAGTTTTGTACTCCCATTTTGCTAGTTTGCTACATTTGCATAGTACATGGTTTACAGTCTCATCTCTGTCACCGCATAGTTTACATTTACTATTTTGTTGGGTCTTATCAAGTTTCGCTTTGATATAGTTTGTCCTTATGGCATTATACTATGCAGCAATTATTAGTGATTTAGTTTCTCTTTTGAGGTTTCCTTTTCTTAACCATGTCCATGTTTTTTCATGTGCAACCTTATTATTTTCACTCCTTTTGGGTTTTTCACACCAGCGTTAGCTGATGGTATTTCACTAGAGTTTCAGTGACAACAAGTCTCCTCAGGTCTCCAGGACTCTTCTTAGTATTCTAGCCGATTGCAGCAGTGCAGTAGTCTGGATGGTCTCGATTCTTCCTCTGATTTGCAGATCCTCCAATCTTTTTTCCAATGTTTTTTGGACCGTTCCAAGTGCACCAACTACAATTGGTATCACTTTTACTCTCATATTCCACAGCTTTTTCAATTCTCTGGCAAGTTCCAAGTATTTATCCATCTTTTCGTTTTCCTTCAAATTCACCCTGTGATCTGCTGGAACCGCAAAGTCCACCAGTTGACACGTTCTCTGTTTTCTTTTTGTTCATCAACACTAGGACTGGTCTCCTGGCTGGGATGGGGTGATCCATCTTTTATTATTATTATTATTATTATTATTATTACTAGCAAATATATGCACCCTCCGGGTGCAAGTATTTAAGTTTTAATATGATATAAAATATCATATTAAATTAGAAAGGCTAATGAAACTGAATAAGAATGCAGATAAAAAGATTTGGAACAGAGGGGGTATGATTGAAAAATAGAACAACTTTGAAACTAACTCTTCCATCATTTTCCGTTACCCCGTCTTTCATTGGTAAATTTTCCTAATTTAACTATTTAGTTAAAACAGGAAGTAAAGAATAAAATTACAGTTATTTCTTCTTTTTAATGGATTTTTTTAAAGATTTATCCCCGAGATTTTTGCTCATATTCAATAAGATAAAACCAAACAATTAGAAATCAATAATGCTAAGCATATATTTATTAAGATCAAATTTCTAATATCAATATGCAAATTAGCCTTCCCATTCACACTGTAAACCGGTATTTTGTTGTATATATAAATACAATTGTATGTTATTAGTATGTAGATATGGTCAACAATTAATAGCGTAAAACAATTTTATTAATAATTGAGGTTTAAATAAAAAATAAAATCATGGAGAATGTGATGTAAATAACAAAGGGAGTTGTGACTTGTATAGTAATATAGTTTCGGTTACAGACTGACAAACCCACAATCTCCATTATAATAAGATTATTATTATCATTATCATCCTCATCTCTACTATAATAATCATAACCACAACATACTATTATTATAAAATGATTAGTGATTAACTTTATTATCATTATAATCTTCTTCTTTAGTTTTTATAAATATTCATATTTCAGTATTGCTACTATCATGATAATTTTCAAAATTATGAAACAAATTATCGCTAACTCATCTCGTTACAATTAACATACAATTAAAATACAATTAAGAAAAATTAATTATAATTAATTAATGTGAAATAAACAAAAACCATTACAAATTACAAATTACTACTATTACTGTTCATATTTATATGATTATAAATATTCATAATCTCCTCTAAATAATACATATTTATATATATATATATATATATATATATATATATATATATATATATATATATATATATATATAATTAAAATATATATGGAGAAAACCGCAACTCCATAAAAGTTTCATATATCACCCCACCAAAGAATTGTTGAAATAAAATTTAATAATTACTGTTAAATAGATTATTACAATAAAAAATTGATATTATTACTTTTTATCATCAATATACCTATCATCACTAAAAACCTCATCTACACCACGTTACCATATTCATAATTATATTTACTAATTATAAGTACCATTATTTATTATCATAATGATTATAGTTAAATAAGTAATCACAATTAAAAATTATTAGCTTTTTGATATTACCACCTTCACTTTTAAATCAATAAATACTTTTTCATATGAGTTTGTATCTATTTTTATGGCGTCATCTAAATATCAGTTCATTACTTTTATTAAGTGGCTGGCTAGTAGATCTATATCTAATTATGCTTATTTTCCCCTCTAGGCAGAGGTTACATCTATTACTGAAATAAGATTAAAATGGGTAGAAGATTTGTTAATGAACTTCCACTTAATTTGTGGAGTTAAACCCCAGACTTTTAAGCCAG
This sequence comes from Doryteuthis pealeii, assembly GCA_023376005.1. Lineage (NCBI taxonomy): Eukaryota > Metazoa > Mollusca > Cephalopoda > Myopsida > Loliginidae > Doryteuthis > Doryteuthis pealeii. Next base: position 13,334,637 of record CM042178.1, read on the forward strand.
TTAAACTTCAGACTCAAAACCCACATTGATAAGGCCATTTGGTTTCTAAGTGAAGTGTTGAAAAAGAAGTGTCTATGATGATAGAACCTCTGTTTCCAATTACCAGCGGAGATTCCAATATAAAGTTTCTCTTCCTTTTATTTTCCACCGGGAAAATAAATAAAAAAGGAAAAAATATTTTCTCTATTCAACAACAACACAACAACAACAACAACAACAATAAAATAATAATAATAATAATAATAATAATAATTGTTGTACCAGCCGTTCCTACAGTGGAGAATATACACCGGTTCTCACTATAAATAGTGAGACACCGAGTGAAAAGGTTGTACTGTTACCGTTTAACGGCAAGCTAGCCGTTCCTGTACCATTATTGTAAATACACTTGTCTTATTTTACCCTACCTCGACTTGACTTCTATTTTACTGTTGGATTAACATCACAACAATAATAATAATAATAATAAATAATAATAATAATAATAGCAAAAACAACAACAACAAACAGCATAATAATAATAATAACAAATACAATAATAATAATAATAATAATAATAATAATAATGATGATAATAATAATAATAATAATTCTCTGGGACTTTGAAATAAAAACGGATCACCTTATCCCAGCAAGAAGACCAGACCTAGTGTTGATTAACAAAAAAGAAAAAACTCGTCAACTTGTGGATTTTACAGTTCCAACAGATCACAGGGTGAAGCTAAAGGAAAATGAAAAAATGCACAAATACCTGGACCTTGCCAGAGAACTGAAAAAGTTATGGAATATGAAAGTCAGTGATACCAGTTGTAGTTGGTGCACTTGGAACGGTCCCAAAAGGATTGGAAAAGGGTTTGGAAAGTTTGGAAATCAGAGGAAGGATTGAAACCATTCAGAACACTGCACTGCTGCAATCTGCCAGAATACTCAGAAGAGTCCTGGAGTATCTGAGGATACTTGCTGTCACTCAGACTCCAGTGAAAGACCATCAGCTAACGTTGATGTGAAAACTCAAAAGGAGTAAGTAATAATAATAATAATAATAATAATAATAATAATAATAATAATAATAATTCGAGACCATTCAGAATACTGCACTGCTGCAATCTGCCAGAATACTCAGAAGAGTCCTGGAGAACTGAGAAGACTTGTTGTCACTCGGACTCCAGTGAAATGCCATCAGCTAACACTGATGTGAAAAACTCAAAAGGAGTGAATAATAATAATAATAATCTTATTATAATGGAGATTGTGTGTTTTTCTGTCTGTAACCGAAACTATATTCCTACTCAAGTCACAATTCTCTTAGTTATTGACATCACATTCTCTTTTATTTTTATCTAAACCTCAATTATTAATAAAATTGTCTTACATCATTGATACTGTTAACTATGTCTACATACAGACAACATGCAATTATATTTATATATACAACAAAATAGCGGTTTACAGTGTGAAC
>CM042178.1:13341095-13346095 GCA_023376005.1 Doryteuthis pealeii
ATTATATTATGTTATACTAGCAAATATATGCACCCTCCGGGTGCAAGTATTTAAGTTTTGATATAATAAAATATCATATTAAATTAGAAAGGCTAATGAAACTGACTAAGAATGCAGATAAAAAGATCTGCAACAGAGGGGGTATAATCGAAAAATAGAACAACTTTGAAACGAACTATTCCATCATTTTCCATTACTCCCTCTTTCATTGGTAAATTTTCCTAATTTAACTATTTAGTTAAAATAGGAAGTAAAGGATAATATTACAGTTATTTCTTCTTGTAAATAAATTTCTTTTAAGATTTATCCACGAGATTTTTGTTTATATTTCTTAAGATAAAACCAAACAATTAGAAATCAATAATACCAAGCACATATTTATTAAAATAAAATTTTAAATATCAATATGCAAATTAGCCTTCTCGTTCAAACTGTAAACCGCTATTTTGTTGTATATATAAATACAATTGCATGTTATTAGCACGTAGATATGGTCAACAGTATTAATAATGTAAAACAATTTTTATTAATAACTGAAGGTTTAAAAGAATGAAATCATGGAGAATTTGACGTAAATAATTAAGGGAATTGTGACTTGAGTAGTAATATAGTTTCGGTTACAGACAGAAAAACACACAATCTCCATTATAATAAGATTATATCATATAATATGTGAATCTGTGTGTGTTTTGTGAAAAACCCTTTGGTTGTCTTAGAAGCATGGAAAAGAGTAAAGATCAAAATCAAAATGATGTAATGGTTTTCTTAATCTAAGTTATTTTCCTTATATTTCGATGTGCTTCCCTCTATCGCAAAGGTTTATCTTTAGACTGATTGTTCTTTCACTACTATGTGTTCTTTGCTTTTGGGTCACATATACCGAAAAAGAAGCATACGAGGATTCCATAACACACACACACACAGACATGCACACACATACACAAACACACACACACACATACATACACACACACACACACACACACATATATATATAGAGAGAGTTATCACTAGGTGCATTGGTTAGTTAGTGGTGGGCCAAGTTTTTGGGAACTTTTCACTTTATTTGTAAGCTATATATAAGCCAGCCCCTAGCTTCTGGATGTTGATGAAAATCAACATACAAATAAAGTGGGAAGTTCAATCTCCTTCTCACACCCTCCAATCTCTCTCTTTACACTCACAGAGAAACTAACTCATATAAGTAGTTAATCAATATATATAATATATATATATATATATATATATATATATATATAGAGAGAGAGAGAGAGAGAGAGAGAGAGAGAGAGAGGGAAAATGATAGGGAGAATGTTAAGTTAGAGGCGGGTCAGTTTTTGACTTAATTGCAAATTATGACTAAGTAGAACCAATTATAATGGATTTTTTTCCCAAACGTAACTCCATCCCAGAACAAAGGAATATTTTAACATGTATTTTGTGTCCTTAAACTAAATAGGAAAAAAGCCTTTAGCAAACAAACATTGATTAACTCAGTTTTAGTATAATAATAGATATATATCCTTGAAAATGAGTTTTTACAAAACGAGATTTTACAACTAAACGTGTTCATTCCCCATAGAGCTAAAGGATAGATCGATAAACATGAGATCGATTGAGTTAAGGAAGAAAAGAAAAGAAAACAAAAAACAAAAACTAAACAGTTTGGATCATGTTATTATTCTATTTCAGTCTGTTCATATCTATCTATCTATCTATCTATCTATCTCGGTCTGTTCGTATCTATCTATCTATCTATATATCTATCTATTTCAGTCTGTTCATATTTATCTATCTATCTATCCATCTCTCTCTCTCTCTCTCTCTCTCTCTATATATATATATATATATATATATATATATATATATATATATATTGCAGTCTGTTCCTATCTATCTATCTATCTATCTATCTATCTCGGTCTGTTTATATCTATTTATCAATCTATTTATCTATCTATCTCGATCTGTTCATATCTATCTATCTATCTATCTCTCTGGGTCATTTCATATCTATCTATCTATCTATCCATCTATCTATCTCGATCTGTTTATATCTATTTTTCTATCTATCTATATATCTATTTCAGTCTATTCATATCAATATATCTATGTCTCAGTTCGTAGGCCAGTTTTTCCTAACTTGATATTAGAACCAACTAAAACATAACTAAATCTTAGAACCAAGGAATATTTTAGTATGAATTTTGCATCCTTAAACTAAACAGGAAAACACTTTAGAAAATAATCATTGATTCACTCACCTTTAGTATGATAACTAGACAAAATATGGCCCATTGGGTCACCCACTCAGCTCTTGGTAGATAATTGAGATTAGGGAAAAGGGAGTTTGCAAAGCGAATAAAATTAAAAAAGAAACGGTCGGACAAGACCTTAGAATAATATTGTAAGCTTTCTAAGAAAGAGAATGTATAACCTAATCTAAGCTACGGATAGAAACACATTTCAAATTCTCCCGTGTGTGTCTGAGTGTGTGTGTCTCTCTCTCTCACTCTCTCTAATCTCCCACAGAAACTAAGATTATACAACGAGGAGGTAATCAAGAGATATCTAGATGGGAAAAAGTGATAGGCAGAAAGTAAAGTAAGAGATTGGTCGATTTTTGACTTTAATGCAAATTACGACTAATTAGAATCAATTAAAACATTTTTTCAAACATAATTCAATCCTAAAAGTAAGGAATAATTTAGTATAAATTTCGTGTCATTAAACAGTAAAATAATTTTCGAGTCATTAAAAAGTAAAAAAAGCCTTTAGGAGACAAAAGTTGATTCGCTCAGCTTTATATATATATATATATATATATATATATATATATATATATATATATATATATATATATAATTGTTTTCCTTCTATATTTCTCGGAGAAGTAGCATCAGTGACTTCCGTTGACCCCTTTCCAATTGACATCAGAAATGGATAGTGATCTGCGGGCACTTTGCTGACCGTGAGGTCCAAGTTGAGATGCGAACTGGACAATGGTCAGCTCTACATCAATTAGCGGTGTCAGCCTTTTACAGTTGGATTAACAAATGGCAGTGTTTAATGTTGCGTCCTTCCGGTAGAGGTCGCACAGATCAGCACGGTGTCAGAAATGGCGATTCGGCTTGATCCTGCAAAAAATTAACCTCGTTATTGAAAGACACGCTTTGGCATCTGAGTGAGGTGAGAGATAGAGGAGCGCGTAAAATTCATAATTGGACCAAGAAAAAATGATAACTCGTTTGGTTGATGTAACGTACGGTATATATGTAACGTAGTGCCTTTTCCTTGACGGTACCAAATAGATATATGTACGGTACCAAATAGATATATGTAACGTAGTGCCTTTTCCTATGTAACGGTACCAAATAGATATATGTAACGTAGTGCCTTTTCCTTTACCAAATAGATATATGTAACGTATTTCCTTGACGGTACCAAATAGATATATGTTGCATACCTCTTTACCGGCACTAAATATCTATATTTTATATACCTTCTTACGTCTTACTCTGGTCTATTCTTCCGGCCGTCTTCTGATCGTCTATCATCTATCTTGGTCTGGTGTATCTTCTAAGGTCTCGTCTGGTCTTCTATTGAGGATTCCGGGTCTGGTCTCTGTTGGGGATCACTGCTTATCAGAAGCCCTGTGCTATTGTTAGCTTTTAGTAATAACAACAAGACTTCGATTTACGATGATGTTATTTTATTCCATAAACCCCCAGACCAGACAATGCGCGCGGATCCTTACATCTTGCTAGCTTCGCTTCTAAGTTCCAACTCTAACTAACTGAGTTGCTTACTCCTTAAACCGGAAGGGGCTTCTATCGCCTTCCTGTTCTCACGATCATCCCCAGAACGCAAGGTCAGAGTGAGGTCAAACGCGGTCACTCACTCTCAAGGCCATCAGCTGCACTAATATGATTTCTACACTATTGTCATAATCATTAGGTTTCTAATGATTATGTAACAGTTGGTTGGTTGGTTGGTTGGTTGGTTAATTTAACGTTGGAATTAAGAGAAGAGCATGGCCATTATAGTGAGATACTTTCATTTTTTGTGAGATACTTTTAGTGGATCAGGAAATGTAAAAATTTCTTAAAATTGGTTGGTTTAATTTTATGGCATGTCAACCCTTGTTGGGTTATTTTAGTTTTTATTAAATTTAACGTCGGAATTAAAAAAAAGCATGGTCATTTTGTGAGAGACAGAGGACTGTGTAAAATAATTGGACCAGGAAATGTAAACATTTATTAAAAGTAGGTTGGTTGGTTGGTTGGATTTATGGCATGTCAACCCTTGTTGGGTTATTTTATATTTTTATTAATTTAACGTTGGAATTGAAAGTAGAACATGGTCGTAATAATTGGACCAGGAAATACAAAATAATTACTAAAACTAGGTTGGTTGGTTGGTTAGTTTTTACGGCATGTTAACCCTTGTTGGGTTATTTCATACCAAAGCTACTCCCACGCCGAGTCAGAGTGAACCTGGGAGTAATTGTAATGAAGGGGTACTCACCTCCCAGAGCTTCAAAACTAGAACTTCACCATTAGATGCAATTTAACGTCATACCCAGGACACTAAGACTGTTAATTTTCACAAGCCGTCAGTAGTTAAAAGCTGGCTTATATATGATATACAAATAAAGTGGGAAGTTCAATCTCCCTCTCGCACTCTCCAATCTCTCTCCTTACCCTAACAGAGAAACTGACATATATAAGGAATAGTTAACTAATATAAATATATATATAGAGAGGGGAAGTGGCAGGCAGAATGTGAAGTAAGAGACGAGTCAGTTTTTGAATTAATTACAAATTTCAGTAAAATGATTTTAATGTTGTTTTTTTTTTTCAAATTATCCGACTGGTTATATTTAAAAAAATCTAAATCGCTTTGCAAACTCATTTTTTACTGATCACAATCATCTACTCAGAGTTCACCATCTATACATGGTAACAAATATCTACTTACAATTATATATGAATTCTCCC
>CM042178.1:13353595-13371095 GCA_023376005.1 Doryteuthis pealeii
ACATCGTGCTATTTACCATTGGGAAAAACGTACATCTAACTATTCTCTCTCCAGCTATGGGTAAATAGTAGGGCAGACTGGTATTTTCATTCTTAGTATGGCGACCAGTCTAGGAGAAGGAAAACTATAAATTCAAGCTCCGTTTAAGAATTCACCCCGTGTCACATCCTGATTTTGTGGAGGGGTTAGGTGAATACATACAATTTGATAGAAGCCTCTTACTACTGTCATGATTTAAGCCTCAATAAAACTGATTTTCGCGGCATCCACGACCTCCAGCTCTTCCTTATCTCTCTCTTTTTTTTTCTTTTTTTTTTTTTGCTGCCCATTTAATTTCATGTTGTACGAAGCTAAACTTAGTTTTTGGTCATTAAGGCCTTCCGTACAATTAGTTTTTGATTGTTTTGTACTTCCATACAAAAGTCATCAACATAAAGAAGTCACCATTCGTTTAATCTAGCCCGAAGAAATCTATAACGAGAATTTGATTCCACGAATTCAATTATGACATTTTTTTTGAGAAGATGAGAAAATAAAGTACTTATCGACCTTCACGTACTTATTGACCTCTGTCAAGGTTGGGGATGAGAGTAACAGCTTTTTTTCTTGCTAGTGCCTGGGTGATAATATGCATATAAGAGAGGTATATGCACAAAATCTCACTCGCCCCTTTTCTTCTCTATCAGCCAGTAACGAGTCTTTTCAGGTGAGTCACCGTGGTGTAGTGGCAAACGTGCTGGACTGTGGCATCGCAGTAAGCGAGTTCGAACTCCAGTGACTCTCTGACTAATACCCTCACCTAAGGGTTAAATTGTATCACTACTGTTCTTCTACAAGGGGTGTAGATGCGTGATGTAATGATTATCATCGTAGAAAATAGACACGGCGAAATGAGTTCAAATCCTGAACAAGGCTGCTTGGATTTCATATAACGCTAATACCCATGAGAAAGGTATATACCCAACTTTGCTCCTCCCAGCTATTCGTAGATAGTAAGACAGAGTGGGCTCGTTAACTTTTGTTTGGCAACCAGTCTAGGAGAAGGAAAACTCTGAATTCAAACCTGTTAAACTCCGCTCAAGAAATTGATCGTTGGTCGGGCGGAAGGGTTGGTATATATATATATATATATATATATATATATATATATAGAGAGAGAGATAGATATAGATATAGATAGATAGATAGATATTCATATAGATATAGATATAGATATATATACATGTGTGTGTGTGTGTGTGTTGTAGAAAAAATTGAAGTGAATACGACAGTATGTAATATTGTAAAAATTGAAAAAGCACAAGTTTCATAAACGAATGATGTTTATTACGCCTACGCTGCAGTGTTTCGGTCGGTCTAGATAGGCCTTCATCAGGGTTTTCGTTGGTTTAAGGAAAAAATAAATTATTACTGAAAACAAAAAGTCTGCGAACCTCTGTTTTTGGTGTGTTGGGCTTCTGTTTTGTTGAACTTCAAATGTGAGGAAGAAAAGATCTATTTAAAATTGTTGACAAAAAATTAAGACGCCGACATTTGTCAATAATTTTAAATGATGAGAAAATATTTGAAGATCAACAAATAAGAAGCAATTGTATTTATATATACAACAACATATCGCTTTACAGTGTGAACGGGAAGCCTAATTTGCATGTTGATATCAGAAATTTGATTTTAATAAATATTTGCTTGGTATTATTGATTTCTAATTGTTTAGATTTATTTGAAGAAGCATTAACAAAAATCTCGGAGATCAATCTTAAAAGAAATCGATTAACTAGAAGAAATAACTGTAATTTTATTCTCTATTTCCTTATTTAACTTAATAGCTAAATTAGGAACATTTAGCAATGAAAGACGGGAATGATGGAATAGCTAGTTTCAAAGTTGTTCTAATTTTTCATTATACACCCCCCCTCAGATTCAATTCATTTTATCTGCATTCTTATTTAGTTTTATTAGTCTTTCTAGTTTAATATAATATTTTATAACATTAGAAATTAAATACTTTGATCTTGATGTGCAAGTATTTAATTTCTAATGTTATAAAATATTATATTAAACACACAGACAGACAGACAGACAGCAGAAAAATAATATAAGATTTTCTTCATTGTTTTTTTTTATTGTTGACAATTTTTAATTCTTTTCCTCATTTTTTCCGTTTCTTTATTCTTTCTTTCTAATTTGAATTTCTACTTCTTTTTAGTTTTCATTTTTCCCCTTCTTTCTTTCTTTCTTTTTCTTTCTTTATCCATCTATTTATTTTCGCCACTAACTTCTTTCTTTCTTTCTCTGTTTCTTTCTATCTTTTTTCTTTGTCTTAGTCGTTTTCTTTCTTCTTTCTTTCTTTCTTTCTTTCTTTCTTTCTTTTTTTCTTCGTCGCTTCTTTCTTTGTCTTTACATTTATCATTTCTTCCTTTCTCTTTCGTTTTTCTTTTTTTCTTTCTTTCATTTTCATTCTTTCTTTCTTTCGTTTTTCTTTTTTTTTCTTTATTTCTTCTTTATTTCTTTTTTACCTTTCTTTCGTTTTTCTTTTCTCTTCTTCCTTTTCCCTTTCTTTCGTTTTTCTTTCTTTCCTTTCTTGGTTTTTCTTTCTTTTTTCTTTCTTTGGTTTTCTTTTTTTTTTCTTTCTTTGTTTTTCTTTCTTTCGTTTTTCTTTCGTTTTACTTTTTTATCTCTTTCTTTTTTTTCTTTTTTTCTTTCTTTCGTTTCCCCTTCATTCCCCCCTTCTTTCCTTCCTTCCTTCCTTCCTTCTTCTTTTTTTCTTTCGTTTTTCTTTCTTTTTTCTTTATTTCTTCTTTATTTCTTTTTACCTTTCTTTCGTTTTTCTTTTCTCTTTCTTCCTTTCTTTCTTTCTTTCTTTTTCCTTTCTTTGTTTTCTTTCTTTTTTTCTTCTTTGGTTTTTCTTTGTTTTTTTCTTTCTTTCGTTTTTCTTTCTTTCGTTTTTCTTTCGTTTTACTTTTTTATCTCTTTCTTTTTTTCTTTTTTTCTTTCTTTCGTTTCCCCTTCATTCCCCTTCTTTCCTTCCTTCCTTCCTTCCTTCATTTTTTTTTCTTCTCCATCATTACCCATCTAAGTGATCTTCTTGTGGTCAGCTGTTGACCATTGAAGAAATTACCCGAAACTTATTCTCTAACCACAAGTTTCTCGGATTCTATCCAAACATCTGCGCTCAATTTCTCCCCACCCACATCCCGCCAAACCATCTCCCCCACCCTTACTCTTCTTCATCTTGCCCAAATTTGGATATTTTATCTCATTCTTTTTCTTAATCATCACTAATCTCTTTCTTTCTCTCTCTCTGCCCTTCTCTCTCTCTCTCTTCTTCTTCTTCTTCTTCTTCTTCTTCTTCTTCTTCTTCTTCTTCTTCTTCTTCTTCTTTCTTTCTTTCTTTCTTTCTTTCTTTTTTTCAACTTTTACTGTTTTTATTTTTCATCTTCACATTTTCTTTCTTTCCTTCTTTATTCTTTGGTTTCTTTCTTTCTTTCTTTCTTTCTTTCTTTCTTTGTCTTTATATTTCTTTCTTTCTATCTCTTTCTTTCTTTATTTCTTTCTTTCTATCTTTCTTTGTTTTAAATTACTTTCTTACTTTCTTTAAATTCTTCTTTGCCTTCGTATTTTTCTTTCTTTCTTTCTCTTCATTCATTTCATTTATTCTTTTTGTCTTTTTTTTTCTTCACATTTTATTTCTATTTTTTACTTTCTTCTTTCTTTCTTGTCTTTTTTCTTTTCTTCTTTCTTCTTTCTTTCTTTGTCTTCGTATTTTTCTTTCTTCTTTCTTCTTTTCTTTTCTTCGTATTTTTCTTCCTTCTTTCTTTCTTTCTTTTTCTTCGTATTTTTTCTTTCTTTCTTTTTTCTTTTTCTTCTTTCTTTTTCTTTCTTCTTTCTTTTTCTTCGTATTTTCTTTCTTTCTTTTCTCTTTCTTTTTCTTCGTATTTTCTTTCTTCTTTTTTCTTTGTCTTCGTTTCTTTCTTTCTTTCTTGTCTCGTATTTTTCTTCTTTCTTCTTTGTCTTCGTATTTTTCTTTTTTCTTTCTTTCTTTCTTTTCTTCGTATTCTTTCTTTCTTTCTTTTTTCTTCTTCTTTCTTTCTTTTTTTCTTTCTTCTTCTTTCTTCTTCTTTTTCTTTCTTCTCTTTCTTTCTTTTTCTTTCTCTTCGTATTCTTTTCTTTTTTTCTTTCTTCTTCTTTGTCTTCGTTATTTTTCTTTCTCTCTTCTTCTTTCTTTCTTTCTATTCTTCCTTTCTTATTCTTATTCTATTTCTTTCATTTAGTTTCAATTTATTCCCAATCTCACTGCAACCCTTTCAATCTCCGCACCACCACTAACTCCTCGCACTACATCTCTCCACCCCCCGTTTTTGCACATCATACCACCCTCCACCTCGTCCTCCCCACCCTACTAATACATCCCCTTCCACCTCCACCCGCCATTTCTACTTACCACACCGCATCGAATATCAATACGAATCCATTCCATCGATTTGATCTTAACTGAAAATCTGAAAACTTCATTCCAACGTCACCCCATTCCCCCACCCCACGTTGCATCTATATATCCTAACTCCAACAACCCCCTAACCAGCCACCTTCATCGCATAAACCTAACCCCCCCCCAACCAACCCCCCGGACTTCATCGTTCGCGGCGGATGATGAAGTGCTGTCTCTGTACAGTTAGCGTCCGATTATCTTCCGTCTGCGTCGCACCCCGTAGACTAACACCCCCCCCCCCTGCCGACCCGTACGACACTCGTGCGAAAAAGACGAAAGACAGTCGAACATCTTCAACACACTGCTGCAAGGCGGGATGTGTTCGAGGCGAGACGAAATCACAGTTTCACGGCTTTATAAATCGTGGAGGCGTTCGACCTATTTCCCCCCCACCCCCCAGCCTTTGCGAGAAACGTACATTTACGCGTTAGACAATGTTACGATATCAATAAATCAAAAATCGTCATTAGAAAAACACTGAAAGCAGGGGGGATGGACAAATAAGAGAGCACACCAATGTGGGTTCGTTGATCTTTACGGCATGTCAACACTTGTTGGTTATTCTATGCCGAAGAAATTTGTTTGATTGACCAGCAAATATTTATGGGACAAATAAGAGAGACACACCAAGTGGGTTGGTGGATTTTACAGGCAATGTCAACACTTGTTGGTTATATCTATGCCGAAGGACAATTTTGAATGTTGAATTGATAGCAAATCGTTTATGGACAAATAGGGAGCACACCAATGTGGGTTGGTTGGATTTTACGGCATGTCAACACTTGTTCTGGGTTATTTCTATATGCCGAAGAGATTTGTTTGATAAGCAAATCATTATGGACAAATAAGGGAGCACACCAATGTGGGTTGGGTTGATTTTACGCATGTCAACATATTGGGTTATTCTATGCCGAAGAGATGTTTGATTGAAGCAAATCATTTATGGACAAATTAAGGAGCACACCAATGTGGGATTGGTTGGATTTTACGGCATGTCAACACTTGTTGGGTAGTTCCTATGCCGAAGAAATTTTGTTGAATGAGACAGCAAATCATTTATGGACAAATAAGGGAGCACACCCAATGTGGGTCTGGTTGGATTTTACGGCATGTCAACACTTGTTGGGTTTTCTATGCCGGAAGAAATTTTGTATGATGCAGCACATCACTTTATGCGACAAATAAGGGAGCCACACCAATGTGGTTTGGTTGGATTTTACGGATAGTCAACACTTGTTGGTGTTGTTCTATGGCCGAAGAAAATTTTGTTATGATTGATTAGCAATATCATTATTGGACAAATAAGGAGCACACCAATGTGGTTGGATTGGACGATTTAGGGCATGTCAAACACTTAGTTGAGTATTAGTCTATGCCGAGAAATATTTGTATTTGATTGCACAGCAAATCATTTACTGAGTAAATTAAGGGGACACCATGGGGTTGGATTGGATTTTACGGCATGTTCAACCACTTGTTCGGGTTAGTCTATGCGAAGCTCAATTTTGGGGATCGGCAAACTGGGGACAAAATTTCAGAAAATCTAAAGGAGGTGGGTGAAACTGGCGCTGCTGATTTGACAATGGGAATTATCTATAATTAAAAATTTTCACTCAATATTCAGTTAGTCTTTTCGTTTATGGGGCTGAAAAATCTATAATGCTTGATTAAACACTGCAATAAGTACATTATTTATTGATGAGTTTGTAGCATTATTATATATATTATATAATATACTAATTTACTATATAGAGAGAGAGAGAGAGAGAGAGGGGGCAGGAATATAATAGTTAGGCGCGAATTTAATATGGAAAATAATTTTGAGGATGAATCAGCACAAACCCCACGTTGGCGCTATTTCTTGGTCGAGAGACGTGACGGTTTGACGAAAGTGATGCGAAGAGCAGAGTGGGAGGATGACAATGGTAGATGAGTTTTGGAGTCAATGCGTTGACAGGGTGGGATGTGTCTCCCACTTCAGGGGTATAGTTTGACTTGGGGAAATAAAATCTCCATGAGAAAAAAAATAAGTCCACCTTGTGTATTTACTAAACACAATAAATGGCACAAGAGCAAAGACCCTCCAGCCTCCAGCGTCAGTTGCCTTAGCTCATAACATCAAAGATTCATGTACGCCCAAAACCCACATTCCGAGCTCTCAATGTAATACCGAGCCCAGAAGATAAGGTATACAATGCGTTATTTTATATGGCAAAATGAGAGCCGTTACATTCGTTGAGATGGTGGTCATAACTATTACACGTTGTATGTCTTTCACTTGCCCGAGCAGAGAGTCCCTGGGAGACCTTGAGGAAGGACTTGTGTCACCTCAGACTCACAGTGATGAAAGACCTATTCCAGCTGACACTGATGGTAAATCTCAAAAGGTGGTAAAACAATAATATACATAAATTAATAATAATACATAATCAAAATAAATAATCGTCGATAAACGGTAGAAATAGTCGTCTAAATTTTAATTAAGAGATTCGCCTCCAGTTTTCTATAATCTCGATGTTAAAATAAAATAAATACGAATCAACCGCATTAACTAAAGTCGATTTATTACCCCAAAAATACGTTTAAATACGTATAAGACAATTTCTGGTATAAAACTATTCGTTTCTAACATAAACTTGATTTTATTACGCGGTCCTCTGAATTGTATTTTTTTATTAAAATCCGAACATATTTTATAGGTTCACATAACAAAATTGTCTCATCAGGTTTAAATAATGAATTCTCAATGTTATAAGTGTATAATATTCTTCAATAACAAATTACATATTTAAATTTACATTTTCACAATTAGTTTTATTTTTTTTAATCCTTTAATTGAATTTGAAATTGAAATTTTTAAATATAGCAAAAAAGGGTAGAACTCGACGACAAATTGAAAAATTATTTACTCCCACCTCTCTAGGCAACTTATGATTCATAAAAATCTATTTTATACATCGCCCGGAGGGTGTTTTATTTTACTCAACTACTACTATACTTACTACTTACTTACTAATAATAATATAATAATATAATAATAATGTTGATAATCATTAATATTAATAATTAATAATAAATATATTAAATTATATTATTATTATTAATTATTATTATTACGAATCACCACTATGTTTTTTTTCCTTTTAATAAAAAATAACAATTTCCCTAAGCTGATTCCTTTACGTAAACAATACAATATAATCATAATGTTTATATTTCAGATAGCTCTAATATCATTATCCGNTCTGAGTGACAGCAAGTCTCTCAGGTCCCAGGACTCTTCTGTCGGAAGGAAGCACATACAACTTGTAAAGTTATGACACCAACTCAACGAAATGTAACGGCCTCGATTTTCGCAATGTTTCCATATAAAAAATACCAAATTGATACTTATCTCTGGCCGGTATTACATGGAGAGGCTCGAGAATGTGGTTGCTGGGCTACAAATCTTTGAATGTTATGAGTCTGGAAACTGAACCTGGGAGCTGGGAGGACATCTGCTTTGTGCCATTTATTGTGTTTAGTAATACACAAGTTGATCTTATTTTTTTCTCATGAGATTTTTTTAATTTTCCCCAAGTCAAACTACCACCTGAGTGGGAGACCATCCCACCCTGTCAACGCATGATCCAAACTCATGCTACCATTGTACAAACCTCCACGTCTTGGCTGCTTCCACACTTCGTGTACGTCAAGTCTCTCGACCAATAGAAAAGCGCCACGGTGGGGTTGTCGATTCATCCTAAATATTTTCCAATATCTAAATTGCGCGTAACTTATTAAGTATTTCCTGCCCCCTTCCTCCTTCTTTCTTCTCTTCTATATACATATATATATATATATATATATATATAAATGCTTACCAAACCACAATAAATAATGTACTTATGAGTGTTTTTATAAGCATATAGATTTTTTTCATGCCCATAAAAACGAAAAGACTAACTGAATTATTGAGAAATTTTTAGAATTATAGATAATTCCATGTCAAATCAGCCAGCCATTTCACCCACTTCCCTTAATTTTCTGAAATTTTGTCCCAGTTTGCTCCGATCCCCAAATTTGAGGCTCTTCAGCATAACTTAACCCACAGTGTTGACATGCGTAAAATCCAACCAACCTCACATTGGTGTGCTCCTTATTATCCATAAATGATGTTGCTGTCAATCAAACAAATTTTCTTGGCATAGACTAACCCAACAGTGTTGACTGCCTAGAAAATCCAACCAACCCACATTGGGTTGTGCTCCCTTATTGTCATTAAATGATTTGCTATCAATCAATCACAAATTTCTTCGCATAGACTCAACCAACAGAGTGTTTGGACTATGCCGTAAAATCCAACCAACCCACATTGGTGTGCTCCTTATTTGTCCATAATGATTTGCTGCAATCAAACAAAATTTCTTCGCATAGAATAACCCACAAGTGTTTGACATGCCGTAAACCACCAACCCACATTGGTGGTGCTCCTTATTTGTCCATAAATGATTTGCTGTCAATCAAAACAAATTTCTTTCGCAAGACTAAACCAACAAATGTGTTGACATGACGTAAATCCAACCACCACATTGGGTGTGCTCCCTTATTTGTCCATAAATGATTTGCTGTCAATCAAACAAAATTTCTTCGGCATAGACTAACCCAACAAGTGTTGACATGCCGTAAAATCCAACCAACCACATTGGTGTGCTCCTTTTATTTGTCCCATAAATGATTTGCTATCAAACAATAATCTCTTCGGCATAGAATATACCCAACAAGTGTTGACATGCCGTAAATCCAACCCACCCCACATTGGTGTGCTCCTTATTTGTCCATAATGATTTGCTTATGCAATCAACAAATGTCTCGGCATAGATAACCCACAAGTGTTACATGCCGTAAACCACAACCCACTTGGTGTGCTCTCTTATTGTCCATAAATGATTGGCTGTCAATCAAACAAAATTTCTTCGGCATAGAATAACCAATGTTGACATGCCGTAAAATCCACCACCCACATCATGGATGTGCTCTCTTATTGTCATAAATATTTGTTCGGCTGACTTCGTGTTTTCTAATCCGATTTGTTATTGAATATCGTAACATTGTCTATCGGCGTAAATGTCGTTTCTCGCAAAGGTGCTGGGGGGTGGGGGGGGAAAATAGGTCGAACGCCTCCACGATTTAATAAAGCCGTGAAACTGTGATTTCGTCTCGCACTCGAAACATCCCGCCTTGCAGCAGTGTGTTGAAGATGTTCGACTGTCTTCGTCTTTTCGCACGAACGTCGTACGGGTCGGCAGGGGGGGGGGGGTGTCTATCTTACGGGGTGCGACGCAAGACGGAAAGATAATCGGACGCTAACTGTTACAGAGAGCAGCACTTCATCATCAGCACGCGCACGATGAAGTCCGGTTGGGGTTGTTGTTGGGGGGGGGGTAAGGTTTATGCGAAGAAGTGGCTGGTTAGGGGGTTTGTCGGAGTTAAGGATATATAGATGCAGAACGTGGTTGGGGGAATGGGGTGACGTTTGAATGAAAGTTTTCAGATTTTCAGTTTAAGATCAAATCGATGGAATGGATTTCGTATTGATATTCGAATGCGGTGGTGGTAAGTAAGAAATGGCGGGTGGGAGAGGTTGGAGGGGATGTATTAGTAGGGTGGGGAGGAACGAGGTGGAGGGTGGTAATGATGTGCAAAAACGGGGGGTGGGAGAGATGTAGTGCGAGGAGTTAGTGGTGGTGCGGAGATTGAAAGGTGTGCAGTGAGATTGGGAATAATGAACTGAAATGAAAGAAATAGAAATTTAAGAAAGAAGGAAGAAAATAGAAAGAAAGAAGAAAGAAAGAAAGAAAGAAAGAAAATACGAAGACAAGAAAGAAAAAAGAAAAAAAAGAAAGAAAAATACAAGACAAAGAAAAAAAGAAAGAAAGAAGAATACAAGAAAAGAAAGAAGAAAGAAAGAAGAATATGCGAAGAAAAAGAGAAGAAGAAAGAAAGAGAAGAAAGAAAGAAGAATAACGAAGAAGAAAGAAAGAAAGAAAAAAGAAAAATACGAAGACAAAGAAGAGAAAGAAAAATAATCGAAAGACAAAGGAAATGAAGAAAGAATAAATAGAAGACAAGAAAGAATGGAAAAGGAAAAATAGCGCGAAGAAGAAATGATAGAAAGAGAAGAAAGAAGAAAAATACGAAGAAAAAGAAGAAAGAAAGAAAGAAGAATACGAAGAAAAAGAAAATAAAGAAAAGAAAGAAAGAAAAACAAGAAAAAGAAAGAAAGAAAGAAGGAAGAAAAATAGAAGAACAGAAAAGAAAGAAGAAGAGAAAATACGAAGACATAAAGAGAAAGAAAGAAAAGAAGAGAAAAGTACGAAGACAATGAAAGAAGAAGAAAGTCAAAAGAAATAGAAATAATTGTGAAGACCAAAAAAGCAAAAAGAATAATGAATGAATGAAGAAAGAAGAAAGAAAAATACGAAGGCCAAAGAAGAATTAAGAAGTAAGAAAGTAATTTAAAGGAACAGAAAGATAGAAAGAAAGAAATAAAGAAAGAAAGAGATAGAAAGAAGAAATATAAAGCAAAGAAAGAAAGAAAGAAGAAAAGAAAGAAAGAAACCAAGAATAAAAAAGGAAGAAAGAAATGTGAAGAATGAAAATAAAAAACAGTAAAAGTGAAAAAGTAAAGAAAGAAAGAAAGAAAGAAAGAAAGAAGAAGAGGCGAAAGAAAGAAGAAGATAGAAGAAGAGAGAAGAAGAAGAAGAAGAAAGAAAGAGTGAGAGAGAAGGGCAGAGAGAGAAAGAAAGAGATTAGTGATGATTAAGAAAGAATGAGATAAAAATACCAAATTTGGGCAAGATGAAGAAGAGTAAGGGTGGGGGAGCATGGTTTGGCAGGGATGTGGGTGGGGAAAATTGAGCGCAGTGTTTTGGGATATGAATCCGGAGAAACTTGTGTTAGAGAATAAGTTTCGGGTAATTTCCTTCTGGTCAGCAGCTGAACCAAAAATCACTTAGATGGGTAAAGATGAAAGAAAAAAATGGAAGGAAGGAAGGAAGGAGGAAAGAAGGGGGAATGAAGGGGGAAACGAAAGAAAGAAAAAGAAAAAAGAAGAGATAAAAAAGTAAACGAAAGAAAAACGAAAGAAAGAAAACGAAAAGGAAAAAACAAAGAAAACAAAGAAAGGAAAAGAAGAAAACCAAGAAGACAAGAAAGAAAAAACGAAAAGAAAGGAAAGGAAGAAAGAGAAAAGAAAACGAAGAAAAGAAAAAAGAAATAAGAAGAATTAAAGAAAAAAGAAAAGAAAAACGAAAGAAAAATGAAGGAAAGGAAGGAAGGAAAGAAGGACAGGAAAGAAGGGGGAATGAGGGGAAACGAAAGAAAGAAAAAAGAAAAAAGAAAGAGATAAAAAAAGTAAACGAAAGAAAACGAAAGAAGAAAAACAAAGAAAGAAAACAAGAAAACTCAAAGAAAGAAAAAAGAAAGAAAAACGCAAAGAAAGGAAAAAGAAAAGAAAAACGAAAGAAAGGGAAAGGAAGAAAGAGAAAAGAAAACGAAAGAAAGGTAAAAAAAGACATAAAGAAGAATAAGAAAGAAAGAAAACGAAAGAAAGAAATGAATGAAAATGAAAGACAAGAAAAGAAAACGAAAGAGAAAGGAAGAAATGAATAAATGTAAAGAAAAAGAAGAAGCGACGAAGTAAAAAAGAAGAAATAAAGAAAGAAAGAAGAAGAAAGAAGGGAAAGAAAGAAAACGCTAAGACAAAGAAAAAGATAGAAGAACAGAGAAAGAAAGAAAGAAGTTAGTGGCGAAAATAAATAGATGGATAAAAGAAAGAAGAAAGAAAGAAGGTAAAGAAGGGGAAAAATGAAAACTAAAAAGAAGTAGAAATTCAAATTAGAAAGAAGAATAAGAAACGGAAAAAATGAGGAAAAGAAATTAAAAATTGTCAACAATAAAAAAAAACAATGAAGAAATCTTATATTTTATTTTTCTGGCTGTCTGGTCTGTCTGTCTGTGTGTTTAATAATAATATTGGATACATTAGAAATTAAATACTTGCACATCAAGATCAAAGTATTTAATTTCTAATGTTATAAAATCTTATATAAACTTAGAAAGTACTAATAAAATAAATGAAGAATGCAGATAAAATGAATTGAATCTAGGGGGGGTTGTATAGATGAAATTAGACAACTTTGGCAACTAGCTATTCCATCATTCCCGTCTTTCATTGCTAAATGTCTAATTTAGCTATTAAGTAAATAAGGAAATAGAGAATAAAATTACAGTTATTGTCTTTCTAGTTAATGATTTCTTTTAAGATAGATTTCGAGATTTTTTGTATTAATGCTTCTTCAAATAAATCTAAACAATTAAGAAATCAATAATACCAAGCAAATATTTATTTAAAAACAAATTTTCGATATCGAGCATGACAAATTAGGCTTCCCGTTCAACGATCTGGTAAAGCGATATTTGTTGTATTTAAATAAAAGTTGCTTCTTATTTGTTGATCTTCAAATATTTTTATCTCATCATTAAAATTATTACAAATGTCGGCGTCTTACATTTTTTGTCACAATTGTTAAATAGATCTTTTCTTCCTCACATTTGAAGTTCAACAAACAGAAGCCCAACACACATAAACAGAGTTCGGCAAGACTTTTTGATTTTCAGATATAATTTTATTTTTCCTTAAACCAACGAAACCTGATGAAGGCCTATCGTAGAGACCGACCGAAACACTGCAGGCGTAGGCGTGAAATAAAGTCATTCAGTTCGTGTTATGAGATATTGTGCTTGTGTCATTGGTTTATCTTGCATAAATTACACGTGTAGCTGTCGAGTATGTGACACTTCAATATTTTGCTAGCCATTCCATTCACACATCAACACACACAATGCATATATATCTATATATTGATTTCTAAGTATGGAATATCTTTATCTATCTATCTAGTCTATCTGACCTTATACTATCTCTGCGCTACTCTCTATATAAGTAGGTGAAGCATAGTTATGTAGGTTTAATATATGATGCTTATGGTGAGTATCATATGTAGGACCTATTTCACTTTGCTCGCCCGAGACCAAATCGATCAATTTTTTCTTGAGCGGAGTTTAACAGGTTTGAATTCGGAGAGTTGTCCTTCTCCTGAGACTGGTTGCAACAAAAGTTAACGAGCCCACTTGTCTACTATCTACGAAAAAATAGCTGGAGGAGCAGAAAAGTTGGGTATATAACTTTCTCATGGGTATTAGCGTTATATGAAATCCAAGCAGCCTTGTTCAGGATTTGAAACTCATTTCGCCGTTCCTATTCTTCTACGATGAATAATCATTACATCACCATCTACACCCCTTGTAGAAAACAGTAGTGATACAGTTTAACCCTTAGGTGAGGTATTAGTCAGAGAGTCACTGGAGTTCGACTCGCTATGCATGCCACAAGTCAGCACGTTTGGCCACTACACCACGGTGACTCACCTGAAAAGACTCGTTACTTGAGGCTGAATAGAGAAGAAAAAGGGGCGAGTGAGATTTTGTGCAATATACCTCTCTATTGCCAATTGTGAGGATTTATCACCCAGGCACTAGCAAGAAAAAAAGCTGTTACTGCTCACCCCACCTTGACAAGAAGGTCATAAGTACGTGAAGGTCGATAAGTATTTTTTTCTCATCTTCTCAAAAAATGTCTAATGAATTCGTGGAATCAAATTCTCGGTTATAGATTTTCTTCGGGCTAGATTTAAACGAATGGGTTGTGACTTCTTTATGTTTGATGGACTTTTGTATGGAAGGATACAAAAAACAATCAAAAACTAATTGTACGGAAGGCCCTTAAGACCAAAACTAAGTTTAGCTTCGTACACATGAAGATTGTTAAAGATTGCAGCAAAAAAAAAAAAAGAAAAAAAAGAGAGGAGATAAGGAAGAGCTGGAGGTCGTGGGATGCCGCCAAAATATGTTTTTATGAGGCTTAATCATGAAGTAGTAAGAGGCTGTCTATCAAATTGTATGTATTCACCTAATCCCTCCACAAAATCAGGATGTGAGAGCACGGGTGAATTCTTAAACGAGCTTGAATTTATAGTTTTTCCCTTCTCCTAGATCTGGTCGCTCTCATACATAGGTAAGATGAAAATACCAGTACGCTACTATTTACCCATAGCTGGAGGAGAATAGTTAGATGTACCGTTTTTCCAATGGTAAATAGCACGGAGTTGTGTGAAATACACTAAGCTTGACTTGGATTTTGAACACGGATCACACCGAAGTCCATTTTACAACGATCAGATAACATTACATCAATATAGAACTACCAATTTGGTATAGTTTTTTATTGGTCACAGTGAATGGTTAACCTAAAAATCTATCCTCTCATAACATGACAAACACTCACTTTGTCCTAAGTTTATGATTTTTAACTCAATGGATAAAAGCATATGAATTTTAAACTAACCCTTAGAACATATCTTGTCAAAATTAAATTTTTTACACCGGCCCGGGGGGTGTTGTTGTTTTTCCTGCTAGTTAAATTAATAAAGCATTACGGAAAATGAGATTAACGTAATTTTCTTTAGAAGTATTGTTGAGTAAATTATATTATTATTTAATATTTTTTGCTTGAAGGCAATTACAAATGCGTATATCGTTAAATTGCGATAATTAATGAAATATCATGACAAGCGACTCGGCAATATTGCCACTGCATAGAACACATCGGTAAGCAGGTCGTTCAACTTTATTAAGTCTCGTCGAGCGATGTATACTGTCGATTTTCCTGCCGACCTCTGAACCCATGGACAAGCTAATTTCGCATTAATAATCGTTCGCTGCGTGCTTAACGAAGGTGGCCCAGTGTTAATAGTCTCTGTCTCTGGCTTGCTGGATTCCCGGTTTATTCGTTTTCTGTCGGAGGGTAGAGTCGGTACGTATATCGTACTGTATTGAGACTTAATAAACTTGATAAGGCTTCTGTAGGCGTTTGTTGCTATCGTAAGTGGGCAATATTTGCCGATTCGCTTTTTCACTTGATTATTGTTCATTAATTAATCGAGTTTTTATACGAATATACGTCATTGTAATACTGCTTCAAGCAAATAAATATAATAATATATAACATTCATTTTTAATATTATTATCTTTTATTGTTTAATGACTGGTACAGTGTACCCTTAACGGAGTCCAAAAACTATTTTCATAGGCCTAGGAAAAGAATTTATACACTGTCCTCTACAAGGGGATCAACTGCAGGGATTCTTCATACTTTCCAACACCAAACTATAGCCATTAAATCTTCACCTAGGGTCACGATTGGGAATAAAGAGAATCTCCAGTGAAAGACGTCATCAGCTACACTGATGTGAAAACTCAAAGGTGTAAGTACAATAATAATAATAATAATATAATAATAATAATAATACTATCTTATTCTATTTATAATGAGATTCGCTTAACGGTTTTTTCTATTGTAACAAAAGATTACGGTCACCGGCTTAAGTAAACATTACCGCCAAACGTCATATGTGATATATATATATATTATATTTATATATATCATGCTTTATATAGTATTTCAGCACTGATGAGATGAATTATTAAAAACAAAAATTGCACTCTCCACACGTACTATGATAAAATATATTAGATGTGGAGATAAGTAAATTTGTTTCATTATTATACTTATGAGATATGTATATGAGAGGGAGAGTTTCCTAATTTTTAATCCTTTAATGAAGTGAATGATTTTTGAAACTATATACTTAGGGTAGAAACTCGCTGACATTGAATTTTTTACTCCCACCTCTCAGGGTCAATAAATGATTCAAAAATCTATTTTTACATCGCGGGAGGGTGTTTTTTAATTTTCTAACAAACTACTACTACTACTTACTACTACTACTAATAATAATAATAATAATAATAATAATAATGATTAATATTAATATTAATAATAATAAATAATTATTATTTTATTATTATTATTATTATTTTACGAATCACCACTGTTTTTTTTTCCTTTTAAAAAAATAAATTTCCCTATGCTGATTCCTTTACGTTTTAAAAATACAATTAAATCATTATGTTTATATTTCATATAGCTCTAATATCATTGGGAAAGGTATGCATTTAAGTAAATCCCTTTATAAGTAAAGAGTAGGGCAGACTGCTCTTTAGCCTTGACTAGGTAACTAGTCGGCGAAGGAAAACTCTCAATTCAAACCTGTTAAACTCTGCTTAAGAAATTCGACCTTGTGTCACATCCTGCTCGTGTGGAGATGTTGGTATATATATATATATATATATATATATATATATATATATAATATATATATATATACGTGTAATTAGAGAATATGATGAATGAAGATGTGTAAGAATAAGCAGGCGCGTAATCTAGCGGTTATGTTGATCAATAGATTGAAAGAGCTAAGGTATTGTGGGCAGGTAGTGGAGCGAGCAGTTGTTTTCCCCTCTCTATATATATATCTTATTTTACTACTCCTTATACAATGTTAGTTTATTGAGTGTAAAGAGATATTGGAGAGAGAAGAGAGAGAGAGTAGAGAGAGAGAGAGAGAGAGAGAGAGAGAGAGAGAGAGAGAGTTAGATTCAAAGAAGTTTAGACTTATGAGCAAGTAGTGGGAGCGTGCAGTTTTAAAATGCACCTCAGAACACCACCAGAAGTGTGGGTAGCTGTGAGTAGAGGGGGGTGCGTGTGATGAGCGAGGATGTTTAAGAGTGAAGGGTGCGGGGGGAGGGTTGAGTCGGTTGGGGTGGGGGGCGTTAAATCAGACCGTTAAAATCGGCGAGTAAAACTAAAAGTACGTCTTTAGGAACGAAAGGAAGCTTTACTGAATCGTCTTCTCGCAACCCAACCAAACCCCCCACCTTCCGCCGCCAATAAACCGCCGCTGTTGCTGCCTGCTATACCCCTCCCTTTATAGTCCACCCTGCAACCCCCCCCCCTGATAGCATCATGGGGCTGAATGGTTTAATAGCAAGATGAGTGTTTATTTGAAG
>CM042178.1:13376095-13394700 GCA_023376005.1 Doryteuthis pealeii
ATGTCAACCCTTTTGGGGTTATTTTATGTCAAATTGATATATTGGTTGGTTGGTAGGATTTTACGGCATGTCAACATTTTATGCCACTGACATTTTTTTTTCATCTGCTCAAAATTGATATATTGGTTGGTTGGTAAGGATTTTACGGCATGTCAACCCTTTTGGGGTTATTTTATGCCACTGACATTTTTTTTTCATCTGCTCAAATTGATATATTGTTGGTAGGATTTACGGCGTGTCAACCCTTTTGGGGTTATTTTATGCCACTGACATTTTTTTTTCATCTGCTCAAATTGATATATTGGTTGGTTGGTAGGATTTTATGGCATGTCAACCCTTTTGGGGTTTATTTTATGCCACTGACATTTTTTCATCTGCTCAAAATTGATATATTGGTTGGTTGGTAGGATTTTACGGCATGTCAACCCTTTTGGGATTATTTTATGCCACTGACTTTCTTTTTCATATTCAACCTCCTTTTTAAATCAGTGTTTTTTTTTCAAACTTAATCATGATGTCGTAAAGACATCGTTTTCGGTGCTATTAGAGGTTTGTGTTGTCAAATATTAACGTATGTTTATATTTATTGGTTGGTTGGCTAGATTTTACGGCACGTCAACCGTTGTTGGGTTATTTTATGCCGAACACGTTTTTTTTTCTCTATTGTCAACTTTCTTAAACACGGTTTATTTTCAACTCAATTATTTTTCAAACTCTTTTTTTTTGTATTTTTAACCGATAGATAATACTCTAACAGGTACTACCACTCCGGGTTAGAGTGGAATCTGGGAGTAATATGGTGAAAGGCCTAACCCACATCCACCATTTAATTTGGTTTTCGGGAAAACATCGTTTTGGTTTTATTAGATGATTTTCAGCTCAGATTATACTGGGTTCTTTCAAAAGTTCATTTGAAATATGGTACACATCCTTTTTAGAAACAACAACAACAGTGTGAAACATCTCAAACACCTTTGACTGTTAAACACTTATTCGTGGAATAAAGGTTTTTTTTGCTCACATCAGTTATTTTAATGCAAACAATATGAAAGAACTATTTGAAAATGTCAACATAGAAGACATTATGTCCGTTTTGAAGGAAATACTATTATACCATAGAATATAGACACGAACTTAATCAATACCAGACATGATCCCCAATGATGCTAACACATCGTTAAAAACAATTACTACAAAAGTGTAAATATAAATAGACAACATATATTACTTCCTAATCGTTAGGCCTGACATAACCCCAGACGGGTTGATATGCCGTTAAAATCAATAAACCAACCAACTTTTTAGAAAATCCTTTTTTTTTATATGTCCGTCGCAGACGACGATGACGTCACTCCAGGTCTTCAACAGTCGTTAGTCCAATTCTGGACTTGCAGATGCGGTCACACACATTGCAGGGGAAACTCCCATCTACATCTGGTGGTTCATGACGACCAAGACGTCGCCACTCTGCAGTTTTGTTAATCTCGATATTGAGCTGTTTAGTTCCTGAGCGGCAGGCGTCTCGCCGATCCTGTCTTTTGGAGGTTGGATCTTCCAGGCTTGAAGGTGTGATGGTGAATTTCTCCAGCCTTGTCTTTGTACCGCTTTTAGAGGGCTTCTGTCCTCCACGTGCCATCAGTGAGTTCACCGTAAAGTATTTTACGGTGGTGTCTGTTAGCAGGTAACTGCATACACCATTGTACACATACCTTGGTAGTAATATCTCATCTGTGCTAGAAGTGGGTGTCTGAGTGTCCTAGATATGACAAACTACATCTAATGGTGAAGTCCGATTCTGGTGTTCTGGGGAGTGTGGAGTACCCCTTCATCGTCAATACTCACAGGTCCACCCTGACCTGGAGTGGTAGTACCTGTTAGGGTCCCGTTTATGGGTTAAATAGAAGAAAATGAGTTAACAATGAAAAATGAATAGAACAACGCGTCTTCGGTATAAAATAACCCAACAAGAGTTGATATGTCGTAAAATGGATATACCGCAGTATGATACTCTAATTATTGCAACACGAAGATAACCAGGATTTACGTTTTTGCATTTCATCTTGGACGAATTGAACAGACTAGCAGGACCTGTGGATGTACCACAGTATGTTGATGTAATTAATTACAACGTTTGATAAGTTTATTTAAGAGGTATTGCTAAAAAAAAAAAAACTTCAATATGTAAAAAGTATAATAATCTTGATTTAACCCTTTCTCACCCTTTTTTTATTTTCATCTTTTTATTGTGTTCAATTCAAACAAATTAGCATTATCGCTTCTGCGCGCTTATCCCCCCTCTCTCTCTCTCACACACACACACACGCACGCACACAGACACATACACACACACTCTCTCTCTCTCTCTCTCTCTCTTATATATATATATATATATATATATATATATATATATATATATATGTATGTAAAAATGGAAAAGGAATTGAATCCGACAATATGAGGAAAAATGAGTAAAGAAAAGAAAAGTAAATGGATAAAATGAATTTAATCGATCACTTACACATGTGTTTCGGTCAGTTTATGTGTGTGAAAATATTTCGCACACATACAAGAATCGACCTTCATCAGAGTGAATATTTATTTTTAACAATAAAAAAACTATTTTGTACCATAACCCCTAAAAAAACAAACAAAAAAAAAACAAATATCCTAATCATAACGGTCTATCTTAGCTATTTCTCAGCGTTCCAAATTTAAAAAAATTCGATTTTCGAATATTTCCAAAAATCTCTGTTGTTTTTTTCCCAACGAATTTTTTCATAAAAATAAATATTCACTCTGATGAAGGTCGATTCTTGTATGTGTGCGAAATATTTTCACACACATAAACTGACCGAAACACATGTGTAAGTGATCGATTAAATTCATTTTATCCATTTACTTTTCTTTTCTTTACTCATTTTTCCTCATATATATGTATGTATATATATATATTCTCCCAACTTTCTTTCTTTCTTATTATATTTTTTCTATGTAGTATGTACTTTTTCTTCCCTTTCTTTCTTTAAAAAAAGAAAAAGAAAGACGTTGCATGGAAACGATGGGGCAACTTAAAACAAATCCATAGTTAATTGAAGATGATTTAACAGTCGGAAGATTAATCAACAAGAGTATAAATATATAGATGAGCATTAGTATTATTAATTATTATTAATTATTTGACCCCTCTGCAATCGGTGTAGTCTACAGCCCAAGCCCAACAGAGCAGATTACCTAGGTATGTGAAGGATTTTTCAAATAATTCTTTGAGCGAACACTGTATAATATTAACTGAAAATCATCTTCACTTAACTATGTATTTGTTTTAAGTTGCTTTATCGTTTCCATGCAACGTCTTTCTTTTTTTTAAGAAAGAAAGGGAAGAAAAAGTACATACTACATAGAAAAAATATAATAAGAAAGAAAGAAATTTGAGGGAATATATATATATATATATATATATATATAATATATATATATATAGGAGAGAGAGAGAGAGAGAGAGAGAGAGAGTGGGTGAGCGTGCAGAAGCGATAACGCTAATTTGTTTCAATTGAACACAATAAAACGAGTAAAAGAACGAAAGGATGAGAAAGGGTTAGATCAAGATTATTATACTTTTTACATATTGAAATGTTTTGCAGTACCTCTTGAATAAACTTATCAAACGTTGTGTTGCAATAATTAGCGAATCATACTCTGGTATATCCACAGGTCCTGCTAGTATTCTATTAAATTGTCAGCGAAGTGTTTTGAATACTTTTCTATCAGCATCCAGTGATGCCAGCCAGCTTCACGAATTTGAGATTGTTTATATGCCCCCCCCCTCACACCGGATGATATTAGATTAACCTTATGAGTCGGGCGGGGTGAGGGAGTGATTTATTATATTGTTACAATGTCACACACTGAGGTTTATGGTTTTGTCGCTATTTTGCTGACTGTCTCTTTTTGATATTTTACTTAATTTCTTTGTCTTAAGAAGCAGCTGTCTTTTATTATACAAGCAATCCCCATGACACCCCCTCCCCAATAGAGGTCATCTGCTGGCCATGAGTGGTGACCCGTGATGCTTAAGGATGGAATCCTGGTGCCTTAGCAGTCCATGACATTCAACGCCTCCACTTTGGCCCTTACTTAGGCTAGACAGGCAGTCGGAGACGCCATCTTCGATTAATCAGCTGTTCACGCCAAGCCATAGCACCTATATGATTGTCCAAATTCTATTGCCCTTATGGCATCTCCTCAGTCTTTTTTATCACATATGTGCTAGAAGACGGTAGCTGAGGGTCTCGGTGTCCTGGTTATGACGTTCAACTGTATCTAGTGGTAAGATTCAAATTCAGGAGCTATATTAAATGTGGAGTACCCCTTCATCGCCATTACTCCCATGTCCACCCTTACCCTTAGTACTCGTTATGGTCCCATCTATGGGTTTAATAGGAAAATATGAGTTTAAAACAATTGTGTTAAAGAAACTGAGTTTAATTGAAAACCCAGCAAGAATGAATAAAACAAAACGTCTTCGGCATAAAATAACCCAACAAGGGTTGACATGCTGTAAAATGCAATCAAACAAACAACCAACCAACTGGGTGAGGCGAATAAGACATGCCGGAAACGGAGAAGCAGGGACGATCTCATAAGTGATGTTCTCCTGTGTATTACTACATTATACAAACAATCCCTCTCATACTGTGGTATATCCACAGGTCCAGCTTGTAATTCTTATTTTATTGACGAGCTAGATTTCATTGACTGCTTACATCACAATACCCTCAGGAATCGCGAAAGTTTATCAATGTGAGTTTAATCTATAGTCAACATCCTTAATACTTAGACTAAATCTTATTTATTAACGATGTCTCTATGAAAATCTGGGTTAGATTTGCCTCAAATCAGCCCATGTTATTAGTATTTACCACGTACCCCATGTGTACGGGTTAGACACAAGGCCCTATTAATATGGGACCGCCCACGAACCGAAACTCGTGGGTAGCGGGTGCAAAAAATGCGTGGATCCCGTCGGCATTCCCCCTCAAGGGGGCGCCTCAGGCACTAAGCAATAAACCCAGCCCTACCCCTTTAAATCGAGGGGGAGGTGTTGCCTGGGGAGATGGACCCCCGGGATCACGCCGTTAATTTCATAAATAAACACAGGCCCCGAAAGGCTCGTGTTATTAAGGTATTTGCCTCTCAGCCCACTTATGAGGGCGTGACACAAGGACATTTTTATGTGGACCCAGCCACAAGCCGAAGCTCATGGCTGGTAGGCACAAAAATGCGTTGATCCCGTCGGCATTCCCCCTCAAGGGGGCGCCTCAGTCCTGCCCCTTTAAGCCGGGGGGCAGGTATTGCCTGTGGGATAGCCCCCTGGGATCAACGCTATTAATTTGCATTAACAAACACAGGTCCATGGTATTAATGCATTTAAAATACTGTAATGTATCTTGTATATCACTAAGATATAATGTTTACATAATATATGGTGGGGTTAATTTGCATACTGGTTTTACCAAAACTGGGTTTTTATAAATAATTACTTGTTATTGATCTCTAATATCATTGTTTTATTCTCCAACGTATAAAAATCAACTGTCTGAATGATTTTATATAGAAATCAATTAAAACGTATTAAATAAATCCTATGAATGGTTTTATATAGAAACCAGTTAGATAAGTGTAATTTTTTATATACGTTCTTATTTAATTTTGTTAGTATTTCTTATTTGATATTTCCTTACATTAAAATGCATTAGATCAATCCTATGGATGGTTTTATATATAAACCAATAAAATAAGTGTAATCGTTTTATATACGTTCTTATTTAATTTCGTTTGTCTCTTTAATTGAATATTTGCTTACATTAAAATGCATTAAATCAAGCCTATGAATGGTTTTATATTGAAACCAATTAAATAAGTGTAATCTTTTTATATATGTTCTTATTTAATTTCGTTAGTCTTTCTTATTTAATATTTCCTTACATTAAAAATCATATGAAGGATTTAATATAGAAACCAATTAGATAAGTGTAATCTTTTTATATACGTTCTTATTTAATTTCGTTAGTCTTTCTTATTCAATATTTCCTTACATTAAAGCTTGAATACTTACGCCCGCGGGTAGGGGTTATTCTTGCTAGTAATTAAAATCTTTGAAGGTCATATAGTAGTCAGACGGCCATTGATTGACAGACGGTGATAAAAAGAAGAAGGATGAGGATGTTCGTGCAAATAAATCATGCAATAATGAATAGAATTTCTTCGCGGAATTCTAGAATGCATTCATTTCACTTCTTAAAAAGAAAGATTTCTGAGGTTTTCTTTACAGTAATCTTTATACGATTCTAATTTAAAAAACAAAACAAAAAAAACTCGTAATTCAATTTAGAAATAATTGCTAATTAAGCAGGTGCGCTCGCTGCACCAATTGTCTTAGGATTTACCGAACATCTTTTCTAATACGCTATTCAGACGGCACCACAAACTTTTCTTTTTATCTCTCTATCTTTTAATATAGGCGCTTCTAGTATATATATATATATATATATATATATATATATATATATATATATATATATATATTAAAGATACCGAAATGAAAAGAAAAGTCGGTGGTATCGTTTGTGGTACTCTGCTAAGTCTAGCCAGACTGAAAGAGACGTTATACGCCGAAACAAACACGGTGTCTATGGATGACTATAATATTATATATTATATATATATATATATATATATATATATTATATATATATATAGTCATCCATAGACATATATATATATATATATATATATTATATATATATATATATATATATTATATATATTAAAAGATACCGAAATGAAAAGAAAAGTCGTGGTATCGTCTGTGGTACTCTGCTAAGTCTAGCCAGACTGAAGAGACGTTATACGCCGAAACAAACACGGTGTCTATGGATGACTATATATATATATATATATATATATATATATATATATATATATATATATATTATGAAGTGAACAAACAATCTGTTTGAAATGGCCATAGCCTACAATTTTTGGAGATTATGTGCCTAATTTAAGTCATACCTAATTTGAAAATTAATTAGTTAATTATAATATATATATATATATTATATATATATATATATATATATATATATATATAATATCAAGTTTCCACAACATCCCGTGTTTGTCTACTTTTCTCCACATACTGTCGGATTAACCTCCTCACATTTCTACCATATATATATATATTATATATGTGTGTGTGTGTGTGTGCGTGTGTGTGTGTGTGTGTGTGTGTGTGTGTAAGGTAATCCAAATGACTAGTAAGTAAGGGATGATTCCACATGGGATCCTCAAAATCTCACTGTACAACCATACTGTATGCTCTTGTAGGTGCAAACATATATACTCATACAAGGATTTTTATGAATCCCTAAAGAGAGCTCAATGCATGATAATCAAAATGAGATTATATACAGAGCAATAAGTATCCTATTATATTTTATTTCAACCAGAATCTCAAATTTCTTTTTAGTTTCTGGTTGAGATAAAATAGGACTGGATGACGGTTTAAGTTTTTCTTTCTTTGACAGCACACACACACACAACACACACACATATATATATATATATATATATATCTTATTATAATGGAGATTGTGGTTTTGTCTGTCTGTAACCGAAACTACACAAGTCACAATTCCCTTTGTTATTTACACACATTCTCCATGATTTTATTTTTTTATTTAAACCTCAATTATTTGTAAAATTGTTTTACATCATTCAGACTGTTAACAATATCTACATACTAATAACATGCAATTATAATTATATATTCAACGAAATAGCGGTTTACAGTGTGAATGGGAAGGCTAATTTGCATATTGATCTTAAAAAATTTGATTTTAATAAATATATGCTTAGTATTATTGATTTCCAATTGTTTGGTTTTATCTTAATAAATATGAGCAAAAATCTCGGGGATAAATCTTAACAGAAATCTATTAACATAAAGAAATAGCTGTAATTTTATTCTTTTCTTCTTATTTTAACTAAATAGTTAAATTAGGAAAATTTACCACTGAAAGACGGGAGTAAGGGAAAATGGTGGAACAGTTAGTTTCAAAGTTGTTCTATTTTCCGATTATACCCCCTCTGTTCCAAATATATTTTATCTGAATTCATTAGCCTTTCTAATTTAACGATATTTTATTATATTGCAACTTAAATACTTGCACCCGGAGGGTGCATATATTTGCTAGTATATATAATTATGTATGTTATGTTCTGTGATGTTAGGTGAACGTTGTTTTTTTGGTCTTTTGAAGCATTGCAAAAAAAGAACAAAAACAAGAAAAACAGAACAAAAATCTGAATTTTTATATATTCAACCGTTGCTCTGTTCCTGGTTTAATCTATCCCGATATTTCGGGTGAACATTCACCCTTTTTCAAATATATATCAGACAGTCTGGAGAAAAAAAAATGAAATTAATTAAATGAAGTGAACGGATTTGGCGTTAATTTTCTTTCGAAATTGTGTGACGTAACTCATCCGAAATACGATCATGATAATCGTTCGAAATGTTGCATGACTTTGATCGTGAAAGTCATGTGCAACTTAAAGAAAATTAAAGAATAAACAAATAAGAAATAAATAAGAAATGATATTACGTCACAGCATTAGTCTTCGGCTCCTGATCGTGTTTTAGGCCGAAATATGCGTTTTCATGGAATTTCTGCATTTTATATATATATATATATATATATATATATATAATATATATATATATAGGGTGTTCGGGAGAAATTGGACAGTTTCATAAGGAAAAAGAAAAAGTGCTTGGTAACTACAAAATCTGATGGATTGTAAAGAAATTCAACAGGCACGAAAATTACACTGCTGTCAACAAGTTTCACTCAAAATAATCGCCATTAGCGTCGATCACAGCCTCAATCCTGCTCCGGAACCTGGAGCAAGCTGATGTTACAGTTTCCCTAGGAAAGGTCTGACAAACTACCTTAATTCTGTCGATTAACTGGGCTTTTGTAGTACTGGCACGGCAATTGATGTTTTTCTCTACAGTGCCCCATACATAATAAACCATGGAGTTAAGATCTAGGGAGTTTGGAGGCCAAACATTGAGACTGGTGTAGTCGTAATAATTCGCTGACAACTATTTTTAAAACTTTTCCCAGAGGTGTAGCAGGGGACAAATTCTGCTTCCATACATATGACCTACCATTGGCTACCCTTGTTATCCAGGGTTTGACTACAGTGTTTAGCAACTCCACATGGGCATCTGAGGGTCCTCGAACACTTTTTTCTGCAAATTTTCGATAAATTCTGCTGTACGAACGCAATCAGATCGTCTGTAATGTTACTTTCTTTTACACACAGCCTCGTAGTCTCAATTGCATTTCTATAAGAATGCATTGGAAAGGGTTTACTATAAGAAATTGCATTGGAAAGGGTTTTACATTGTTTTTGAATGGGGTTTTACTATAAGAATGCATTGAGGGTTTTACATAAGAATGCATTGGAAAGGGTTTTACTATAAGAATGCATTGGAAAGGGTTTTATAAAAGAATGCATTGGGAAATTTTAATAAGAATGCATTGGAAAGGGTTTTACTATAAGAATGCATTGGAAAGGGTTTTACTATAAGAAATGCATTGGAAAGGGTTTTACTCCTGCCCATGCGTGATTGTTTTTTACAGTGTTCAGGTAACATTTGACAGCAGCCATAATCTCCTTATTTTAATGACCGGCACAGATCACGTTATTCTTTTCCATTATTCGGGATGGTTCCAGTCATCCATTCTATCTGTCATCACGTATATATGAATGAAGAAGGGTCTAAGCTTTTAAATGATACGTCAATGCCTCCAGCCTACGGAGAAAGATAACCAAATATAAATATGTCAAATTTATCCCGAACACCCTGTATATACATACATATATTAGTTACGGTAGCGTGAACATGAATTCAAACGATGGTTAGTTACAGATAGTTTCTTGTCTATGCGATTCTCAAACCAAGTTTGTTTGTGAATCACATAGGTGTGAAACTATGTCACCACGATATGTCCACAAACATATTATAAAGCTCTATTCACGATATTGAGCCCTATCTACTTTAAAATGTAATACAAGTACGTGTAATAACCTACTACGAGTTCACCATAAGGATCTTCAGGTTAAATCCACTGGATTAATCAAGATATTGATTAATTGCAGTCGATTACACGTGTGTATGTATTGACACTTTTTATTTGTTATATCGCTGTCTTACCATTGTGACCATCTTCACCGGTAAGTCACCTTTTCCAAAACACACACACCACACACACACACACACACACATATATATATATATATATATATATATATATATTATATATTATTTTTTGAAAAAAAACAAAAAAGAAGAAAAGAAAGAAAAAGAAAAGAAATATATCTGAAATTTCAAAAGTTCCCACAGAACGCCATAATACGGGAATTAACGGAATATGACGGAATCAGTCGAGTTCTATATTTACATCAGAAAATCACATTCACCGGATTATAACACCACGGTCGATTTCAACAAACAAAGGATAATAACTTTCAAACTTTAAATACTCTGAAGATGGCCGTTTGCGCTGAAAATATTAAGTATTTACACCAAAGAATTCATAAATATGTTTTCTCAACATATATTTTTGCATTACTTTCGCTTTCAAAAAATGTATTATTACGTTTAAGACTAATGCTTCTAATGCTATAAGAACAACAAAAAATCTTAATATATATATATATATATATATATATATATATATATATATATATATATATATATATATGTTCATAGTGAGAGAGGATAGTTACGAATCGTGTGTTTGGAGGAGACTTGTTTTATGGTGGTTGTAAGTGGTTTGAGGTAAGGCGGCTCCGAGAACTCCATCCTCGGGCTTTACACAAGCGGCACATGACAGACATCCTGAAACCCATTTCCGACACTAAGGTCTGACCATATATTTGAAGTTGTGGCAGAATTTATCTGTCGAGGGCTGGGTTCTCAGTCACGTACTGTCGCATGCGAGTGGAAGCCGAGAGGGGGGGGGGCTCATATGTGTGACAGGGCGCGTAAAAGTAAAAATTGGACCCCTGAGCCATCTGCGTGCTCAACCGAAATACTTGTAGAAATGGTCTCTTTCTGTGAAGAAGTGGCAATCAACACACACAGTATGGTTGTACAGTGAGATTTCGAAGATCCCAGATAGAAATCATCCCTTACTTACTGTCATTTGGATTACCTTACACACACACACACACACACACATATATATATGTGTGTGTGTGTGTGTGGTGTGTGTGTGTAAAAATGAAACTGGAAGTGAATTCCACGGTACGTTGAAAAGAAAGAAGGAAAGAAAGTTATAGAATGATAAAATAGGATATTTTAATCAATTTTACTTACACGTGTTTCGGTCAGGAGTTTATCCATGTGTACATTATTCAAACTATTATTATTTTTAAATAACCAAATGAAATGAAATAATAATAATAGAAAAAATGTAGAAATGTTCTGTACACAAAGAAAATTCGACCTTCATCAGAGTAAATCCTTATTATTTTGAAATGAAATTCGTTGGAAAGAGGAGAATTTTTGAAATGTTCGAAAAAATAACTTTTAAAAAAATCACGTGAAGAAAGTGATCAAACGCGGTCGAGAAAGACGGTTAATGACGTCATGTCGCATGCGACGAATTTTGACGCGGAGAGATGATGGTTGTAATGAAGTTTTGTGGAATTCTAAATTTTCAAAGCATGAGGGATTTTATCTATTTTATTTTTTTTTAATAGAAATTATATGTATGTGTGATCTGTTGGTTAATTTATTAATTTCTTAATAAAGTCATTATAGTGATATTCTAATCAAAATTGTTGTTTTAGTCAAATCAAAAAATGAGTATTTAAATATGTTAACACACACACACACACACCACACAACACACACCCATATATATATATATATATATATATATATTGGTTAGGAGGTTGATTTAGAAGGCTATCACAATGCATGTTTAAGAAAAAAAATGATAATACGGTAACATGGTGTTGTGTGTTAACCAGTATTTAATTCTTGAATTTTCGAGATAATATCTCCTTTTCCAAGATCACTGGGAACTGAAGAAGGTCTAGTTATGGCATTCTTTACAATGATTTTTGTTGTTGAAATGAGATATTACTCGAAAATTCAAGAATTAAATACTGGTTAAGCACCAACACCATTGTTACCGTATTATCAATTTTTTTTTTCTTTAAACATGCATTGTGATAGCCTTCTAAATCAACGCTCCTAACCAATATATATATATATATATCTATATATGTGTTGTGTGTGTGTGGTGTGTGTGTGTGTGTGTGTAACATATTTAAATACTCATTTTGATTTGAACTAAAACAACAAATTTTGATTAGAATATCACTATAATGACTTTATTAAGAAATTAATAAATAAACCACAGATCACACATAACTTATATAATTTCTATTAAAAAAAAATGAAATAGATAAAATCCCTCATGCTTTGAAAATTTTAGAATTCCACAAATTCATTACAACCATCATCTCTCCGCGTCAAAATTCGCGCATGCGACATGACGTCATTAACCGTCTTTCTCGACGGCCGTTTGATCAGCTTTCTTCAGCGTGATTTTTTAAAGTTATTTTTTCGAACCATTTCATTCTGCCTCTTTCCACGAATTTCATTTCAAAATATAAGGATTTCTCTGGATGAAGTTTTCGAATTTTCTTTGTGTACAGAACATTTCTATAAAACTTTTTTTCTATATTATTATTTCATTTCATTGGTTATTTAAAAATAATAATTAGTTTTGAATATTACACATGGATGACTCCTGGACTCGAAACCCACGTGGTAGTAAATGATTAAAATATCCTATTTTATCCATTCATTCTTTCCTTTCCTTTCTTTCTTTTTCAACGTACCGTGTGAATTCACTTCCGTTTCCATTTTACACACACACACATCACACACACACACACACATATATCTATTGTTGTGTGTGTGTGGTGTGTGTGTAAGTAATCCAAATGATAGTAAGTAAGGGATGATTCTATTGGGATCTTCGAAATCTCACTGTACACCATACTGTGTGTGTTGATTGCCACTTCTTCACAGAAGAAGACCATTTGCTACAAGTAGTTCGGTTGTGAGCACGCAGATGGGCTCAGGGGTCCCATTTTACTTTTTACCGCCCTGTCACAACATATGAAGCCCCCCCCTCTCCCGGGCTTCCACTCGCATGGCGACAGTAGTGATGAGAAACCAGCCTCGACAGATAATTCTGCCACACTTCCAAATATATGGTGAGACTTAGTTGTCGAAATGGTTCAGGAATGTCTGTCTGTGCCGCTTGTGTAAAGCCCGAGGATGGAGTTCTCGAAGCCGCTTACCTCAAACAACTTACAACGCACCAATAACAAGTGCTGCCTCCAAACCACACGAATTCTACTATCCTCTCTCATCAGAACATATACTATATATATATATATATATATATATATATATATATATATATATATATATATTATATTAAAGATTTTTGTTTTGTTCTTAAGCATTAAAAAGAAGCATTAGTCTTAACGTAATATACATTTTTTTGAAGCGAAGTAAAGCAAAATATATGTTTGAGCAAAACATATTTATTGAATTCTTTGGTGTAAAATACTTAATATTTTCAAGCGCAAACGCCATCTTCAGAGTATTTAAAGTTTTGAAAGTTTATATTCGCTTGTTTGTTGAATCGACCGTGGTGTTATAATCCGGTGAATGTGATTTTCTGATGTAAATATAGAACTCGACTGATTCCGTCATATTCGCGTTAAATTCCCGTATTATGGCGTTTCTGTGGGAACTTTTGGAATTTAGATATTTCTTTCTTTCTTTCTTTTCTTTTCTTTTTCTTTTTTTTTCAAAATTTATATAATATATATATATAGTATATATATATATATATATATATGTGTGTGTGTGTGTGTTGTGTGTGTGGTTTTGGAAAGTGACTTACCCGGATTGAAGAATGGTGCACAATGGTAAGACAGCGATAATAACAAATAAAAAGTGGTCAATACATACACACGTGTAATCGACTGCAATGTAATCATATCTTGATTAATCCAGTGGATTTAAACGGAGATCTTATGGTGAACTCGAGTAGGTTATACACGTACTTGTATTACATTTTAAAGTAGATTAGGCCAATATCGGTGAATAGAGGCTTTTATATATGTTTGGTGGACATATCGTGGTGACATAGTTTCAAACACTATGTGATTCACAAACAAACTTGGTTTGCGAATCGCATAAGACAAGCTATCTGTAACTAACCATCGTTTGAATTCATGTTCCACGCTACCGTAACTAAATAATATGTATGTATATACAGGGTGTTCGGATAAATTTGACATGATTTATATTGGTTATCTTTCCTCCGTAGGCTGGAGGCATTGACGTATTATTTAAAGCCTTAGACCCTTCTTCATTCATATATACGTGATGACAAGATAGAATGGATGACTGAAAGGATCCCGGAATAATGGAAAAGAATCGTGATCTGTGCCGGTCATTAAAATAAGGAGATTAATGGCTGCTGTCAAATGGTTACCTGACACTGTAAAAACAATCACGCATGGGCAGGAGTAAACCTTTCCAATGCATTCTTATAGTAAAAAACCCTTTCATGCAATTCTTATAGTAAAACCCTTTCAAATGCATTCTATAGTAAAACCCTTTCCCAATGCATATCTTATTAAGTAAAACCCTTTCCAATGCATCTTATAGTAAACCCTTTCAAATGCATTCTTATAGTAAAACCCTTTCCATGATTCCTTATAGTAAAACCCTTTCCAATGCATTCTTATAGTAAACCCTTTCCCAATGCCATTCTTATTATAAAAACCCTTTCCAATGCATTCTTATTATAAAACCCTTTCCAAATGCATATCCCCTTATAGTAAAACCCTTTCAATGCATTCTTATAGTAAAACCCTTTCCAATTGGCATTCTTATAGTAAAACCCTTTCCAATGGCATTCTTATAGTAAAACCGCTTTCCCAAATGCCATTCTATAGTAAACCCTTCAATGCATTCTATAGAATTGCAATTGAGACTACGAGGCTGTGTGTAAAAGAAGTAAACATACAGACGATCTGATTGCGGTTCGTACAGCAGAATTTATCGAAATTTGCAGAAAAAAGTGTTCGAGGACCCTCAGTATGCCCATGTGGAGTTGCTAAACACTGGGTAGTCAAACCCTGGAGTAACAAAGGTAGCCCTAATGTAGGTCATATGTATGGAAGCATAAAGGAATTGTCCCCTGCTACACCTGGAAAAGTTTTAAAAAATAGTTTGTGCAAGCGATTATTACGACTACACATCTCAATGTTTGGCCTCAAACTCCCTAGATCTTAACCCATGGTTTTATTATGTATGGGGCACTGTAGAGAAAAACATCAATTGCCGTCCAGTACTACAAAAGCCGCAGTTTTCGACAGAATTAAGGTAGTTTGTCAGACCTTTCCTAGGAACTGTAACATCAGCTTGCTCCAGTTCCGGAGCAGGATTGAGGCTGTGATCGACGCTAATGGCGATTATTTTGAGTGAAACTTGTTGACAGCAGTGTAATTTTCGTGCCTTTTGTGAATTCTTTACAAATCCATCAGATTTGTAGTTACCAAGCACTTTTTTCTTTTTCTTATGAAACTGTCACAATTTCTCGCGAACACC
This sequence comes from Doryteuthis pealeii, assembly GCA_023376005.1. NCBI lineage: Eukaryota > Metazoa > Mollusca > Cephalopoda > Myopsida > Loliginidae > Doryteuthis > Doryteuthis pealeii. Next base: position 13,391,889 of record CM042178.1, read on the forward strand.
TATAATATATATATATATATATATATATATATATATATATATATATATAAATGCAGAAATTCCATGAAAAACGCATATTCGCCTAAAACACGATCAGGAGCCGAAGACTAATGCTGTGACGTATATCATTTCTTATTTAATTTCTTATTTGTTTATTCTTTAATTTTCTTTAAGTTGCCACATGACTTTACACGATCAAGTCATGCAACTTTCGACGATTATCATGATGCGATTCGGATGAAGTTAGTCACACAATTTCGAAAGAAATTAACGCCAAATCCGTTCACTTCATTTATTAATTCATTTTTTTTCTCCAGACTGTTGATATATATTTGAAAAAGGGTGAATGTTCCACACCGAAATATCGGGTAGATTAAACCAGGAACAGAGCAACGGTTGAATATTAAAAATTCAGATTTTTGTTCTGTTTTTCTTGTTTTTGTTCTTTTTTTGCAAGCTTCAAAAGACCAAAAAAACAACGCTTCACCTAACATCACAGAACATAACATACATGAATATATATAACTAGCAAATATATGCACTCCGGGTGCAAGTATTAAGTTTGGCAATATAATAAAATTATCGTTAAATTAGAAGGCTAATGAATTCCAGATAAAATATTATTTGGAACAGAGGGGTATAATCGGAAATAGAACCACTTTGAAACTACTGTTCACCATTTTTCCCCTTACTCCCGTCTTTCAGTGGTAATTTTCCTATTTTAACTATTTAGTTAAATAAGAGAAAAGAATAAATTTACAGCTATTTCTTTATGTTAATAGATTTCTGTTAAGAATATCCCCGAGATTTTTGCTCATATTTATAGATAAAACAAACAATTGAAATCAAATAATACTAAGCATATATTTATAAATCAAATTTTTAAGATCCAATATGCAAATTAGCCTTACCCATTCACACTGTAAACCGCTATTTCGTTGAATATAATAATTATAATTGCATGTTATTAGTATGTAGATATTGTTAACAGTCTGAAATGATGTAAACAATTTTAGCAAATAATTGAGGTTTAAATAAAATAAAATCATGGAGAATGTGGTAATAACAAAGGGAATGTGACTTGTGTAGTTTCGGTTACAGGACAGACAAAACGCACAATCTCCATTATAACTAAGATATATTATATAATAAATATATATATATGTGTGTGTGTGTGTGGTGTGTGCTGTCAAAGAAAGAAAAACTTAAACGTCTCCATCCTATTTTATCTCAACCAGAAACTAAAAGAATTTGAGATTCTGGTTGAAATAAAATATAATAGGATACTTCATTGCTCTGTATATAATGCTCATTTGATTTATCATGCATTGAGCTCTCTTTAGGAGATTCATAAAAATCCTTGTATGAAGTATATATGTTTGCCTACAAGAGCATACAGTATGGTTGTAACGTGAGATTTTGAGGATCATGTGGATCATCCTTACTTACTAGTCATTTGGATTACCTTACACAGCACACGACACACACACACCACACAGCGCACACACACACACACACATATATAATATATATATATATGGTAGATGTTGAGGAGGGTTAAATCGCGACAGTATGTGGAGAAAAGTAGACACACGGGATTGTTGTGTGGAAACTTGATATATATATATATATATATATATATATATATATAATATATATATATATATATATTATAAATTAAACTAATTAATTTATCAAAATTAGGTATGACTAAATTAGGCACATAATCTCCCAAAAATGTAGGCTTATGGCATTTCAAACAGATTGTTTGTTCACTTCATATATATATATATATATATATATATATATATATATATATATATTATATATACTAATAGTCATCCTAGACACCGTGTTTGTTTCGGCGTATAACGTCTCTTCAGTCTGGCTAGACTTAGCAGAGTACCAACAGACGTACCACCGACTTTTCTTTTTCATTTCGGTATCTTTTAATATATATTATATATATATATATATTATAATATATATATATATATTATTATATATATATGTCTATGGATTACTATATATATATATATTATATTATATATATATATAATATTATATATATATATATATAGTCATCATAAGACAACCAGTGTTTGTTTCGGCGTATAACGTCTCTCAGTCTGGCTAGACTTTAGCAGAGTACCACAAAGCGAGACGCACCGACTTTTCTTTTCATTTCGGTATCTTTTAATATATAGTATATATATATATATATATATATATATATTTATATATTTATATATATACTAGAAGCGCCTATATTAAAAGATAGAGAGATAAAAAGAAAAGTTTGTGGGTGCCGCGATAGCGTATTAGACCAAAGATTTCGGTAATCCTAAGACATTGGTGCAGCGGCGCACCTGCTTATTAGCAATTAATTTCTAAATTGAATACGAGTTTTTTTTTTTGTTTTGTTTTTTAAAATTAGATCGTATAAAAGATTACTGTAGAAAACCTCAAGACATTTTCTTTTTAAAGAAGTGAAATGAATGCTTCTAGAATCCGCAGAAATTCTATTCATTTTGCATGAATTTAATTTGCACGAACATCCTATCCTTCTTCTTTTAATCAACCGTCTGTCAATCAATGCCGTCTGACTACTATATGCCTTCAAGATTTTATTACTAGCAAGAGTAACCCCTACCCGCGGGCGTATAGTACTCAAGCTTTAATGTAGGAAATTATTGAATAAGAAAGCTAACGAATTAAATAAGAACGTATATAAAAGATTACACTTTATCTAATTGTTTCTATATAAATCCTTCAATGATTTTTAATGTAAGGAAATATTAATAAAAAGACG
>CM042178.1:13394800-13404800 GCA_023376005.1 Doryteuthis pealeii
CATCATTTCAGTGGACTGTTTAACAATATCTACATACTAATAACATGCCAATTATAATTAATATATTCAACGAAATAGCGGTTTACAGTGTGAATGGGAAGGCTAATTTGCATATTGATCTTAAAAAATTTGATTTTAATAAATATATGCTTAGTATTATTGATTTCTAATTGTTTTGGTTTTATCTTAATAAATATGAGCAAAAACTCGGGGATAAATCTTAACAGAAATCTATTAACAATAAAGAAATAGCTGTTATTTTATTCTTTTTCTTCTTATTTTAACTAAATAGTTAAATTAGGAAAATTTACCACTGAAAGACGGGAGTAAGGGAAAATTGGTATGGAACAGTTAGTTTTCAAAGTTGTTCTATTTTCCGATTTATACCCCCTCTGTTCCAAATATATTTTATCTGAATTCTTATTCAGTTTCATTAGCCTTTCTAATTTAACATTGATATTATTATATTGCAAAACTTAAATACTTGCACCCGAGAGGGTGCATATATTTTGCTATTAATATATAATTATGTATGTTATGTTCTGTGATGTTAGGGTGAACGCTGTTTGTTTGGTCCTTTGAAGCATTTCAAAAAAAAAGAACAAAACAAGAAAAACAGAACAAAAATCTGAATTTTTATATATTCAACCGTTGCTCTGTTCCTGGTTTAATCTATTCCGATATTTCGGGTGAACATTCCCCTTTTTCAAATTATATCAGACAGTCCGGAAAGAAAAAAAAATGAAAGTAATAAATGAAGTGAACGGATTTGGCCGTTAATTTCTTTCGAAATTGTGTTGACGTAACTCATCCCGAAATACGATTCATGAAAATCGTTCGAAATGTTGCATGACTTTGATCGTGAAAGTTCATGTGCAACTTAAAGAAAATTAAAGAATAAACAAATAAGAAATAAATAAGAAATGATATTACGTCACAGCCTTAGTCTTCGGCTCCTTTGGGTCGTGTTTTAGGCCGAAATATGCGTTTTCAGGGAATTTCTGCATTTTATATATTATATATATATATTATAATATATATATATATATATAGGGTGTTCGGGAAGAAATTGGACAGTTTTCATAAGGAAAAGAAAAAAGTGCTTGGTAACTACAAAATCTGATGGATTGTAAAGAAATTCAACAGCACGAAAATTACACTGCTGTCAACAAGTTTCACTCAAAATAATCGCCATTAGCGTCGATCACAGCCTCAATCCTGCTCCGGAACCTGAGCAAGCTGATGTTACAGTTTCCCTAGGAAAGTCTGACAAACTACCTTAATTCTGTCGATTAACTGGCTTTTGTAGTACTGGCACGGCAATTGATGTTTTTCTCTACAGTGCCCCATACATAATAAACCATGGAGTTAAGATCTAGGGAGTTTGGAGGCCAAACATTGAGACTGGTGTAGTCGTAAATAATTCGCTGACAACTATTTTTTTTAAAAACTTTTTCCCAGAGTGTAGCAGGGGACAAATTCTGCTTCCATACATATGACCTACCATTGGCTACCCTTGTTATCCAGGTTTGACTACAGAGTTTAGCAACTCCACATGGGCATCTGAGGGTCCTCGAACACTTTTTTCTGCAAATTTTCGATAAATTCTGCTGTACGAACGCAATCAGATCGTCTGTAATGTTACTTTCTTTTACACACAGCCTCGTAGTCTCAATTGCAATTCATAAAGAATGCATTGGAAAGGATTTTACTATAAGAATGCATTGGAAAGGGTTTTACTATAAGAATGCATTGGAAAGGGTTTTATATAAAGAATGCATGCATTGGAAAGGGTTTTACTATAAGAATGCATTGGAAAGGGTTTTACTATAAGAATGCATTGGAAAGGGTTTTACTATAAGAATGCATTGGAAAGGGTTTTTACTCCTGCCCATGCGTGATTGTTTTTTACAGTGTTCAGGTAACATTTGACAGCAGCCATAATCTCCTTATTTTAATGACCGGCACAGATCACGTTATTCTTTTTCATTATTCGGGATGGTTCCAGTCATCCATTCTATCTGTCATCACGTATATATGAATGAAGAAGGGTCTAAGCTTTTAAATGATGCGTAGTGTGCGTCAATGCCTCCAGCCTACGGAGAAAGATAACCAAATATAAATATGTCAAATTTATCCCGAACACCCTGTATACACATACATATATTAGGTAGGGTAGCGTGAACATGAATTCAAACGATGGTTGGTTACAGATAGTTTCTTGCCTATGCGATTCTCAAACCAAGTTTGTTTGTGAATCACATAGGTGTGAAACTATGTCACCACGATATGTCCACAAACATATATAAAAGCTCTATTCACGATATTGAGCCCTATCTACTTTAAAATGTAATACAAGTACGTGTAATAACCTACTCGAGTTTCACCATAAGGATCTTCAGGGTTAAATCCACTGGATTAATCAAGATATTGATTAATTGCAGTCGATTACACGTGTGTATGTATTGACCACTTTTTATTTGTTATATCGCTGTCTTACCATTGTGACCATCTTCACCGGTAAGTCACCTTTTCCAAAACACACACACACACACACACACACACACATATATATATATATATATTATATATATATATATATATTATATATATTAAATTTTTTAAAAAAAAAAAAAACAGAAAAAAAAAAAAAAAAAGAAAATGAAAGAAAAGAAAAGAAATATATCTGAAATTTCAAAAGTTCCCACAGAACGCCATAATACGGGAATTAACGGAATATGACGGAATCAGTCGAGTTCTATATTTACATCAGAAAATCACATTCACCGGATTATAACACCACGGTCGATTTCAACAAACAAGGATATAAACTTTCAAAACTTTAAATGTTCATGAGTGAGAGAGGATAGTTACGAATCGTGTGGTTTGGAGGAGACTTGTTTATGGTGGTTGTAAGTGGTTTGAGGTAAGGCGGCTCGAGAACTCCATCCTCGGGCTTTACACAAGCGGCACATGACAGACATCCTGAACCCATTTCCGACACTAAGGTCTGACCATATATTTGAAGTTTGTGGCAGAATTTATATGTCGAGGGCTGGGTTTCTCAGTCACGTACTGTCGCATGCGAGTGGAAGACGAGGGGGGGGGGTCATATGTGTGACAGGGCGCGTAAAAGTAAAATTGGACCCCTGAGCCATCTGCGTGCTCACAACCGAACTGGTCTTCTTCTGTGAAGAAGTGGCAATCAACACACACAGTATGGTTGTACAGTGAGATTTCGAAGATCCCAGATAGAATCATCCCTTACTTACTAGTCATTTGGATTACCTTACACACACACACACACACACACACACATATATATATATGTGTGTGTGTGTGTGTGTGTGTGTGTGTGTGTGTGTAAAAATGAAACTGGAAGTGAATTCCACGGTACGTTGAAAAAAGAAAGAAAGGAAAGAAAGTATAGAATGGATAAAATAGGATATTTTAATCAATTTTACTTACACGTGTTTCGGTCAGGAGTTTATCCATGTGTACATTATTCAAACTATTATTATTTTTAGATAACCAAATGAAATGAAATAATAATAATAGAAAAAATGTAGAAATGTTCCGCACACAAAGAAAATTCGACCTTCATCAGAGTAAATCCTTATTATTTTGAAATGAAAATCGTTGGAAAGCGGAGAATTTTTGAGATGTTCGAAAAAATAACTTTAAAAAAAAATCACGTGAAGAAAGTGATCAAACGCGGTCGAGAAAGACGGTTAATGACGTCATGTCGCATGCGACAGATTTTACCGTATATTTTTATATGTATGTGTGATCTGTTGGTTAATTTATTAATTTGTTAATAAAGTCATTATAGTGATATTCTAATCAAAATTGTTGTTTTAGTCAAATCAAAATGAGTATTTAAATATGTTAACACACACACACGCACACACACACACACACATATATATATATATATACATACATATATATATATATATATTGGTTAGGAGGTTGATTTAGAAGGCTATCACAATGCAGGTGTAAAGAAAAAAAAATGATAATACGCTAACAATGGTGTTGTGTGTTAACCAGTATTTAATTCTTGAATTTTCGAGATAATATCTCTTTTTCAAAAGATCACTGGAACTGAAGAAGTCTAGTTATGGCATTTCTTTTTAAATGAATTTTTGTTGTTGAAAATGATGGTATTTAAAAAAAAATATAGTGTAATAGCCTTCTAAATCACCCCCCTAACCAGTATATACACAATGCTGCAAGCAAATTATAAAACACTAAGAGATTTGTCGAACGTAAGTTCGTTCGGGTTTCGAACCCGGCCAGAGGCAGCTGCTAAAAATCGTATAACTATACTGATGAGAGGTGATACCTCGAAACACGTGTCTATAGTTTACCCTATATATATATATATATATATATATATATATATATATATATCTTGCTATATTCATAGATAAAACGTCCTCAATATCTCTATAAGATCATGTTTATCTAAGGATAGCGTTGACATGGAGTCAACGGCGTTTGTTAACTGTCAGTTTCTCGCCTTCTTTAGATCAAGAGAAAGCGCACATAGAGATCGTTCTTTTTAATACTTTTCTGTGATGAACGATAGTTCAGTTTGTTGGGCAAAAATATTTATGGCCAAGACTGTCAGATGTGTCAAAACACGTGGTCATATTTTCATCTCTGCCAGATTCCACTATTTTTTAAGATAGCAGCTTTGCACCCCTCCACACACTTTATATATATTATATATATATATATATATATATATATATATATATTATATAATTAATGAGATATACAAGTGGATAGAAAAGTTTGCTTCGTTGACATAAATACTTTTGAAAGTGACTTCTTAATATGCCTGCACAGTTGGTATTCCCCCTCCCGCATATGGAACGGGGCGGGGGGTGTCCCTTTTGTCTTGAAAACTTCTCTTAACCACCCAGTGCGTTCATTTTGACGACCTTATTAGAATAACAATTATAATTACCAAGATTTTTTCCCATGTTTCACACACTGTCTCTCTCTCTCTCTCTCTCTCTCTCTCTCTCTCTCTCTCTCTCTTTCTCATAGACACACACACGAACACACGCTCTATCTCTCACACACACATACACATGTTCATTATTTCACACACACACACACACACACATGCATACACAGACACACACCTAAAGAAACAAACACACATGCCCTCTCCGTCTCACGCACAGACAAACGCACACACTACCACTTTCTCTCAAACACACATGCTCTCTGTCTCTCTCACACACACACACTCGTGCTCTCCCTCACATATAAACACGTACACACTCTCTCTCTCACACACAAAGACACACACATACACACACTCTCTCTCCCACACACTCTCTTTCTCACTCACACACATAAAGACACACGCTCTCTCTCACACACACTCTCTTTCTCACTCACACACATAAAGACACACGCTCTCTCTCACACACACTCTCTTTCTCACTCACACACACAAAGACACACACTCTCTCTCCCACACACTCTCTTTCTCTCTCACTCACACAAAGACATACACTCTCTCTCACACACACTCTCTTTCTCACTCACACACACAAAGACACACACTCTCTCTCACACACACTCTCTTTCTCACTTACACGCACAAAGACACACACTCTCTCACACACACTCTCTTTCTCATTCACACACACATATACACATATACACACATCCTTCCTCTCTCTTTATCACATGCACTTTCGCTTTCTCCACCCCCTCTCTCTCGCTCGTACGCATACACAAACACAGAGACAAAAACAAACAGATAGACAAACACGCACATACACTCATATATATATATATATATATATATATATATATATATATATATATATATATATATATGAGTAAGAAAAGGTGGAATGAAAACATCACACAATGCTGTTAAAGAAGAAAACAATTTATAATATAATCTTTTATAATATAATGTTTTCTTCTTTAACAGCATTGTGTGATGTTTTCATTCCACCTTTTCTTACTCATATTGTCGGATTCATTTCCTTTCTTTAACTATTATATATATATATATATATATAATATATATATATATATATATATATATATATTCATTTGTTCTCACTTTCTTCCGTTCAAAATCTTTTTTTCTTTTTCTCTTTCTTTCTTTTTGTTTATTCATTTTCCTATCGTTCATTCTTCTTCTTTTTTTCCATTTTATCTTTCATTCCTTTTCGTTTTTTTTAATCCACCATTTCTTTCTTTCTTTCTTTCTTTACAGCATCGTTCATTTATTCTTTTTAGAAAGATCTTTTCAATTTCATTCACTCATTCTATATTCTTTTTTCATTTTTATTACCTCTCGTTCAATACTTTTTTTTTTATAGTTTTCTTCTTTTTTTCGCTTAATTTTGCTTTATTCTATTCTTATTTTTCTTCTTTTCTCTTTCATTATTTCTTACAAAGGAGAAACCTTTTTCATTCTTCCCAAATAATTAACCCCTTTTATATCAATTATTTGTAATTTTTATATGTTTGTTATGGGAAGCACGGTGGTGTACTGATGAGAGTAGCAAGAAATGAACTCGTCGATCCGAGTTCAATTCCTGGACGAAGCCACACTTCACAAAGTGCTAATACCCTTGGGAAAGGTATGAATCCAACTATTCTCCCTCCACCTATGGGCAAATAGTAGGACAAACTGAGCTCTTTAATCTTGGTTAGGCAACCAGTCTAGGAGAAGAAAAACTCTGAATTCAAACCTGTTCTCTACTAGAATAGGTTCAGTTCTACTTGGTGATATATTCCAATTAAAAAATAATCATTTTCTTTCTTTTTTCTTTCTTTCTCTTTTTTTCTTAATTTCTTTCTTTTTTCTTTCTTTCTTTCTTCTTTTTACTCCCCCAATCTTCTTTCTTTATATCTGATTCTTTCTTCTTCTTTTCTTTTCCCCTTACTCTTTCTTATTTCTTCCTTTCTTTCTGTCAGTTTCTATCTATCTATCTGTCTATCTATCTTTCTTTCTTTCTTTCTTTCTTTCTTTCGTTAAACAGAATGAGATAATACTTTAGTGAGTTAATTTTTTTACAATCAACCCCCCCTCTCTCTCTCTCCCTTCTCTCTCTCTCTCTCTCTCTCTCTCTCTCTCTCTCTCTCTCTCTCTCGTTTGATCTTTCAACATCTGACCTTGTGCTTAACTGACCTTTCAAATATTTTCATCCCTTTTCTACCCCGACCCCTTGCATCCCTTCTGCACTACTTGATCCTTGTTTTTTTTTTTTTTTTTGTTTTTTGTTTTGGTTTTTGGTTTTTGGTTTTTGGTTTTTCAAAACATTCTTCGTTTTTCGCTTTGCGTTTTCCCGTATTCCGTTTCGCTTTTTTTATAATCTTATTCTTGGTAGAAATTCTTCAAGCTGTTTCCTTATTTTCCTTCAATGAATCGTCGTTTTTTTTTTTTTTTTTTCTTCCTTCATTCTATCACTTTCTTTTTTTCTTTTTCTTTTTAAAACTTTTTGTTCTAACTTGACAAAAATTAGTCCCTGCACACTTGCTTCCATTGTGTGTCGGTCAAGGACTTCCTTTTGCAACCCGAAACTCTTGAAGATCTCTTTTCAGCTGACAGAATTAGTTTATGAAATTTGGCACCAGACTTATCGTACGCTATGTTCTTGGAATCAAGTGACCATAAGATCTTATGTATACTATCAACAGAAAACACCATCCGGGCGTCGTAAAAATTAATTTTTGAAAGACATTGCCTGAGAGGGTGGGAGTTAAAAATTCAATGTCAGAGGGTTTGTATCATAAATAAGACAAATCCTCATATTTATTAAAGGAGTAAAAAAAAATAAAACAATTTGAAATGAAAACTGAGTCCCGTCCCTCTCAAATAAAATGTTGTGTGCATGTAATAATCAAACAATTATTTTGAATATTTTCCACATCAATTTTCCACAAAATAGTAGGTATTTATTTATTTGTAAACTTTTTAGTTAACTTCTTGTTACTGTAAAAACAAAAAAAGGACGAGAGAAAAAACAATTTTAAAAATTGCTTACTCAAATTTTGAGTGCATATAGCATTAGAATATAGTGAAGTAAGCTGTGACGTAGAGCTATGACGAAATACAGACAATCTCCATTATTAATAGATATACTGGGGTTGAGCACTTTATAGGGCATTTCACCGACGACTGCCAACCAAAGCGTAAAGGCAACGCTCTCCTATAAAAGGGATGGTGTACTCTATAGCGGCATTTACATACAGACAGATGTGTATATTAAAACAGTTAAAAAAACCCGTCCCATTCTGTTATGCAGTCTGACTGATGCTGAATCAGATCGGGTTTCTATCTCGGTTGTAGGTAGCTTACAAATGTCTAGCCACACTGAAGAGACGTGATACGTCGAAACACGGTGTCTGTGCATGACTATATATATATATATATATATATATATATATATATATATGAGTTATACTGGCGCGTGATCAAATTGTTAGAGTCGTAGGAAATGGACTCGTCGGTTAGATTATAACCTGGTGACCTATACTTGTTCTTATGGAAGTGCGTGGTGTAATGGTTAAAGTCATGGGAAATTGACTCGTAGCCCCGAGTTCAAATCCTGGATGTGGTAATTGTATTTCACTTTGCGATAATATCCATGGGAAAGGTATGGATCTTACTTTCCCTCCAGCTATGGGTAAATAGTAGGACAGACTGTGCTTGGTTAGGCGACCGGTATAGGAGAAAGAAAACTCTGAATTAAAACCTGTTGAAATCCGAATTGACCTTGTGTCACATCCTGCTCGTGCGGAGGGGTTGGTAAGTATATATAGGTGCTATGTCTTGGTGTGACCAACCAATTAATCGGGAGGGCATCTCCGACTGCCTGCCTAGCCTAAATAAGAACCAAAGTAAATTGTTGAATGTCATGGACTGTTCAACTCCCAGAAATCCATTCTTATGCATCCCGGGCCGCCACCCATGGCCAACAGGTGGCCTCTATTGGGGGAGGGGAGCCTCACGGGAATTGTTTGTATGACAAAAGACAGATAATCCTACAGCTGTTTTCTTAAAAGCATAAATAAATAAAAATTGAAGAAAGAAAAAAGTAAAATATAAAGAAAGAGACAGTCAGCAAAATAGCGACAAACCATAAACCTCAGTATGTGGCATTGTAAGTATATAATAAATCCTCGGCACTCAAGATCAGTCTAATATCATCCGGTACGGGGAGGGGGCCGTATACAACAATCTCAAATTCGTGAAGCTGGCTGGCATCACTGGATGCTGATAGAAAAGTATTCAAAACACTTCGCTGACAATTTAATAGAATACTAGCAGGACCTGTGGATATACCACAGTATGATTCGCTAATTATTGCAATACAACGTTTGATAAGTTTATTCAAGAGGTATTGCAAAACACTTCAATATGTAAACAAGTATAATAATCTTGATTTAACCCTTTCTCATGTAGTATGTACTTTTTACATACTACATAGAAAAAATTTGGGAAGCTGGCTGGCATCACTGGATGCTGATAGAAAAGTATTCAAAACACTTCGCTGACAATTTAATAGAATACTTGCAGAACCTATGGATATACCACAGTAAAGAAAGTAAAGTCGTCGGGGCGGCCTAAAGTCGGTATCAGCCATACGTCGAGGGAGTCTATCCCCCTTTCACTAGCACTAGACCAGGGAGATTATTTTAACGTCTGGAGTGGAGTGCCATACCTACCTCACTTTACTGCATAGATCCCTGTGCTACTCATACGCTGAGTTGATGAGGGCCAGTATCCAACTAGGAACCTTGTGGTTTCTAGATGAACGCTCTACCGACTGAACAAACCCGGCACAGTATGATAGCTAACCACAGTATGATATTATTTATTTTTTTCACTCCTCTTGAGTTTTTCATATCAGCGTTAACTGATGGTATTTCACTGGAGTTTGCGTGGCAAAAGGTCTCTTCAGTTCTCCAGGACTCTTCTGAGTATTCTAGCCGATTGCAACAGTGC
>CM042178.1:13409800-13424800 GCA_023376005.1 Doryteuthis pealeii
AGATACAATAATCCTCGCCTTTTCTTTCTCTTTTTCCTCTCTGTCTATTTTTATACCCATCTCACTTCCTCTTTATTTCTCTCCCTATTTATCACCTCTCTCCTCTCTCTAATTATCTCCACTCTCATCTTATTTCAATACTTTCTCTCTCTCCCTCCCCCTCCTCTCTCTCTCTCAATTACTCTCCACTTTCTATTTCTGCTCTTACTCTCTCTCTCTCTCTCTCTCTCTCTCTCTCTCTCTCTCTTTCTTTCTCTCCCTCTCTCTTTCTCCTTCTCAGTTTCTATTTCGGCTCTTATTCTCTCTCTCTCTCTCTCTCTCTCTCTCTATATATATATATATATATATATATATCTTTCTCTCTCTCTCTCTCTCTCTCTTTCTCTTTTTCTCCTTCTCAGTTATTCTCCACTTTCTATTTCTGCTCTTATTCTCTCTATCTCTTTCTCTCTCTTTTTCCCTCTCTCTCTTTCTCCGTCTCAATTACTCTCCACTTTCTATTTTTGCTCTTATTTTCTCTCACTTCTACTTCACTGTCTGTCTGTCTGTCTGTCTCTAACACACACTCTTATGGAAAGCCCCCAACCCCCTCGATGTGCAACCCCCTATGTGCAAGAAGGCAGTGGTTGACGGTCTTAGTGTCCTGGGTTTGACGTTAAATTGTATCTAATATTGTAGTTTCAGTTCTGGAGCTCTGGGCGTGTGGAGTACACCTTCATTTTTACAAACACTCTCTCCTTTTCTATTACTCTCCACACACACACTCTCTCTCCTTCTCTATTACTCTCCACACACTCTCTCTATCTCCTTCTCTATTACTCTCCACACACTCTCTCTCTCCTCTATTACTCTCCACTCTCTATTTCTGCTCTCCCTCTCTCTCATCCACTATTTCTTTGTCTGTATCTCTCTCCTTCACCATTACTCTCCACTCTCTCCCCTTCTCTCCCAATGTCTGCTCTCCCTTTCTCTCCTTCTCTATTTCTTTGTCTCTCTGTCTCTCTCACTCCTTCTCTATTACTCTCCCCTCTCTCTCTCTCCTTCTCTCTCCTCCTCTATTTCTTTGTCTGTCTGTCTGTCTGTCTATCCTTCTCTATAACTCTCCACTCTCTCTCTATCTCCCCCTCTCCTTCTCTATTACTCTCCACTCTCTCCCTATTCCTGCACTCCCTCTCTCTCACTCATCCTCTATTTCTTTGTCTTGTCTGTCTGTCTCTCTCTTTCCTTCACTATTACTCTCCACTTTCCCTATTTCTGTTCTGATTCTCTCTCCTCCTCTATATCTTTGTCTGTCTGTCTCTCTCACTCCTTCTCTATTATTCTCCTCTATCTATCTCTCCTTCTCTCTCCTCTATTTCTTTGTCTGTCTCCTCTTCTCTAATACTCTCCACACACACTCTCTCTCTCTCTCTCTCTCCTCTATTACTCTCCACCCTCTCCCTATTTCTGCACTCACTACTCCTCTATTTCTTTGTCTTGTCTGTCTGTCTCTCCCCTTCTCTATTACTCTCCTCTCTCCCTCTCTCCCTCCATCTCTCCTTTCTACACTCCCCTCTCTCCTCCTCTATTTCTTTGTCTTGTCTCCCTCTCTCTTCCTTCACTATTACCCCCTCCTCTCTCTCTCTCTCTCTTCTCTCACTATTACTCTCCACTCTCTCTCTCTCTCTCTCTTCTGTTACTCTCCATTCTTTCCCTATTTCTGCACTCCCCCTCTCTCCCCTCCTCTATTTCTTTGTCTTGTCTGTCTCTCTCTTTCTTCACTATTACCCTCCACTCTCTCTCTCTCTCCTTCACTATTACTCTCCACTTCTCTCTCTCTCTCTCCTCTGTTACTCTCCATTCTCTCCCTATTTTGGCACTCGCCCTCTCTCTCCTCCTCTATTTCTTTGTCTTGTCTCCCTCTCTCTTTCCTTCACTATTACCCTCCCCTCTCTCTCTCCTTCACTATTACCCTCCACTCTCCCTCTCCTTCACTATTACTCTCCACTCTCTCTCTCTCCTTCACTATTACTCTCCACATACACCACACTCTCTCTCTCCTTCACTATTATTCTCCACTTTCTCCCTATGTCTGCTATTATTCTCTCCCCTCCTCTATTTCTTTCTTTCTCTCTCTCTGTCTCTGTCTGTCTGTCTGTCTCTCTCTCTGTCTCTGTCTCTCTGTCTCTGTCTCTGTCTCTTTCTTTGTATATGTATGAAATAACATGTGCATATATCTAATGACCCTAATTAAAGTAAAGGCGAAAATATCCCAAATCCCGACCCCCCCCCTTACGCCCGCCACCCGCCACGGCTTTGCGTTAATTCCCCTCAGATGTTTTTGCGGTATTTCCAAAAATAAAACTTAATTTTATTGTTGTTGTTTTGTTTAATTTACCTATATACTTATCTTTAATAATTAACTTTTCTTCCTTTTGAGGCGATGGCAAAAGGTTTTTTTTTCGTGTCGCTCCACCCTCTAATTGTATCGGAGCCAACGTAATTCAGGGGTCAGCGTTTATGCCCTTCGATAAATACCGCTGAAATGACTTTTCTCTAATCTGAAAATATCTTTTTGATTAATGCGCTTTGATCGGCTTTAATAAACCACCATTTTTTTGGGGCGGATATAATTGAATGTTAAATACAGAGGCATTTTACAAACGAGTGCTATTTCTTAAATCCGACCGGGAACGGAACGCCTAAAAGCCCATTTTTTGGCTAACGTCATTAAGCTTCTTTAATATGGGAAAGAGGTACAGGGTTCAATTTCTATCAATTTCATTTTTATCATACATCTATCTATACATGCATAAAGAGCACTTGTGTGTATCTGTATGTCCGGAGGAAACTTCGAAAATAAAACAATTAACGACAAGGTAAATATATATACACATTAAATATCAGCAGGGCTTGGTTTTTGAGCAAAAATAATAGTTGACTTATATTCGTGAAGATGATTAAAAAATAAAATTTAAATCATAACAATATGGATTTTTTTTTCATTTAATATTTTAGATAGTAGACATTAACATTTCTTTTCAGAGTAGCTGGATCAATGCAAGGTCTATAATGTTTTACATAGGGATTTAAATGGAGCATCCCACGAGAATTCAACTTATGATTTAGTAATAATATACTAACTTTAAAAAATCTCCTTCTACCCAGGCGATGCCGGGTAGCCACTGCTAGTCTATACATATATAAAGGCAGTTGTGTGTATATGTATGTCAGGAGGGAACTTCGAAAATAAAACAATTAACGACAAAGTAAATATATATACACATTAAATATCAACAGGGCTTGGTTTTTTCAGCAAAAATAATAGATTAAAAAATGAAATTTAAATGATAACAGCATGGATTTATTTTCATTTGATATTTTAGATAGTAGACATTATCATTCCTTTTCAGAGTAGCTGGATCAATGCAAGGTTTTTTTTTACACAGGGGTTTAAATGGGGCATCACACGAGGATTCAACTCCGATTCAAGTAATAAAGAATATGCGGGACTAACTAAAAATACCCCTCCATTCAGGTGGCGCAGGGTAGCCGCTGCTAGTACATATATAAAGGACAGTTAGTGTGCATGCATGTATGTGTGTATGTATGTATGTGTCCGGACGAAACTATGTAAATAAAACAATTAACGACAAAGTAAATGTATATATAAACATTAAATATCACCAGTTCTTGCTTTTAGTGCAAACAATATGAAGATTTGATTTATATACAAAGATATTTGAAAAATTGAAATATACATAGAAATAGCATTGAAATTCTACTTAAAAATATGTAGCATTTGTAAATCTGAAAAGTAAACAAATCAA
The DNA here is from genome assembly GCA_023376005.1 of Doryteuthis pealeii. Classification (NCBI taxonomy): domain Eukaryota; kingdom Metazoa; phylum Mollusca; class Cephalopoda; order Myopsida; family Loliginidae; genus Doryteuthis; species Doryteuthis pealeii. Next base: position 13,413,610 of record CM042178.1, read on the forward strand.
TATACCAGGGTTTCTCCCCTCCCCTCAGTCGACGCTTAGTTGCTGCTTCTAGTCTTCTTATTATAATGGAGATTCCATATCTGTCTGTAACCGAAACTACGCCACTGCTTATGTCTCAATACCCTTGGGTATTACGTAATACACATAGAATTAACGAAAACTATTACTACCAATTCATTTTCCCGGATATCATGCTATATCATTTCTCAAATAAATCATGATGTTATATAGCGGGACTTGTCAACGTGCCTCAAAATTCACGGCACTGAAAAGGTATTCGTTACGCGGCGGGTGTCATTGTCGATAAAAAAGGTACAACGCGTGAGATATATCGTCGCAAGAGCTTAGCATTTATTTACGGGCTCGTGTCGTGGGCTGTTTCGGAGAGAAGGAAAACCAGAGAGAAAGAGAGAGAGGACACTGTTAAATTACTGTTATCCCACACTACGGACCAGAGGCCCGTCCGAACTCTACGAACGGAAAGCAAAAGGTTGCCGATCTTGTTGTTCCTCGTTCCTCGCCACCACGTTAATTCCGGTTCCGGTCGACACCCAAAGATTCCGGTTGGCTTCCAATTCCTCTTCCGGGGGTCATACCTCGGTCAAATTACCGGCAACCCATTGTGTGTCCACTACTCCTTGTTTTTAACCTTTACTTTCTCTTATTTCTTCTTCCTCTCTTTTTATAGCAGTCCTCTCAGTTTTATTTCGACTATCAAACTCCGGTGGACTTTCATAATCACGTTACAATGAATACAAAAACGAAGATTTGACTTTAAATAACTCACAACACCGACCAACACATCAACCACCCAACCAACTTTTAATTTAAGTGTTGCGATTTCACGCAACTATTCACGGTAGTTAGCCATGGTCGACCGATGATAATTACTGAAAGCAGCTGGTATTTTCATTTAACATTAAGTCCGTTATGGTGACTCATCGTCGATTTGTTTGTTTGTTTTATTTTGCGGCATATCAACCTTAGTGGGTCATTTAATGCCGATAAAGTTTTGAAATAAATCAATTCTTAATGGATAATACAATTTTTTTATAAATAAATTTTTCTATTTAACCCATAGATTGGACCCTAACAGGTACTACCACTTCGGGTCTGAGTGGACCAGTGAGCAATGGTGATGAAGGGGTGCTCCACAATCCCCAAACCTCCAAAACTGGAACCTCACCATCAGATAGAGTTTAACGTAATTCCCAGGACATGTAGACCCTCAATCACCGCCTTCTAGCACCCATATGATAAAATGGGGTTGGGGCTTGCCATAAGGGAAATAGGATTGGTAAAATCATATAGATGCTAGGGCTTGACGTGACCAGCCGATTGATTGGAGGGGGCCTCTCAGACCGCCCGTCTAGCCCAAGATAGGACCAAAGTGGAGTATTGCATGTCATGAACTGCTCATCCACCTGGGTTCTATCCTTAAGCATCACGGGTCGCCACCCACGGCCAACAGGTGGCCTCATTTGGGTAGTCTTACCCCTCTGCAGAGGTGCAGTCAGTGCATTCTAACGCTGCAGCCGACAGGGCGGACTTATCGTCGAGTAGACGCAATAAACTGAAATGCTTATTAAAAAATACAGGATCCTTCAGGAGCGACACGGTAAACCCACCCTCTTCCACGAATACACAATTAATCCTCATCCTCGAATACACATAATTAATACATTATCAAGACAAAAAATTAGAATAAATCTAAAAGTGTTTTATAATTTGCTTGAAGCATTATATTGGTTTAGTGCAATGGTTCTCACCCTTTTTTTTTTTACCTATTGACCCCCTTTTAATCCTATTCTACTCTAGTGGACCCTCCCATAGCCATTCGATGTTTAAAAATTCCATTATATTATAGTTAAATATATTTTACTTGCCTGGGTACCAAAAATGATATATGGTTCCCGGGGGTCCATATGGACCCCGGTTGAGAACCACTGGTTTAGTGGTTGGTTTTGAAGGTTATCACAATGCAAGCTATTCATTCACAATGCAATGCTATTTATAAGCATTTATATTTATATTTATATTTATTGATATGTTTACTTAATAGCTATTGCTAAATAGTTCAATATGTAAAAAGTATAATAATCTTGACTCGCAGGGCCTGTGGATATACCACAGTATGATAATTTAATTATTACAACGTTCGATATGTTTACTTAAGAGCTATTGAAAAAATAGTTCATATGTAAAAAGTATAATAATCTTGACTCGCGGGACCTATGGATATACCACAGTATGATAATTTAATTATTACAACATTTAATATGTTAACTTAAGAGCTATAGCTAAATAGTTCAATTTGTAAAATTATAATAATCTTGACTAGCAGGACCTGTGGATATACCACAGCATGATAATTTAATTATTACAACATTTAATATGTTAACTTAAGAGCTATAGCTAAATAGTTCAATATGTAAAAAGTATAATAATATTGACTAGCAGGACCTGTGGATATACCGCAGCATGATAATTTAATTATTACCGCTATTGTAAAATAGTTCAATTTCATGATATATGTATACTTCAGGGCAATGAAACTAGTCAAGGAAAAAAAGAAGATCTATTGTAAATATGTAGAAAAGGTTCGTTTCGTTCGTTGATTAGCATTCACAATTGAATGTTGATGACGTGATTGGTACATGCAAAAGCGAAAATAAAAATATGATAGAAACACGTGAAGTCAAAAAGCCGAGACGTGATTGGCCCACGAAGAGATGTTGAAAAGGTGGAACGTATTCCATATGAAATAGCAATGATTAAAAACGAGAAAAATATGAATTGTTTAACTATTTAATATATATATATATACATATATATATGCACGCCTAATTCATTTAGTTATAATTAATTAATTACCAAAATTATGCATGACTTTAATTAAGCACATAATCTCCCATATATATATATATATATATATATATATATATATATATATATATATATATAGAGAGAGAGAGAGAGAGAGATATATAGATAGATAGATAGATAGATAGATATTTAAAATATTTTGAATGAAACAAAGAAATCACAGTGCTCAACCACAAATTTGTAGGAGCTTTATTCATTTATTTGTTGAATTTAAAAAATATAATTATTTTCCATAGGCAAGAAATGTCTTCGCATAAACACCAGAAGAATTATTAGCAACCTGATGATGGCAAAATAGCCTGAAACCTGGGTAGTTGCCTATGGAAAACAATTATATTTAAAAAATTCAACAAATAATATATATATATATATATATATATATATATATATTATGTTGTGCTGTTTTTGCTATGTCCGGGGTAAGTAGGTTTGTAGCTGATTGATTTACCTAGATGTGAAGATATGTTTTAAAAAAAGCCAGGTCTATAATAAACATTATCTATGTTATTTATAGCACTGGCTTCAAAAATTCCCTTTAATCTTTTATTGTGGATGTGAGCTAACATGGACGCACTATTGGAATCGAAGTGTTTCTAGTTTAATACATGTTGGAAGAGACAATATATATATATATATATATATATATATATATATATATATATATATGTGTGTGTGTGTGTGTGTGTGTATATAAGTGTGTATATATATATATATATAAGTGTGTGTATATATATATATATTATATATATATATATATAAAATTTGTAATTGTAGTTTTTGATATTGAAGTATTGATTAGTGTGAGTGGTTTGTTGAGCAGGCACCCGTCAAAGTGCATTCTGTCGAGATGCCCCCCGGGAAGGAGACACAAGGGGGTAGGGAGAGTTCCCTTCCGTGTTCTTGAAAAGTGTCACGTGGGGGGGGAAGGGTCGGGAAAAGAAAAGAAGAAAAGTCTTCGGTTTTGTAAAGTGTTGGGACATGCTTTAAACGCCTTAAAGAAGTCAGAGAGAGAGAGAGAGAGAGAGAGAGAGAGAGAGAGAGAGAGAGAGAGAGAGAGAGAGAGAGAGTAAAGGACAGGATATATATATATATGTTGAAAAAAGGAATAAACGAAAGAAAGTATAGAATGGATAATATAGGATATCTTAATCAAATTTACTTACACGTGTTTCGGTCAGGAGTTTATCCATGTGTACATAATTCAATATATAATATATAAAAAGTAATATATATATATATATATATATATATATATATATATATATATATATATTGACAGAGAGGGAGGGGGTCGGGAATTAGGAGGTGAAACAGTACAGAAGTATATATAAACTGAAAATGTGGGAAGCAAAACACAGACAGAGAGAGAGAGAGAGAGAGAGAGAGAGAGAGAGAGAGAGAGAGAGAGAGTGTGTGTGTGTGTGTGTGTGTGTTTCCGTGTGTGTGTGTGAGAGAGAGAGAGAGGACATACAGACAGACAGATAGACAGAATTAGAGCAAAGGACAGGATATATATATATATTATATATATATATATACAAATATATATATATATATTATATATATATATATATATAAAGAGAGAGAGAGAAAAAAAACAGAGAGAGACAGGGGAGAGAGAGAGAGCATGTATGTGTATGTGTGTGAGAAAGAAAGAGAGAGAAAGAGACAGAGAGGGGGAGAGAGAGAATTAGGGGAAAGGACAAGAAAAAAAAGAAACATATAGAAATATTGTAGAGAAAGTGAAAACGAGAGAGAGAGAGAGAGAGAGAGAGAGAGAGAGAGAGAGAGAGAGAGAGAGAGAGAGAGAGGGTGAAGGAACGATAGAGAGCAATATCTTGGGGGCCCCTGTGTGGAATGTCAGCTAATAACTTGTGAACTTTTGCAACCGAATCAGAAGAGCCAACGTGTTGCATTCGCTCCAGGGACCCCAAAGACTTTAACACACCAGTTAGAAAATAAACCTCGAGCTCTGTTGCTTTCGATCGGCAAAAGGTTAAAGATACGGATATACCCTTTTTTCTTTTTTCTTGTTTTTTTTTCTCCTTTTTTTACCGGAGACTGTGTTTAGAAGACCCCTCCGATCAATCGGCTGGTCACGTCAAGCCATAGCACCTATATGATTGTCCCAACCATATTGCCTTTATATATATTTACCAACTCCTCCGCACGATAAGGATGAGACACAAGGTCAATTTCTTAAGCGGGGTTCAACAGGTTTGAATTCAGTTTTCATTTTCCTAGACTGGTTACCTAGCCATGGTTAAAGAATCCAGTCTGCCCTGCTATTTACCCATAGCTGGAGAGAGAATAGGATTCATACCTTTCCCAAGGGTATTAGCGCTAAGTGAAATGCAATACCACGTCCAGGATTTGAACTCGGTACATTTCCCATGACTTTAACCATTACATCACTACGCTTCCATATTGCCCTTATAGCAAAACATAACCCCTTTTTATCATATATATACTCGAAGGCGTTTACTGACTGTCTGTCTCTGTCTGTCTGTCTGTCTGTCTCTCTCTCTTTAACACACACTATTATGGACCCCCACCCCCTCTATCCTATATATGCAAGAAGGCGGTGGCTGAAGGTCTTATTGTCCTGGGTATGATGTTAAACTGCATCTCATAGTGAAGTTTCAGTTCTGGAGCTCTGGGGAGTGTGGAATACCCCTTCATCGCCATTACTCCCAGGTCCACTCTTACATGGACTGATAGTACCTGCACTTTTGCTTGATCGTCTCTAGAGGGGTCTAACTGGCGAGGGGGGTCTTATATTGAAAGACCCAAAACCTCCCAATGAACCAGTAACAACATAACTGACGACGCCACCCAGAGCTGTTTAACAGTACAGGCGTATCTCAAACAATGATAACAATATAAATATGCATTTAGAAAAAGATTTGAATAAAAATTCAATGCCTGAAAATTTAATTTAGCCGATTTAACACGTAAAATTTTTTTAATGAATAAAATTAAAACTTTATTATTATCTCGCCCTGACTGAGGAGATTCGGATCTTAAATCAATAAGGACACAAGTTTAATACTTAGCTCTTTTTAATTGTTACTTTATAGGGGTAAAAAAGAAAATAAATTAAGGTAATATTTTTATCACTTTAACGCAATAAGCAATTAAGAAATGAATATGAGTTTTTGTCATATGTACAAAACAGTTCTTAGAAAAATAGATTTATGTTCCAAAACACTCAAAAGTTAAGGATTACTTTTGCATTAGTCTAAAATATTTTTACCATAAAAATTATATATATATATATATACCTACATGTGAAGATATGAAGATATGTTTAAAAAAACAGGTCTATAATTAACATTTTCTAGGGTATTTATAGCACTGGCTTCAAAAATGTCCTTTAATCTTTTATTGTGGATGTAAGCTAATATGGATGCACTATTGAATCGAAGTGTTTTGTGTTTAGTACATGTTGGAAGAGACAATATATATATATATATATATATATATATATATATATATATATATATGTGTGTGTGTGTGTGTGTGTGTGTGTGTGTATCTATATATATAAAAGAAAGTTTGGTATGCACGTGTCGACGTATAAATCCGAAACGGAGGTCACTCAGATTTGAAATCTTGCATACACCATAATATCCTTCTAACTAAGAAACACACCAAATTTGGTTATTGATTTTTGCTGATTAAGGGATATAATTATTTAATTAAACCAAAATCAATCGATTTGCGGAACTGTCCGGATATCAGCTGCTACTGATAATAAAATATTGTTCGCTGCCTGTTTTCTATTATAACTATACCAGCAGTTTAGTTTAATTTTAGTGAAAAAAATCGCAGTCTAAGCCGTTCAGCTCGGAATCTCTCGCCTATTTATGGTCCAATCTTTATATATAGTACAGTCATAGACCGGGTACTTTTACTATATATATATATATATATATATATATATATATATATATATATATATATATATATAATTTTATATAAAAAATTAAACCAACCAAAAACACATTTTTCGAATTTCTGTTTTAAAATCTTTCTTGCAATCTTGGGTAATCTGATCTGCGCAGTATAAGATCTGTGAACGAACAGTAGCCACTAGGGCTTCATCCTTAAGCATAACGGGTCGCCATCTACGACCAACAGGTGGCTTCATTGGAGGGGTCTTACCCCACTTCAGAGGTACAGTCTATGTTTTCTAAAACCTCAGACAATAGGGCTGTTTCCAGCTGTTTCAGGTAGTATAATAGCGACCCGTTGGAAGAAAGTTAGTTTGCAAAACGAATTGAATTTAGAAAATAAATATGACCGGGGAATAAAAAAAAAAACTACATTAAAATCATTTTGCTAAAATTTGCAGTCGAAACTAACACGTCTTATATATAAGCTACCGGTTAGCTGCTGAAAATTAACAGACGAATAACCTCGAAAGTTCAATCCACCGCTCATACTCACCTATCTCTCTCTTTACACTCACAGAGAAAACTATCAGATATAAAGGGAAGTCAATCAAGATATATATAGAGAGAGTCAAATTGACAGGCAAATGTTAAGTAAGTGACGGGTCAGTTTTTGACTTAATTGCAAATTACAACTAATTATAACCAAATAAAATGGAATATTTAAAAAAACATAACTTAATACCAAAACTGAGGAATATTTTTGGGTAGTTGTGTCATTAAACTAAATAAGAAAAAAAGCCTTTAGCAAACAATCTTTGATTCCCTCAGTATAATACTAGACATTTATTATCCGGCCAAATTTGTCGTTTTCATAGAGAGAAAAAAAATTCTTGAATAATTTTTGGTGGTTGGTTTTCAATCAATAAATTTCCTGGAACTTTGTTCGTTTAGCAAAAGTTTTAAAAGAAGAGCAGTTCAGTTAGTATAGCTTGTTCAACTCTTAGTACTCAAGAAAGTTATTCTCTTGTGACGATATTAAAGATCGGCGTCAGACTCGTTGGGGTCTATCGTAATTTTATCCGGGCAAAGTAAATTAGCCATTAACAAAATGACAAACATCAGAGCATTGGATGAATTGTAATTAATATTGAACTAGACAATAGAATTGACTAACAGTTTCACGCCTTATCTAATTCTACAGTGAGCGGTAATATAGCGAAGTTTATTCGCCTGGAAGACTCCAATGCGAGGAGAGTCCTGGGTATGTCGTCAAACTGCAACTAGTGGTGTGGTTCCAATTCTAGAACTCCGGGACAACAACTGCTATGTTGGTTCACCTATTTTTCTGTTCTGAGGATTTCGTCCCCTGCTAGTTTCTGCTTCCGGGTTCTGTCAGGGGAGGATAACTCATATTTGTCTTAATGGTGCAAAAGGTTGCTAAAACTTATTGCTTTAGCGGTCTAAAGTCTATAAAGTAACAATTCAGGAACACACTTATCTTTATGTAGAATTCTTATTGGGGTAAAGACTTCTGGTTGTAGGCTCATTCATTGTTGGGATCTGCTGCTATGTTTGTACACCCAAAGTTGGGTTATAGTCTGTGTTGTTCGTTGAAGTTTTCTGCTGCTGTCTGGTTCTGTTCTCCCAGTAGGGATGTCTGATCTCTTCGACTATTTTTCTGTTGTGATGATTTTGGCCTCTGCTAATACCCACTTCCGGGCTCTGTCAGGGGAGGATAACCCATATTTTTCATAATACAACAATTATTTTAACACAATATGTTTTATTGTACCGATATTTGCTTAATTCTAACAGAGTGTATTAATAGAAATAGACATTTTCTTTGAAAACAAATATTATACAATCAAAAACTGATATAATTAGATATTAGAGCTGGCCGTCCAGCAAAGACATACATTAACCAATTCTGCACAGATACTGAATGTTGTACAGAGGATCTGGCGGAGGCAATGAATGATAGGGACGGTTGGTGAGAGAGTGTCATGGATATCTATGCTACTAGTACAACCTGATGATTTTGAGGAACCTGGCTAGACACCAAGTACCACCTGTAGCTTAAAGGAAGCGCACTGGCTCCTACACAAGTATACAGTAAAGCACACTAAGAATATGTCCTTGCCTGAAATTGAATATTATACAATAAAAACGGATATAATTAGACTCTATAAAGAGAAGTGACCCTGAGTTTAGTAAGCCTATTTTGAGAACCTGGCTAGACACCAAGTACCACCTGTAGCTTAAAGGAAGCGCACTGGCTCCTACACAAGTATACAGTAAAGCAACACTAAGAATATGTCCTTGCCTGAAATTGAATATTATACAATAAAAAACGGATATAATTAGATATTATCATTACCAAACTCTATTGCATATAAAGAGAAGAATTTCAACATTTTCTTTGACCCTGAGTTTAGTAAGCCTATTTTGAGGAACCTGGCTAGACACCAAGTACCACCTGTAGCTTAAAGGAAGCGCACTGGCTCCTACACAAGTATACAGTAAAGCAACACTAAGAATATGTCCTTGCCTGAAATTGAATATTATACAATAAAAAACGGATATAATTAGATATTATCATTACCAAACTCTATTGCATATAAAGAGAAGAATTTCAACATTTTCTTTGACCCTGAGTTTAGTAAGCCTATTTTGAGGAACCTGGCTAGACACCAAGTACCACCTGTAGCTTAAAGGAAGCGCACTGGCTCCTACACAAGTATACAGTAAAGAAACACTAAGAATATGTCCTTGCCTGAAATTGAATATTATACAATAAAAAACGGATATAATTAGATATTATCATTACCAAACTCTATTGCATATAAAGAGAAGAATTTCAACATTTTCTTTGACCCTGAGTTTAGTAAGCCTATTTTGAGGAACCTGGCAAGACACCAGTACCACCTGTAGCTTAAAGGAAGCACACCACCTACACACAGTAAAGCATCAAAAAGTTCCTAGTCTTGAAAACGATTATAGTTAGATATTATCATTGCCAAACTCAACAGTATTTTTTAAAAATTAAAGATTTTCTTTACCCTTGAGTTTACAAAAACCTACAGTGAGAAACCTGGCTAGACACTAGGTACCACCTGTAGCTTAAAGGAAGAGCACCATCTGCACAGGTAGACAAGAGAGTAACACCAAGAAAAGCTCTTAATTTATGAGTGTGAGAGTGTATCAAACATTTCACTTTACTACTGTTTCTAAATTTAGGGCATTGTTTTCAATGCAAAATCTAGTTATTTTCAGGGTAAATAATTCTGTCTTAAAATTTCACTTTAAACTTCATATTATCAATATTGCAACCAAAATGAAACCACTGCATTATTTTTCACAAGAAACATACCTAAAGTTGTATATTTTGCAATGTTAAGTCATAACGCCATGGGAATAATGGGATTTTTAAATACTAGAAAATGAAAGAAAATGTTAAACAAAGTTCAACCAATTTGAATTATGATTTAATCACTGCTCCACACAAGCAATATGTGACACAACATCTTTTAAATTTGGGGTGAGTTGCCCAGTGCCTTTCAGTACTTATGGACAGCTAAAAAAATCCTCCAGTCCTTACCGCACTCTAGATGGTTGCAAAATGCTGTAAAGATTGAGGAGAGCCCACAAACAAACAAACTTACAAAATAAGTCGTCTCTGGGAAATCAACCAACTAATTTTTTTTTAATTATTGAATTTTGACATCATTTTAGTAAATTGTTCAAAACTTTGAAGAAAATTTTTAGAGACATCTATTGCTGGTTTGTCTTTGTTGTGGATGGCAATAAAAATTGTCTCTTAGAAACAGTTTTTTAGAAAGAAGGTTTTTGATTATGTTATTGAAAGAACATGAAAAAACAAAAATTAGATTGACGCAGGGATAAGGGGACCGATGCATACGCCTCTTGGAATTTTCATCGTCCTGCAACACCCACTGGTTAAAAATCAGACCATCCAAATCGTCCAAGAGGAAATGCAAAAATGTAATTCCTGATTATCTGGTGCTGCTAATCCGCCGAAATCTTATTTCTTATGAGTGTCATCGCATCAGCTGAATATGGACCATTCCATTTTTTAGTATAATGAAACAAAGAGAAAAGAAAGATATGCTACTCAAAAAAATATAAGAAAGAAAGAAAGAAAAAAGGGAAAGATAGAGAGAGGGGGTGAGCGCGCGGAAGGGATTACGCTAATCTGGTTTAATCGAACATAATGAAAAAAATGAAAAAAAAGCGTGTGTGTGTGTGCGCGCGCGCGCGCGCGCGCGCGCGTGTGTGTGTGTGTGTGTGTGTGTGTGAGAGAGAGAGAGAGAGAGAGAGAGAGAGAGAGAGAGAGAGAGAGAGAGAGAGTTAAATAAAGATTATAATATTTATCACATATTGAAGTA
>CM042178.1:13429800-13472300 GCA_023376005.1 Doryteuthis pealeii
TGGTGCAAGTGAAAGGTCTAAATTTTCCTAGCAGTATTCAGAATTCAGTTTTCGCATAGAGGGACAAATTGATATTTCAAAAAAGTGAAAAATCGACCTGCCCTATTTGGTTTGATACATGCAATTGTAATCCCAACTCAAAGGTCGGAGAGTTTCGTTCTCTGTCCAAAATAAGCAAGTCTCTTTGGCATGAGGAATAAAGTGTGGCTTTCAATCAATATGAACACAAAAAATATTACAGTTATTTTTACTTTATTCTAATTGATTTCAATATATAATTATACATAGGATTGATTTTGATATGTTTGACTATGAAGCAATAACATTAGAATACAATAACACCAAGTAATCATTTACTAAACAAGGTTTATTAAAACCGGTAAGAAAATTATTCACACCATATACTATGTAAACATGTATTCCTTAATGATATATAACACACATCGCAGGATTTTAATGACACATTAATGATATGGGACTTTTTAAGGCAAATCTATCTCAGCTAGACCTTAATAGAGACATTGTTAATAATTAAGATGCTAATTAAGATTTGATAATGATATTTAATAACCATTAAGAATATAACGTAAATAACTAAGAAGTGTGAGGTTGGTGGTGACGTAGTTCCGGTTACAGACAATAAGACGCACAACCTCCATTATAAGATAATAATATGTTATTTACTTTAGTTTCGTTACAGACACACATAATATCCATTATATATACTAGCAAATATATGCACCCTCCGGGTGCAAGTATTTTAGTTAAATTTTATAATAAAATATATTAAATTAGAAAGGCTAATGAAACTAAATAAGAATGTAGATAAAAAGATTTGGAACAGAGGGGGTATGATTGAAAAATAGAACAACTTTGAAACTAACTCTTCCATCATTCTCCGTTACTCCCGCCTTTCATTGTTAAATTTTTCTAATTGAACTATTTAGTTAAAATAGGAAGTAAAGAATAAATGACAGTTATTTCTTCTTGTTAATGGATTTCTTTTAAGATAAAACCAGACAATTAGAAATCAATAATACTAAGCATATATTTATTAAAATCAAATTTCTAAGATCAATATGCAAATTAGCCTTCCCATTCATACTGTAAACCTCTATTTTGTTGTATATATAAATACAATTGCATCTTATTAGTATGTAGATATGGTCAACAGTGTAAGTAATGTAAAACAATTTTATTAATAATTGAGGTTTAAATAAAAATAAAATCATGGAGAATATGATGTAAATAACTAAAGGAATTGTGACTTGTATAGTAATATAGTTTCGGTTACAGACAGACAAACCCACAATCTCCATTATAATAAGATATATATATATATATATATATATATATATATATATATATATATATATATATATAGATAAAAGGATATGAAAACACACAATGCTGTTAAAATGAAAATATTTTATATCATATTCATAGCTAATATTGAACAATATTTCGATTTATAAAAATCATCTTCAGAGCTTGTTTTTAACCGGACTCATCGAGAGAGAAGCAGAACATATTCGAATTCAAAACGAAAACATTGATATTTCAAAAAACGTACGATTGTTTCGTCGTTAGCACACCCGTTACGCGTTTCTCGGCCAGCGACATGATGTATATCTTAGTGCAACAGTTTTTGAAAGAAGAAGACATATTTCAAATTCAAAAATAGACAAATTATCTTTTTCAAACAGGAAGAGTTTTAACCCGTTCATGGTCAGTCTGCAACGGATTTTTTCAGAAAAGAAATATTTTTTCGACTATTTTTTTATTTTTTAAATTTTTTACCGTCGGATTCATTTCCTTACTCTTAACTTATATATATATATATATATATATATATATATATATATATATATATAATAGACATGTATTTGTGTAACACACTCAATCCCCTTGCCATACCAGTTACTGTCGATTTTAAAAATTGTCAGGAAGACTATGCAGAGGCATCTGTTGTAATGTTTACAGTCGTGGTATATTATTATTTTTTTATCTAATTTATTTTTTAGTAATCCCGAAAGAAATTATTTTTTAGTAATCCCGAAAGACATCCTGTATGGAGAGCTAACATCTGGTAAAAGACAGATTGGTCGCCCCCTACTGCGATTCAAGGATGTCTGCAAAAATGATCTCAGGTGCTTTGGCATTGTCCCTTCCAGCTGGGAAAATTTGGCTCAAGACCGCCCTCGGTGGCGGCAGAATCTCTATAGAGGCCTGTACACGTCAGAATTCACCCTGATACAACATCATGAAGCTAAGAGGTCCATAAGAAAGCAACGGCAACAAAGCATCGGAACATCATCATCTACACGGACAACCTACAAATGCAAAATCTGTGGTCGAGAATGTTTCTCAAACATAGGACTTCATAGTCACAGGAGGCGCTGCAACTCAGGGGCACACAAAAACTTTTATCATAGTCTTTCGAGACTGAATTGCCAATGAATCTGAATTTATTCATCTATTTTAATCTACTGCTTCTGAGATTGTCATCTATTTACAACCTGTTTAAGAAAACAGAAATATCCAGTTGGATCCGGTTGTGGGGGTGGGGGAATCATGGTGGGGATGTGTCTAAACTACACGCATGCGTGCTTGGAGACTATTGTCCCTGACCCTTGTCGCCTCTCGGAGTTTGGCCTGAGAAATTCTAATTCACTAAGTCTAATACCCAGAAGACTCACCCGCATCGGGCAACAACTGCCTCCATTGTCTAAAAGGTGTAAAGGTCGGTTTTACGGCCGGACCACTTAGGATCATTAGGTGTTTCGGGTCTTACAACATCACACACCTACACCTAGATAACCCAGCTACTGTTGATCAAGCAAAAGCTTTTGATCAGGTAACGAGATCTCAAACAGCTGGACGAACTATAATTTTTGACCTTGAATATATTAAAGCTAAATAGGTTGGCTGGTTAGTTTTGATTTTAGGCATGTCAACCATTGATGGGTTATTTTATGCCGAAGACATTTTGTGTTATTCATCCTTGTTCGGTATTCAATTTTTTGGACCATATGACCGTTAGGCACCCCTTTTACTTTGCTGATTCAGAAGTACATTTTTTTCATTTACACAGTCCACATCCGGTTGTTTGTTAACATACGATTTTTAGAGGGTTTTTTTAGATTATAAAACTAATCCCTAACCCTAACCCCTAACCCTAACCCCTAACAAATGTTGACGGTGTAAATGAAAAAAATGTACTTATGAATCATTAAAGCAAAAAGGGTGCCTAAAGGTCATATGGTACAATTTTTTGTCAAACTCATTTTTAAACTCATTTTTGATCTATCTAATCAATAGATGGCGCCCTAACAGGTACTGCCACTCAGGGTCAGGGTGAACCTGAGAGAAATGGCGATAAAGGGGTACTCCGTATTCCCCAGAGCTGGAACTTTACTATTAGATGGATCATTAGGCGTTTCGGATCTTACAACACCACGCACCTTCACTTAGGTGACCCAGTTTGTGTTGATAAAGCACAACAATCAGCTTATAATCAGATAACGAGATTTTAAACAGCTGGACGAACTATGATCGTCGCCCTTGAATATATTAAAGCTGAATGGGTTGACAGTTCTGTGGTGAATAGATAGTGAACTTTGAAATATCCCATCACACAGGTAAAAATACAAATTTTCTTTGTATTTTGTTAGTTTAATATAACTGAGCAGAAGGACTTTTTTTTCAAAACTATATATAATGTGTGTCTGTAACCGAAATTACGTCACTGTTTACATCATAATAGCCTCAGGAATTGCATAAGTTTATCAATGAGTAATTAATTTATAGTCAAAATCATTAATACATTGAATGAAGAACAACCCTGTGTTATATATAAGCAAACATTACGTATGCAACGTTAAACGGTCTATATTGTTTTTTTTTTAATAATTAATATATACCCGATCGATTATTGTTCTATATACAGATTGTTTTATTTTAATACTAGAAGCGGCTACCCGGTGTCGCCTGGGTAGTGGGGGGAGGTAAAAAGGTAATCTCGCAGATCCATAATTGTTGAATCACGAGTTGGATCCACGTTGGAGGCCCCATTAAAATCCCTATGTAAAAAAAAATAAAATGCGTTGATCCAAACACTCTGAAAAGAAAAAAAAAATGAATTTTTAAATACTAAATGCAAAAAAAAATCTCTTATTAAAATTTTATTTTTTAATTATCTTCACGAATATAAATCAGATCTTCGTTATTGTTGTTCAAAAATCAAGATTTTGTGATAGTGAATGTGTATATATATATTTGCTTTGTCATCAACTGTTTGATTTTTATAGTTTCCTCCGGATATGCATACACACAAACTGCCCTTTAAATATGTACTAGAAGTGGCAACCCGGCGGCGTCTGGGTAGAAGTTTTTTTTTTAAGTTAGTCCCGCAGATCTATTTTTACTTATCACAAGTTATATCATCACAGGATGCCCCATAAAATGCCCACGTAGATATATAACAATATAGTAAGAAATTTTAATTCAATAATTTAAAATTTAAAAAAATGCAATATAAATTGATTCAATCAATCAACATCATATTTCAATTACCTTCTGTTACTATACAAATTTTAATTTTTGAATATCTTCCCAAATATAAATAGAATCTTCATTATTTTTTCTCAAAAACCAAGCCCTGCTGATAGTTAATGTATATATATATATACCTTGAGACTGGAATCTCAAATCAAGCAGCACATACCCTACAACATCCGTTCTGGCAACGTGGACTGTCCCACAACAACAGGCATAAATACTCCGTCCACCATTGGACAACATCTGTTGAGAAATTCCACTTGCGCTCGGTCCTACCACCCAGCTATGTTTTCAGTCCTTTGCAGTTCCAACAGCGAGCTACAACTGCAGATTCTAGAGTCCCTGTTCATCTCCCGCACTCAACCCCTCCTGTGCGTTCAGAAGCAGTCCCAACAACTACTCCTTTTTGGCACTTCAAGCCTCAACTTATCAAACGGGGGCGCTCGTAATTTTCGAACCCCCCCCCCTTGTGAGTTGTAAGTTTCGTAATTTTACGAATTCTCTTGTCTTATTGAGAAAAAAAAAAAAACAATTTCCCTTTTTTTTCTCATTGTTTTCTGACCATTCCGTTGTTTACAAAAAAAAAAAAAAATCTAAATTACATTACCATCTTTCAATGTAAATTTTTCTCTGAGGAGCATTGAGCGAAAAAAAGAAAAAAAAATCATTTCCGATTTTAAATCTTACTAGGGTACCCTTACTTTTCTTTTTAAGAAAAAAAAAACAAAAACAACGTATTTTACAACATGCATATGCTTTTACGCGTCCTTTTTAAATTTGTACTGCAAACTTTTCATATATATATATATATATATATATATATATATATATATATATATATTATTTTGTCATTAATTGTTACATTTTTATAGTTTCCTCGGGACATACATACACACAGACTGCCTTTATATATGTATAGATTGATATATATATTTTAAGTTATCTAACGTATAGATTTTTGCGGTATAGGACTATTTGATATATGACTATGTACAAAAAACCCTCTTAAGAAACAACTATACAAAGAATGCAGATTATAGGCATAAAATACATCGAGAGTATTTGACATGCCGTTAAAATCAATCTATCAATAAAGATAATTTCGTATATTTAAATGTTAAAACTATATTTTAATAACCCTATAAAACATCCGCCCTTAGAATTCTTCTTTCTTTCTTTCTTTCTTAATCAAACATTCTTCTTCTTCTTCTTTCTTTCTTTCTTTCTTTCTTAATCATATATTCTTTTTGAATTCGTCTTCTTCTTCTTCTTCTTCTTCTTCTTCTTCTTCTTCTTCTTCTTCTTCTTCTTCTTCTTCTTCTTCTTCTTCTTCTTTCTTTTTTCTTTCTGAAACATTCATTCTTTTCTTTCTTTCTTTCTTCCTTTCTTAATCAAACATTCTGTTAGAATTCTTCTTCTTCTTCTTCTTTCTTTCTTTCTTTCTTTCATTCTTAATCAAACATTATTTTAGAATTCTTCTTCTTCTTCTTTGTTAATAGTCTAGATGGGAGTAGCTTAATGGGCGCCACCGTGATATTTATCCTGTCTAATGTCGTACTTCTTGCATCCAGCAGAGAGAAGGGGGTGGTGGACGCGACCGAGAGAGAAAGAGATAGATAGATATAGAGAGAGAAAGAGAGAGAGAGAGAGAGAGCGAGAGTGGGGAGAAAGGTCATTACGAGAGAGAGAGAAAGGGAGAGGGAGCGAGAGAGAGAGAGGAGGGAGGTGAAAGCGTGAGATAGAGAGAGAGGCAAACCAAATATAAGAGAGAGCGATAGCAATGGCGAGAGAGAAGTTAGAGAGAGAGAGAGAGAGGAGAGAGAGAGAGAGAGAGAGAGAGAGAGAGAGAGAGAGAGAGAGAGAGAGAGGGGAGGGGAGAGAGAGGGGGAGAGTCGTAGTTTTTTTTACCGTTTTAATTGGTGTCACTCCTTTGCAATCGTCATCTGGAATGAAAAGCCTGAAGCAAATTCGATTTAACACTTTCTCCCCCTCCTCCTCCTCCCAATCCCACACCACGTGATAACAATTTTTTTAATGCTTAGAATGCGGACGTGTTATGATCGTAAAAAAAAAAAGATTAAATTGATTTAATATCCGCACAGTTATTTAACTGTAATCGTAGAAATCACACGGGTTGTTTACAACTGTGTCTGTATCTTCTCATTCTATCCCTTACTCTTTCTAAACTTCATTATTACAAGCGGGACCTCTGTTTATACAAGGGCATGATAATATTTCATTATTACAAACGCTCCATACAGATAACGATTAGAAGATTAATCAGGATGAATATATATATATATATATATATATATATATATATATATATATAACTCAAAAGTCCCGAGAAGAAATCTTCCTTACGACACAAGAGTTTTATTTTAAAAAAACCTGTCGCAGTTTGAGAGCTCAATGTGTGCTCTTAAAGTTAGAGTCACAGAGCAAATATATAAGTAAAGAAATAACAAAATACTTAGAGATTTAGCATTATAGTCTATTTCAGGGAGCTTAGACAAAGTGTCTAACTTTCCCGACGCATATGATGAGTATATATATATATATATAAGAAATCAGTATCAATAAGTATTTATTAAACCCAGTTTTGTTAAAATCGTTAGGAAAATTATTCCCACCATATACTATGTTAATTTTCATTTCTTAGAGATATGTTACGTACATTTCAGAATTTTAAATGCATTTATAATATGGACAGTTTTTGTGGCAAATCTACCTCAGCTAGACTTTAATAGAGACATCGTTAATAAATAAGATGCTAAGTAAGATTGAATAATGACTATTTCATAATAGTTGAGGATATTACTTAAATACCTCAGTAAATCGTGCTGACATTGGTGACGTAGTTTCGGTTACAGAGAGACAGTTCCATAATCTCCATTATAATAAGAAATATAGGCAATGCCATTTTTAAAATTCATACGCATGTTACGTAGTGCCTTTTCTTTGACGGTACCAAATAGGTATATGTTGTATACCTCTTTACCGGCACTATATATCTATATGTTATATACTTTCTTACGTCTTATTCTGGTCGTCCATTCTTCTGGCCGGATCTGGTATATCTTCTAAGGTCTGGTCTTCTTGGGATTCCGGGTCTCTGTTGGGGATCATTTCTTATCAGAAGCCTTGTGCTATTGTTAGCTTTTAGTAATAACAACAAGACTTCGATTTACGATGATGTTACTTTATTCGTAGTTTCCCCAGACCAGACAACTGCGCAGTCAGCTCACATCTTGCTAGCTTCGCTTCTAACTTCTAACTCTAACTGCCTGAGTTGCTTACTCCTTCAACCGGAAGGGGCTTTCTATCGGGGTTCCGTTTCTCACGGTTCTCCACAGAACGCAGGTGAGAGTGAGGTCAAACGCTGTCACTCACTCTCAAGGCCATCAGCTGTACTGATCGCCATAATGATTTCTACACTATTGTCATAATCATTAGGTATCTAATGATTATGTAACACGCACACATACACACACACACACACACACACACACACACACATATATATATATATATATATATATGTGTGTGTGTGTGTGTGTGTGTGTTAGGACAGCAAAGACATAAAATCAACGTGACTTGATTACCCGCATAAAATCGCATAGGGAGAAACTGACAGCTACCAAGCACCGTTGACTTTATGGCTTTACTACCGTAAATATATATATATATATATATATATATATATATATATATATATATGGTCACGTTGTCAGAATGAATGAGAACAGGCTTCCAAAAAAGATTTTATACGGACAATTACCAAATGCTAAGCGTTCAATTGGACGTCCTCTCCCACGCTTTAAAGACAAATTGAAGGACAATTTGAAACGCCTCAATATTAACCCGAGTGCTTTGGAAAATCTAGCATCAAATCGAAAGGAATAGCGTAAGACATGTTTCGCTAGACTAAAGAGCTTTGAAGAAAATAGACTGAAGCATCGAGATCAGCTCCGCCTAACTTTAAAACAAAACCGTCTGACTCCCGCCTTAGAATATTTCATTTGGCAGTGTGGCTATCACACTCAAGGAAACACAAAATGTCTTCTTGATAGCATGCACAACATGGGAGGAAACAGATGGACTTGCTACTACTAACACACTCTTCTACCCGGATTTTAATAACATGTCAAACCCTCAAAAATACTCCAATTTTTATAGTTTTCCATAATGCTCCTTTTCAAAAAATCTAAAAGCAATTTCTTCAATCATAAATTTTCTCCTGACGATGACCTAAGGTCGAAACTAGTTGAGAATAAATATTATATATATAAGCCTCTTATATATAAAAATATTCCTGTTTGTCTTATTACTTTTTGTTCATACTATATATATATATATATATATATATATATATATATATATATATAAAGTGACCTATTGTTGGTATCAGCCGAACAGCTAGCGCTAGACACGAAGATTGTTTTAGTTGAAGTGGAGTACCCCACCTACCGCCAGCTCCCTACTTTATCCCATTTTACCGTTTACTGCTATAAACAGATTATCAGGCATATGGAAATCCGATCTCACTGATAAGTTAATGCGACAATTCTTCCAAGCCGTAGTTGTATCAGTGCTACTGTATGACTGCACCACTTAGACCCTAACGAAACGCCTTGAGAACAAGCAAGATGGGAGCTGGACAAGAACGCTGCACGTGATGTTGAACTAATTGTGGAAGCAGCTGCACCGACACTTGCCCCCTATACCACAAACCATCCGAGTGAGATGCACAAGACATGCTGGACACTGTTGGAGAAGCATGGACGCACTCATAAGTGATGTTCTCCTGTGGAAGTCAGCACGTGCGAACGCCAGTACGGACCGTGTAGCAAAGCAAGGACTTACGTTAACCAGCTGTGTGCGGATACTGGATGATACGTAAATGATCTGCCAGGGGAACATAATGATAGGGACGGTGGGCGAGAGATTGTCATGGATATCACTGTTGCTAGCACAACATGATGATGATGATGATGATGTGTGTATATGTAAGTGCACAGATCAATACATGTAGCAGCTGTTTAAATGCATACAAAACTTAAAGTTAAAGTACACAGGTTAATTTTCATTTTCTTTGTGTACACACAGAAAGGAAATGTGTCATGAAACTTTAAATGTTTGTATTTGAAAATATATCTGTGTGTGTGTGTGTGTGTAGACACACACACACACACACACACACACACACACACACACATCTATAAAGGGCAATAGTGTGTGTGTATATGTATGTCCGGAAGAAACTTCGAAAATAAAACAATTAACGACAAAGTATATATATATATATATATATATATTAAAGATCACCAGGGCTTGGTTTTTGAGCAATAATATTAGAGATTTGATTTATATTCATGAAGATAATTAAAACAAAATTTAAATGATAACAGCATGGATTTTTTTTCATTTGATATTTTAGATAGTAGACATTAACATTTCTTTTTAGAGTAGCTGGATCAATGCAAGGTTTATTTTTTATATAGGTATTTAAATGGGGCATCCCACGAGGATTCAACTGACGACTCAGTAATAATGGATCTGCAGGACTAACTTTAAAAAATCCCCTCTACCCAGGCGACGCCTGGTGGCCGCTGCTAGTATTATGATATGAAATATTTTTATTTTTGTATTGCTTTGTATAAAGTAAAAGTAAGTAAAGTCGTCTGGGTGGCCTAAAGTCGGTATCAGCCAATCAGCGAGGGAGTCTATCGCCTTTTCACTAGCGCTAGACCAAGGAGATTGTTTTTACGTCTGAAGTGGCGCGCCACACCTATCATCAGCTCCTTACTTTAACGCACAGGTCCCTGTGCTACTCAGATGCTGAGTTGGCGAGGGCCGGTTTCGAACTAGGAACTTTGTGGTTTCTAGCAGGACGCTCTACCGACTAAGCTAAACCGAACATTGCTTTGTATATAATTCATGAATTATTGTAGATTGAGCTCAAAAATGGACTACACCAATTTTAATATTTCTATGTTACAAAGGGCCTTCCGTAGAATCATTCCCAACACCAACAAACCTCGTTATATATATATATATATATATATATATATATATACCAACCCTTCCACACGAGGTGGATGTGACAGAAGGCCAATTTCTTAAGCGTTCAGGATTTGAACTCGGGGCGACGAATCCATTTCCCATGACTTTAACCATTACACCGCGCGCTTCCTATTATATTTACCAACCCCTTCGCATAAACAGGATGTGACACATGATCAATTTCTTAAGCGGAGTTTAACAGGCTTGAATTCAGTGTTTTCCTTCTCCTAGACTGGTTACCTAACCATGATTAAAGAGCCCAGTCTGTCCTGCTATTTTTTCCTATAGTTGAAGGGAGAACTGGATTCGTACCTTTCCCAAGAGTATTAGCGCCATGTGAAAT
This sequence comes from Doryteuthis pealeii, assembly GCA_023376005.1. Classification (NCBI taxonomy): domain Eukaryota; kingdom Metazoa; phylum Mollusca; class Cephalopoda; order Myopsida; family Loliginidae; genus Doryteuthis; species Doryteuthis pealeii. The sequence goes on from CM042178.1 coordinate 13,440,770, forward strand.
GCAAACAGCTTCGTCCAGGGATTGAACTCGAGTCGACGAGTCCATTTCTTACGACTCTAACCATTTGACCCCGCGCCTGGTTTTATATATAGGCTGTGAGTGATACATTCTGTAAATGGCACAATTCTTTTTGAAGATGTTTGAATAAATAATGAATTACCATTTGAAGAGTGTTTTTCCCTTTGAAGAAAAAGGTCTGCCGACAAAGAGGTTATTTACCTTTCCGATAATTCCTTCTGAAATGCTTTGTGTACAATACACTTATGTCAATATCAAAATTGTATTTATGAAAACAAATTAATTTCAAAATGAATCAAATAAATATGTTTTTATATATTAGTCTTCCAGTAGTAAATTGTGTTATATATCTATTATTATACTAAAGCTGAGCGAATCAACTTTTGTCTCCTACATGCTTTTTTACCGCTTAGTTAAATGACACAAAAATTATACTAAATTATTCCTTACTTTTAGGATTGAATTATGTTTGAAAAAATCCTTTTAATTGGTTCTAATTAGTCGTAAGTTGCAATTAAGTCAAAAACTGACCAATCTCTTACTTTACTTTAAGCCTATCATTCCCCCCTCTATGTATCTCTTGATTACCTCCTCGTTATATAATCTTCGTTTCTCTGGAGAGAAGAGAGAGAGAGAGAGAGAGAGAGAGAGAGAGAGAGAGAGAGAGGGGGAGAGGGGAGAATTTGAAATGTACTTCTATGTTAAATTTCACAAGCAGTAACCCGTAGCTTAAATTAGGTCAAACGTTCCCTTTCATAGAAAGCTTACAATATAATTTTGATGTTTTGTCCGGTCGTATTTATTTTTCTTTAACATTTATTCGCTTCACTTTTCCCTAATCTCAATTATCTACCGGAAAACGTGAGCTAACGGGTCACGTTTTGTATATATATATATATATATATATATATATATATATATATATATATAACCACTGCCACTCAATAGGGCAGATATTAAACTAATTACCTAATATTTTTTCACTAAGTTTCTGAGATGAGGCTTGATAATTTGGATAATTTAGATTATTCGGACTATTGTCGTCATCTTTATTGTTATCTGCACTATTTCTCTGAATCTTGGAGATGAGGCTTGATAACTTGGATTATTTAGATTATTTGGACTTCTTTCTCATATACACAACGTTCCTGAGTTCAAAAAGAAGGTTCCCGGGTCCGATAAGAAATACCCGAAGAAGGCCGGAGGATACATCGACCAAATCGTTTTGTATATGGCAATGAAGATGAGGTCAACAGTCCGAATAATCCAAATAATACATTTTTGTTGCCTTATTTCAGTTATGTTTTGTCATTGATAAAATTTTCCTCTCTTTATAGAAAAAATGAATACTATAACGACAAATTATAATTAGATTAAGATTATTAAATTAGATCACTAATTAGGACTGAGCTTTAGTGACCACCCCAAGTCGGTTTAACAGGTTTGAATTCAGAGTTTTCCTTCTCCTAACCAAGGTTAAAGAGCCCAGTCTGTCATCCTATTTACACATAGAGAGAGTAGTTGTATTCATACCTTTCCCAAATGTATTAGCGCTATGTGAATTGCAACTTCGTCCAGGATTTGAACTCTGGTCGTCGAGTCTATTTCCTACGACTCTAACCATTACACCACGGCCACCAATGACGGTATTGTAAATGGAAAATTACAATTGTAACCGTTATAAGAAGTGATTGGTAAACATTTCACCTTTCACTGGCCTAGCCGCTGATTTCTGATTGGCTGAAAGCAAGGAGTGAGAAGGGGGTTGAGCTAGAATAAAATTTGGCCGTTAGTCAAAGGGACAGGACGCGACGGTGTCTTTGCCCAAGTAAGCCATCTTGTCACCGAGCGCATACATTTCCCAAAGGTATTAGCGCTATGCGAACTGTAACTTCGTCCAGGATTTGAACTCGGGCCAACGAATCCATTTCCTACGACTTTAACCATTACACAATTGCAATGGCAAAGTAACAGACGTCATTTTCTCAATGTTTTTTTTTTTTCATTTTTCTTTTTTTTTTTTTTGAGTTGGCGACTGATGCAAAATTTGTTTAATTTTCTTTAACTGTGTTTCGGAAAGAAAATTCGAGTTGAACCATTTTAATATCGAAATGGCTTAAGACTGATTCCATTTGCAAACAAATTTAGAATCTATGAGAAAAGATCAGAAGAAAGACAAATTTTATTTTATTACCAACAAATTATTGACTCGATAAATATTCATATCGAGGCTGATACGATCAATTTTGAAAAGTTTTCATTGCAATTTGGTGGACGCGCGTCCAATCTTTTCATGATTTCCAAAAAATAGATAAATAAATAAAATAAATGAATAAATAAAAAAAAATAAAAAAAAGATAAAACAAAAAAATCAAAACCATGTATATCAAATAAATTTGGCGGTAAAATCGATTTTCTTTGATCTCAGGTCGATAAAAAATGATGGAATGGAATCAGTCAAGGAATTTTGATTTAGATTTAAACACACACACACACACACACACACACACACATATATATATATATATATATATATATATATATATATATATATATATATATAATACTCATTTTTATGATGGAAAAATGTTTATTTTATTTTATTTTTGAATAGAGTAATTTAATGGTGGCAAAACGACTAGACGGTTAAAAAAAATTATTAGGCGCCTGCTATAGATCAATGGCTATCACGCTAGTCTTATTGTTCGTAGCCCTGTCGGCTGGGGCTTTAGAATGCACCGACTGCTCCTTTGCAGAAGAGTAAGATCCCCCCCCCTCATACTATAAGGCCACCTATTGGACGTAGGTGGTGACCCATGATGCTTAAGGACGGAATCTTTTATTCTCTTTTAATTCGGTTTTCTTTCTCTATTGTAGATGTCCTCTCTCTCTTCCACTCTCTCTCTATCAATCTATATATCCCCCCCTCTCTCTCTCTCTCTCTCTCTCTTTAACTCTTTCTCTTTTCATTCATTTTTCTTTCGTTCTTGTAGTGAGAGGTCCCTGACATACAACACACCCTTACTTTGGCTAGACGGGCGGTCGGGGAGCCCCTCTTCGATCAATCTGCTAGTCACATCAAACCCAAGCACCTATATGATTGTCCCAACCATATTGCCCTTATGGCAAGCCCCGATCCTTTTTATCCTATATGTGCTAGAAGACGGTGGCTGAGGGTCTTCATGTCCTGGGCGTGATATTAAACTGATGGTGAGGTTCCAGTTTTGGAGGTCTGGGGAAGGTGGAGTACAGCTTCATCACTACTACTAATTATCTTAACCGTAACAGTTTGTTGAGTTATAATAACTCAACAAACTGTTACGGTTAAGATAATATATAAGGTATGTGCTAGATCCTCGCCCATACGTATAGACTAGGCGAGATCATGTGATCTATTCCTTGGCCAATCACTGACAGTACTCTGAGGCTGATACAGTACTTAACCCACCCTACTGGTCATAATTACTGTAACATTCTTTGACGACGGACATAGGATTAAAACACTGGACCTTTACCAATACGCAGGACAGGACTTATACGATTACCAAAGGATCACCAAAGGATTCCATAACACCGGACTTTTTTAAGCCCCATGTCAACTGGCCAAGGATGGCTCTTGAAAAAACTTTAGACAGTTACCGTCGTATGAGATGGAATCGGTGACCCAAGTTCAAATCCCGGAGTAGGCTATTTACATTTCACTTCGAGCTAATACACTTGAGAAAGACATGCATCCATGTATTCTTCCCATATGAGGACACAAAGGGTCATTTAATCTCGGTTATATATATATATATATATATATATATATATATATGTGTGTGTGTGTGTGTGTGTGTGTGTGTATATAATATATATATATATATATATATAAGAATTAATGTAAAAAGGAATTAATGAATAGAACAAAAAAAAAAAGGAATGGAATAAATGAAAAAGATTTTTTTTTCCAAAGGACCTCTCCCAACAGAAAAAAAAATCTTTTAAGAGAGGTCCCCATTATAAAAGTCCTTTTCACAGATTATACGAATGCTTCCCACCTTTTATATCGTCCATAAAAAAAAACTCCTTAGCTCTTTAACCTTGGTTAAGCAACCGGTCTAGGAAAAGGAAAACTCTTAATTCAAACCTGTTAAACACCGCTTGTGAAATTAACCTTGTGTTGTATCCTGCTCGTGTGGAGGGGTTATTAAATATATATATATATATATATATATATATATATATATATATATATATATATATATATATATACCCAGCAAAGGGGTATACATCATGTGCTGGTGTTATGACCTGTTTAGGGAGCAATAAATAAATACTCAACACGGAGATAGAAGTAAAGAACAGATGTATTCAACCTATATCAATGTACAAAATGAGGAGGGTTTCATTGGTACAACGTACACGAAGACATGCACTTGCTACTTCCCATTTGAGCAGCTTTGCTCTGCTAAATATACCCTTTGGGCAAGTCCATTGTTCTGGTCATAGGTGAGTCACCTACAACAGTTAGGCAACCACTATAGGAGAAGGAAATCTCTTAATTTAAACCATTTTTTGTTCCACTTAGAAATTGATCTCATGTCGCATCGTGTTTGTGGCTGGAGGTTTTGAGTAAATACATAGACCAATTGGAACCATGGTGTGCTACACCTATCCTCAATGGAAAACCTAATTCAACCTGAAATTGACTACCGAGACAAACAGACAGACAGATTATCTGTAATTTTGATTCTCTTCCATTTTTGACGCCATTTTATTTATTTATTTATTCATTTATTTAAAGCCATAAGGTTTATTGTTGAATAAAGATTTCTTTCTTTCTTTCTTTCTTTCTTTCTTTCTTTCTCAAAGTTCATTCTTCTGTTTTACTTTCTTCTTTTTAAATGTTTGTCTCTTTTTCTTTCTTTCTTTCTTTCTTTTTTCTTTCTCGACGTTCATTTTTGTTTTTTACTTTCTTTCTTCTTTTTAAATTTGTATCTTTCTTTCTTCCCTTCTTTCTTTCTTTCTTTCTTTCTTTCTTTCTTTCTTTCTTTGCGTTCATTCTTCTGTTTTACTTTCTTCTTCTTTTAAAATGTTTGTCTCTTTTTCTTTCTTTCTTTTTTCTTTCTTTCTTTCTTTCTCGACGTTCATTCTTGTTTTTTACTTTCTTTCTTCTTTTAAAATTTTCATCTTTCTTTCTTTCTTTCTTTCTTTCTCAACGGTCATTCTTCTGTTTTACTTTCTTTCTTATCTTTTAATTTTAATTTTTCTTTCTTTCTTTCTTTCATTTTCTTCTAATACAATCTTTTTCATTTTTCTCTTTCTTTCTTTCTTTCTTTCTTTCTTTCTTTCTTTCTTTCTTTCTCGATGTTTATTTTTCTTTCTTTTTTCCTTTTTTCTTCAAATACAATTTCTCTCCTTCCCTCTCATCTTCCTTTCTTTCATCCTTCCTTCTTTCCTTTCTATCTTTCTTTCTTTATAGAATATTTTTTCTTACTTTCATTCTTTCTTTCCTCCTGAAATAACTTTATTTTAATCTGAGTATATTATGTTTATTTATCACAAACATTATAATAAACATTATTATAAATATGTTGCAATTAAATAAATTAGATAAATATTAAACAAATATTACATGAATAAATAAATATTATGATAAATACTATCATAAATATATATTTATTTATTATAAATGTTATATTCATTTATTTATTAAAAGCAATTCATTTAAAACAATAAAGTTGATTATGCGGCTTTCTTTCTTTCTTTCTTTCTTTCTTTCTTTCTTTCTGTTTCTTCATTTTTCTTTCTTTTTCTTCTAATACAGTTTCTTTCTTTTCTTTCTTTCTTTCTTTCTTTCTTTCTTTTTCTTCTAATATAGTTTCTTTCCTTCCTTTCTTTCTTTCTCGGTTTAAAAAAAATGTTTCTCTCGTTCTTTTTTCCTTCTGAAACAACTCTATTTCAATCTGAGTATTTTTTATTTATCTATTTAAAGCAATTTCATTTATTTAAAGCAATCTTATTTATTTGAAGCAATTTTATTTATCTATAGCAATCTTATTTATTTGAAGTAATTTTATTTATCTATAGCAATCTTATTTATTTGAAGCAATTTTATTTATCTAGAAATTTTATTTATTTAAAGCAATAGGGTTTATTATGTTGTTTAGATATTGCTTTCTTTCTTTCTTTTTCTTTCATTATCTTTCTTTTTCTTTTTTCTAATACAATTTCTCTTCTTTCTTCCTTTCTTCTTTCCTTTTTTTCTCGATCTGTTTTTTTTCCTTTTTTTTTGGGGGGGGTCTGGGGTTCTCTCTTTCATTCTTTTTTTTCATTTCTAAAACAACCTTATTTTAATCTGGATATATTCATTTATTTAAATATTTATTTATTTATACTTATCTTTCTACTTTTGTTTTTTCATTCTTTTTCTTCTAATTTCTGTTCTTTCTTCCTTCCTTCCTTCCTTTCTTTCTCGAATTTTGTTTTCGGTTATCTTTCTTTCTTTCTTTCTTTGTGAAACAACTTTATTTTAATCTGATCTATTTCTTTATCTATTTATCTATTAATCTATTTATTTTATTTTTATACTTCATTTGTTTTTGGGAGATGAGGTCTTTTTCTTTCTTTCTTCTTTCTTCCTTTCTTTCTTTCTTTTCTTCTAATACATTCTTTCCTTCTTCCTTCCTTCCTTCCTTTCTTTCTTCTTCTTTCTTTCTTTCTTTCTTTCTCAAATCTTATTTTCGATTTTCTTTCTTTCCTTTTTTCTTTTTTTCTTTCTTTCTTTCTGAAACAACTTTATTTTAATCTGAGTCTACTTCTTTATCTATTCATTTATTTATTTTTATTTTTCTACTTCATTTGTTTTTTTTGGGGGAGGGGCTTTCTTTCTTTTTCTTCTGATTACAGTTCCTTCCTTCCTCCCTCCTCCTCTCCTCCTCCCCCTTCCTTCCTCCTTTCTTCTCAAATTTTATTTTCAATTTTCTTTCTCTCATTCTTTCTTTCCTTCTTTCTTTCATTTTTTCCTTCTTTCTTTCTTTCTTTCTTTTTTTTCCCGTTTGTCTTTTCTTTCTTTCTTTCTTTCTTTCTTTCTTTGTGAAACAACTTTATTTTAATCTGAGTCTATTTCTTTATCTATTTATCTATTCATTTATTTATTTTTAATTTTCTACTCAATTTGATTTTTCTCTCTCTCTCTCATTATTTCTTTCTTCGTTTCGTTTTCTTATTTCCTGGTTTCGTTTTCTTTTGTTCATTTTGCGTTTCACTTTTTTTTTTCTTTTTTGTGTGTTCTTGTTTCCGTTGTTCTTTTCATGTTAATACACGCGATATCATTGGGAGGAAATTTTAGACAAATGCATCAAAGTGCTGTCGGGGTGGGGCGGGCGGGGTATGAGGCGTGGGGTGAGGACGAGGGAGAGGGGGTGATTGGAAAGAATTCTTTAAACCTCGATTTAATCAAAGACTACAAGATTGAGTTCGCTATACTTCAGACAATGTATAACAGTACACAATGTTTATGGCCGAGCATTGAAGAAAGAAAAAAAAAAAAAACCCACAATATCACAATCAATTAAGTCGATGAACTATCTGAAGGTTTCTTGTATAGATGCCAAGTTGAGGAATTCCTAAAAAGACTCGTTGTGTAGCTGGCAGTTTCACGGACTTTCTTACAGTCAGTTTGGTTGGTTGATTTTTATGCCATGTCAACTGCAATCAATCAGAATTCTTGTCTATCATAATAACTTGATTCAACATTAAATTATATAGATATGAAACAGACTGATAAAATAAATATATATATATATATATATATATATATATATATATATATATATGAACAGACTGGGTATATATATATATATATATATATATATATATATATATATATATATATATATATATATATATTGATTGCCGCTTCTTGACAGAATAAGGCCATTTCTACAAGTAGTTCAGTTGTGAGCAATTGAGAGCGCAGATGCCCACGGGTTCAGGTTTTTATTTTTTTATTTTTTTTTTTTTTTTATGTACCCTGTCACACATGTGAACCCTCGACATACAGGCCCTGCCACACAGGTCAGAGTTCAATATAGGAAGTGTTTCCATGGTGTCCGTCATGTGTTGCTTCAGAATGGAGGGTTCTAGTCAACTTACCTCATACTTCTTACAGCTATTATCAGTCTGTCTTTCCATTAGGATGTGTATCCAGCCCACCCCCTTCTGTCAATTGGTCCTTATAGCTGAAACTGACTTCCGCAAGGGCATCGATGTCGCTCCATATCGAAATGCTCCCCCTGTCACGATACCAGTATAGTATATTAATATATATATATATATATATATATATATATATATATATATATATATATTACCACCTATCTCATCCACAGAGAGCGATGTTAATACACGAATAACAAAGGCATGGTCGGCCACAAATAAACTATCAGTCATATGGAGGTCCGATCTCCCTGACAAGCTGAAGTGACAGTTCTTCCAGGCTGTGGTTATATCAGTGCTACTATATGGCCGCGCCACTTGGACCCTAACGAAGCGTCTTGAGAATAAGCTAGATGGGAGCTACACAAGAATGCTGTGTGCAGTCTTGAACAAGTCATGGAAATAGCAACCCACAAGGACGCAGTTGTACGGTCACAAACTATCCAAGTGAGACAGAAAAGACATGCAGGACTGCTGGAGAAGCAAGGATAAACTCATAAGCGACGTTCTCCTGTGGAAGCCAACACATGGACATGCAAGTGTGGGGCGCCCGGCAAGGACCTACATTAACCAGCTATGCAAAGATGCTGGTTGCTCCGCAGAGGACCTCCCAGGTGCAATGAATGATAGGGATGGTTGGTGAGAGATTGTCATAGATATCCGTGCTGCATGCGCGACATGATGATAATGATATATATATATATATATATATATATATATATATATATATATATATATATATATATATATATATGAGCACGTGGTGTAATGGTTAAAGTCGCCCCGAGTTCAAATCCTGGACGTGGTAATTGCATTTTACTTAGCGCTAGTACCCTTGGGAAAGGTATGAATTCTACTCTCCCTCCAGCTATGGTTAAATAATAGGCTCTTTAACCTTGGTTAGGCACCGGTCTAGGAGAAGGAAAACTCTGAATTCAAACCTGTTGAAGTCCACTTAAGAAATTGACCTTGTGTCACACCCTGCTCGTGCGAAGGGGCTGAATATATATATATATATATATATATATATATATATATATATTTATTTATTATTTTTATTTATAATTATAAAGTCGGTCCTACCATTGGTTTCTGAATAACACTTTTCGGTGTTATTCGTGTTCAGAGGCGTTTGACGATATATATATATATATATATATATATATATATATTATATATATATATATATATATGCCGTAGAACAAGAGATAGTGCAGATAGCAATACAAATTAAAACAATAGTCTGAATAATGCAAATATTCCAAATTATTCAAACCTTATCTCAAAAATTCATTTTTCTTTTGTAACCATATTTTTATATCAGTCATTGTCTTTTATTTTGCAGGTATCCAACCTATCAAGTAGATAAAGTCACGTTCGTTGAGTTTGATTAAACTCTTTGCCCTGCCATACACATATACTTAATCGTGTCAAGACACAACAAAAAGCGCTCGAATCCCTTTAGAATACGGATCAACCAATCTTAAACCACGCAAATTTGTTCTACATACAATAAGTAAGTACATTTCTTTTGTTTTGATATTTCAAACAATTTCTTTGCAGGTCATACTTCTTCATTACTTAGTCTGATTACACTGGTTTACAAAAAAAAAAAATATTTTCTGAGGCAAGAATGTGAATAAGTGTTTTTTTTTTTTACTAATTTGGGTGTGCTGAATTCAAATTTATAAACAGTTTTGCTCTATCACCTCTAGTTTTCTGTCTTTTAAATAGTCTCATTTTAGTATATACGTATAAGTATAAAAACCTAATGGGACACAATGCAACTTTTAATCATTGGATGTAACCATTTCATCTCGGGATATAGATAATAGGTCCCTCCTCAGTCAAATATAACCCCTTATTTATTGAATAAAACTCGTATATATCATAGGTGCCTTCTAAGTCTAAAAAAATCTCTTTAATTAATTCAATGATCCTCGGAAATATCTTAGGTCCCTCCTTACTAAAAATATTTCCCGTATTTATTGAATGATTCTCGTATATATAATAGGTCCCTCCTTTGTCAAAGATTTCCCACAATTATTGAATGAATCTTGTATATATAATAGGCCACTTCTCAGTCTAAGAAATCTCTTGTATTAATTGAATAACCCGCGTATATATGTTAGGTCCCACTTCAGTAAAAAAATCCCTTTTTTATTGAATGATCCTTGTATATATAATAGGTCCCTCCACAGTCAAATATAACCCCTTATTTGTTGAATAAAACTCGTATATATCATAGGCCCCTTCTAAGTCTAAGAAATCTAATTTATTAACTGAATGACCCTCGTATATATAATAGGTCTTTCCTCAGTCTAAGAAATTCCCCTATTTATTGAATGATCCTCGTATATATATGTCCCTCCTCAGTCAAAAAAATGCCCTTATCCATTGAATGATCCTCGTATATATAATAGGTCCCTCATCAGTCAAAAGTTCCCTTTTTTATTGCATGATCCTCGTATATATAATAGGTCCCTCCCTATCAAAAGAATCCGTTATTTATTGAATGACCCTCGTATATCTATGTCCCACCTGAATTTTAAAAAAAATCGTTCCGTTATTTATTGAATAACCCTCGCATACACAATAGGTCCCTCCCCAATAAAAAATCCCCTTTTTTAGAATTCGGCTCAACCAGTCTTGAATCCCGCCCAGTTTTTCTACATACATACATACATACATACATACAGTAAATTTCTTTTATCTCTCCCCTAAACCCAGATCCTTAACAAAATCTCGGGAGTTGCCATTTTCCATTCATACTCACTATGACTGTGAAACAACCATCTTTTAATCATAGATAAGTCATAAGATCTTGTTAAAGTTGAGGTAGGGTTAGAAAAAGTATGAACAACAATGAAAATGGCAGTCCACTAGTTCGTAGGAGATGTATTTTCTTCATAATTGTTTATTAACAAAATGAAGCTATAACACTACAAGTGTTATGGGTTGATTGGCGATCTTTTACTTGATTACTAATTAATTAAAACTACCCTGAATATTAATTAGGCTAGTTTGTTAAAAGTTAAAAATTACTGAAAATGTAAAAAAAAAAAAAAAATAATAATAATAATAATAATAATAATATGATTATTATTATTATTATTAATATAAATGTATCCAAACAAAGAGTTTTCACGTAGGCAAATAAATTCTTTAAATTATGGAATTTGACCGATAAAAGAAGAATTTTAAATTTTGACAAAATAAAAACAATAATTTAACAAATAAGATTCCAGGTTTTGAAAGTTGCTCAAAAATTTCAAAAACTTACATAAATAAAACAATAGTTGGCCTTGAGTTGTGGCAGTTGAAAAAAAAAAACAATGGAAAACTACAACTAAGGCTGACACAAGGCCATTTAGAGAGATGGGCAATGTTATCGAGTGGCTGGCCAATCAGAGACGTATGTTCGGGAGGAGGGTCTAGACGCCATAAATAACAGAACTTAAACCGAGAAATATATAAGAGAGTAAAGCGAAGGACTTCCGCCGGAGTCAGGCACATCGAAACCAGAGAGCTCGACCTAGCTTGGGGCCCTTGTCACAACTTTGCCGATACACTCCGCCATCTTGCCACTCGGTACCAAATTGATAAGTTAACCAAAAACAACTAGCTGTAGATCGCCAGTCAACTGACAAAGAAATTACCTCGCTCTTCTGACATTATACAAAATTATTAAACATTATATGGCAACAAATGTATATATTTTGTACATAATGATCAGAAAGCGTTCTTGTTTGTTTTGTTGATTGACACCGTTGACATCTTATGGTAATTTCAGTCGAGTTGATGAGAAAGCATAGAACCAGCTCTCCGTCAGGACACTATAGTACTATAATCTGTGCTACGACCAGTATAGAATAATCCTCAGACACTGTAGTATTATTTGGTATCATCCGATAGAACGACTGTAGTACTGAGCTGGAGCATCGTTCCATAAATTGAAACCCTGTCTCAGCAAGGTATTATAAAGCAATGCATAAAATTTACTCATATGTAGATCAGGAATGTAAGTACCATATTCTTAAAACTATGTAAGACTAAAATGTGTTCCTGACTAGTATGTACTTTTCCTTAATTGCTTATATTGTAAAAGTATTGAAAATGGCCATTATTCCCTTCAAACTTTGTTTTTATTCATTGGATAATACCATATAATATGAATGTTGGTGTTAGATAGTATGTGTTATTTCTTAATTGTTTATGTTGTGAAAGTATAGAAAATTGCCTTCATTACTTCTTTTGTTTTGAAGTTTAAAGAATTTCCTTGTACAGGCATACTTGTGAAATATATATATATATATATATAATATATATATATATATATATAACAGAAAATTGACAGAAAAATATATATACTTTGGTAGGGATAGAATTTATTATTGTTAATTGTCGACACGTGTTTCTATCAAAATTCGCTTACACAGTATTTTAATCATTGGACTTTACTGATTCTTCTTAGATTCTTTTGTATATATATATATATATATATATATATATATATATATATATATATATGAATTTAACATTTTGAAAAAACAATTAGTAATTATTATCTGCTGACAGAATCCGCTTCGACGCCCTAGTAGGAGGGTCACCATCAACGAGCAAAAAATTTATACGAATAAATTTTTTTTCGTATAAATTTTTTGCTCGTTGATGGTGACCCTTCCTACTAGGGCGTCGAAGCGGATTCTGTCAGCAGATAATAATTACTAATTGTTTTTTCAAAATGTTAAATTCATTCTGTCGGATTAATTTCCATTTATTTACACACACACCACACACACATATAATATATATATATATATATATATATATATATATAATATATATATAATGCTGAAAAGATAATTGGAAGAAATATATATCTACTTCGGTGTGGATGAAATTTATTATTGTTATTTGTCGACAGGTGTTTCGACCAAAATTCGCTTACACACACAGTATTCTATTTGAATTTTTAAAAAAATATAATAATAAAATTAAAATAGAAAACAAAATTAAGTATGCAAAAGGAAGGTCATCATCGGGGCAGAGTATTTTGATTCACTAAAAAAAACAAAAAACAAAAAAACAAAACAAAAAAAAACAAGAAAAGAAACGAGGAATACAAGAACAAATTTAACAGATTATTACGTCAATAATCTTTTCAGTATATCTGTTAAAAGCTAAATTGCCGAAAACCAGACCGACTCGAGTTTCACGCATGTAACGAATCTTCAGAGTAATTGCTGTACCCCTATCGTTATCCTATATAGAGGTGGGCTGTTCCCAATTTCAGTATAATGGATGTTTTTACCTACCAGTGGCTTTACCGTAAACGTAATACTCAAATTCACAAGGTTGTGTTTTTTTTGTGTCTGCACTTAGTTCTTAGCTCATACCGAGCGTTCAATAGCTCTTCTGGATCACCAAATTCGGCTTTTTTCCATTTTTCTAGCATGCAAGGATTTCATTCCCTTTGTGTGAAGGCGTTTTAATGATTCTTCATTTCAACTTTTGGTTCCTTCTTATGTTTTGTTTTTAAAGAACGTATACATTTTAAAGACCATATATAAAAGACATATAAATTTTTCCAAGCGTATGTCCCTCTTGTGAAGGTGTTTTTAATGATTCTTCATTCAACTTTGTTCCTTCTAATGTTTTTATTTTAAAGACCATAATTTAAAGACCATAAATATTTTCCAAGCGTAGTGGTCCCTCTTGTGAAGGTGTTTTTTAATGATTCTTCATTTCAACTTTTGGTTCTTTCTTATGTTTTGTTTTTTTAAAGACCGTATAAATTTTAAAGACCGTATAAATTTTAAAGACGTAGTGGTCCCTCTTTATTTTATATATCCCTGAATGAGAAGCTGTGTTCTTACCTCTAACCTGGCCCAAAACTGGGGAGGTTGAAGTAAGTTTTGGACCCGTCGCGAACTGGGTGAGTTGGGTAGCTCATTATGCCACTGTTGGGGGACATTTTAGAGTAGATGTGCGTTGGGCAATAGTGCCCCAAATGGCATGAAGTAGTTGTACTGGGGAAAGGTGGCCAGCTGTACACGCTCATCCCCAGGAACTTCATGGCGAGCATCAGCAACACCGACTGTATGTCGTCGATGTTACCAGGTAGCGTGCCAAGGATTCTGGTGAAGGTTCTTCACTGTCAGAGTATGATTGCTATCATATCGTATCCGACTGAAAGACAACAAATATATGTATGTTAAAATCAGGATATGTTATGTAAAAATAAAAATGAATCCTGACAACTGGAAAAAGCTGGTACAGGAGAGTTCACATGGATGATGGTTGTACCAGTTTTGAGAGTGAAAGAATCGTGCATGAAAACCTAAAGCGCCAGCTTCGAAAGGGTTACACCTGTCATATTGGAGAGAACATGGAGGGTAGGAAATGTCAGACATGTGGTCGAATTTTGCTTTCTAAGGCTGGATATGTCAATCATAGAAATCTCACCAGGGTCAATAAAGGCAATTTCCAGGAACAAACAATGTGTCTTGTGCTATCTGTGGCAAGGTCTGTAAGTCGGCTTCTGGTCTTAAGAGACGCATGGTGCATCAGCATCAAATTTTATCATCTGATTCATCTGATTCATCTGAATCATCTTATTCAACGGGAAGGAAGTCCATTCAATGTCATATTTGCATCAAACTTTGTAGATCTGCAGCAGGTTTGATGAATCATTTGAGGGCTCATGCAAGGAAGGGTTCTGGTGGTGGAGTTATAGGATTGTGAGGGACGGTAATGATCTGTAAAGATTATGCTATTGCTATATCTATCTGTTCACTTAATCAATCAATCAATCAATCTATCTATCTATCTATCTATCTATCTGTACACTTCTATCTATCTATCTATCTCAGCCGGTTCATATCTATCTATCTATCTATCTATTGATCCTATGAAAATCTGATCTCTCTGAGAAAATAATAAAATTAATTCTTCCAAGGTGTAGCTGTGTCAGTAGTACCGTATATGTAACATAATAGCGAGGGGGAAGAGCCAGAAATGTAATAGTGACGTGCAAATTAGCAAGGAAAAGTTTTTAAGGGGAATTACGTGTAGATTAGAACGGAAAAGTTTTTAAGGATGACTCATAATAAGACCACATGGCATTTTTCTATTGAACGAGATGTGTCACGTGGCGAAGTGGTAGAGAGGAAGGGTGAGAGGTGAGAATGTTCGTAGAGTTTGGGACAATGCGCAGACGGAGTGAGACGTGGGCTTTTGTTCCCGGCAATTGTGTCTTGGGTTAAAATATAAATCTCATGATCAAAATTATTATTGGGTTATTACTAAAAACTATAAATGGCACAAAGCAAGATGTCTCCCGGCACCCCAAGTTGGTTTCCATATTCCAAACATCAAGGAATTGTCAGCCAATTCGACATCGGCCTAGCAACTGGATTCGAGCCTCTCCACGTAGCACAGAAAATGAGATAAGTGAACAACTATTATTTCTATATTCGGACATGAGAGCCATAACGCCACATATGTGATTAACAAAATATTTTGGAAAAACAAGTTAGCCCGTAAAGATAAACTTTGATGATAATACAAGGATGTTTTTAATGGGTTACTGCGTAGCCCCAGTATATGTTTCCGTTCTGTTGGTAGGGGGTGATTTTACTATTGATTCGTAAACTGCATCGTTTTGCAAACACATTCCTTGTAGCGGGCATAGTTTTGACTGCAGTTACAGGCTGGTACATTTTCACATGGACCTTCTTTTTAAAAAAAAATATTTCTATTGTCTATGATCTTTCTTAGATTCCTAGCGCAGCTGTGCTTTACTTTCAAATTTTCTATTGAAATACGATATATATATATATATATATATTATATATATATATATATATATATATATGTGTGTGTGTGTGTGTGTGTATTTAGGCAGCATTTTTTCTTGTAGGCATATATTGTTAAATAATGCAGCCATTTTCTGTCTGCAAGTCTTGTCCTTTGTTTTTTCATATTGCCGGATTATTGTTTTAATATCTGGCGAGAATTGGCTGATGTATTCTCCAAATGTCATAGACCGATCTCGGTCTATGACATATGGCGAATACATCAGCCAATTCTCGCCAGATATTAAAACAATAATCCGGCAATATGAAAAAACAAGGACAAGACTTGCAAACAGAAAATGGCTGCATTATTTAACAATATATATATATATATATATATATATAATATATATATATATATATATATATATACACACATATATATATATATATATATATATATATATATATATATATATATATATATATTATATATATATATATATATATATATATATATACACACACACACATATATATGTATATATATATATATATATATATATATATATAGATAGAGAGAGAGAGAGAGAGAGACAGAGACAGAGACAGAGACAGAGAGAGAGAGAAGAGAGACAGAGAGATAAATAAATAAATAAATAAATGAATATTTTAGTATATATCTATTTGCATGGGAAGTCTGCAACCATGGTCTTATGCAAGTTTAATTTCTTAAGAGGAGCATTCATCAGGCAGCGAAAAATGATACAGATATGTACGTTTGATTAACTGTATTCGCATGTCACTTGTTTGTTTAGGTGCGTTATGTAGATTTCTATTTATTTATATATTAACGCTCTATCACAGATATTCAGAACTCTTCTAATAACACTTTACGTTGGATTACCACTGCTTCTTCAAGTGTAATATTGCCAACCACACACATTCATATATATATCTTATTATAATGGAGATTGTGGGTTTATCTGTCTGTAACCGAAACTATATTACTATACAAGTCACAATTCCTTTAGTTATTTACATCATATTCTCCATGATTTTATTTTTATTTAAACCTCAATTATTAATAAAATTGTTTTACATTACTTACACTGTTGACCATATATACATACTAATAACATGCAATTGTATTTATATATACAACAAAATAGAGGTTTACAGTATGAATGGGAAGGCTAATTTGCATATTGATCTTAAAAATTGATTTTAATAAATATATGCTAAGTATTATTGATTTCTAATTGTTTGGTCTTATCTTATTGAATATGAGCAAAAATCTCTTCAATAAATCTTAAGAAATTCCTTAACAAGAAATAACTGTAATATTATTCTTTACTTCCTATTTTAACTAAACAGTTTAATTTGGAAAATTTACCAATGAAAGACGGAGTAACGGAAAATGATGGAAGTTTCAAAGTTGTTCTATTTTTCAATCATACCCCCTCTGTTCAAAATCTTTTTTATCTACATTCTTATTCAGTTTCATTAGCCTTTCTAATTTAATATGATATTTTATTATAACATTTAACTAAAATACTTGCACCCGGAGGGTGCATATATTTGCTAGTATATATATTAATAAGTCATCCACAGACACGTGTTTCGGCATATCATGCCTCTTCAGTGTGGCTAGACACAACTATCATTGGGTAGGGTTCGAACTATATATATATATATATATATATATATATATATATATATAATACAGAGCTATATTTCTCATTGAGTAATATAAAATTAAAAGGCGATTGTTACCATTAGTTTCAAAGCAGCGTATTTGCCGCTTATCCTCAGGACAACGCATCCCTGCAGATAAGCGGCTGCTTTGAGGGTAATACGCTATTTTGAAACCAACGGTAACAATCACCTTGTATTTGTATTGTACACTATAATGGATGGATGTTGTTGTTTTTTAATGACGGAAGTTGGGGGGGGGGTAACCAAAACAAATCAATCACTGTTCAGACAAAAACCTTTCCATTTTAATGTCCTGATGAAGGTTTAGTAAAATACCGAATCTCCAAATTTTAATCCTATATATACATACAGACTCACATACATACATACATACACACACACACACACACACACACACACATATATATATATATATATATATATAATATGAGTAGAGGAAAAAGTTTAGGGTCTACCATGGTTTCAATCTAAATGATCTCATCAGGACCCTACCCTACGCTTAACTAAGTCGATGGAATTCCTTAGTTAAACTCAGACACATTTCTTTTCCTTTCGAAATTCCTTGTCTCATAAAATAGTTTCTCCGAAATGTCGAATTGAATGAAGGCTTCTCTATTGTTAGTTTTTATATTGTTAAACAACTGGATCTATTAATAATGGAGATTGGGCATATTTCTGTCTATAACCAAAACTATGTCATAGCTTACATCACTGCTCAGTTGATAGAGTGTCCGCCTTGGAAGGTCACCTGATTTTTATTTTCATTGATAAATCTATTAATAATGGAGATTGGGTATATTTCTGTCAGTAACCAAAACTATGTATTAGTCCATTGGTTTGGGTTTAACATCTTTTTTATTTTGTGATTAACTTTTTCTAGAATCCCTTTACTTCAGATCTAGTAGGAAACGTTAAAGTGGCAATTGGATACTATATATATTTACATATATGTGTGTGTAGGTATAAATTATATGAATATATGAATAAGAATGTAGACACACACACAAACACACACAAACACACACAATATATATATATATATATATATAATATTATAATATTATGTGTGTGTGTGTGTGTGTGTGTGTGTGTGTGGATACATTTTTATTTGAATAGCTGCTTAATCTTTTGCAAATATATTTTAACTGGTTATGCCAACAAAAATATCCATCATATCATAAAGAAATTGATTCAGTACATAATACACGATCACACATTTAGGCATATATATTATATATATATATATATATAATAGATATATATTATTACTATATTATATATCATTCATGGGCAGGGTGTTTTGAATTGTCTTGAATGTTTTCTCGACTTTCGTCTTCGCACAAGCACCATCTCGACCAACATTATTGGAAGCCATTCACGTCATTGTCATGTAAGTTTATGATCAACACTTTTTTTGTTCATCTTTGCTATCGAACGATGTTTATTCCTAATTGCTCGCCGTATAAGGACGCGACCTCCTTTTACCATAGATCCACGCATCGTAATTCCAGAGGAAAATAATTTAATACTAGTAAGCACGTAGCTCTTCATCCTCTCCCCTCGATATACAGTAACTTTTAATTTATCTTGACTTAGTGACTACTCTCTCAGAATCAACTACAGTATCGCATTCTCGGCGTGCTCACTGTATCCAACGTCACCCTACCTATCCTAATACCTCAACAGCTTCAATTCAGGTCTTCGACACAAAGCATCACTTCTCCAGTGAATTCCCGGCTGAACCCCCTTGCTCGCTTACGCAGCATCTGACGATACTATGCTGCTTTTGCTCATAAATGCTTATCCGAAGTGACTTACACCTTGCGAACTGCGAACCTATTTAGACTCCCCCTAGTACAGAGTCTCAATCTCCATCATCGGGCCGAGCTTCCTCCGCACCCTGACGAGAACTATACTCCTATCTTCTCGGCCTCACTCTCGAACACACTTTTGCTCATTTCTTATACATGCACATCAACTCCCGCCTCGCTCGTACTAACACAACAGATATATAACCGCTAAATGTTGCTCTGCACTGATTTGCCACCCTAAGCATCCTCTAACCCACGTCCTCCCTTGCCTCGCGGTCCCTTTCCCTGGTAGCAGTCCAGAGGAGGTAATCGAACCGTGTCACGCTAGCCCACCCTTCCCACCTAGATGTATATGTCTACTTACGAACCTACCTATTAACCATGCCTATATGACATCCTTTCCCTGTGGCAGTCTGTCCCGTCCCTCGAACTCTGGTGCACAATTGGTTAACAATAAAGATATAAAATTATCAAGCCATCTTAAACGTTCAGAGATATAGCATCAAACAAAAGAATAGTGAACACTAGGTTTAAATGTGCTGCCTCATTAAATGATCAGTTTGACTTGTCCTGCTTTTTCGGTTACACTATCCTATGCTCTATCGAACCAACACAAGCTTGGTAAGTCCACTGTATTTCTTGAATATCATTATTTATTATATTATATATATATTCGATAAATATTATATATATCCTTATATATAGCTTATATAAAAAATAATGTAATAAGTCTACACACTGGAGTAGGAAGTCTGCGTTCTTCCGAGAGATGATATTATTCTGCACTTGGAATTCATATCTAGATATAATGATGATCTGCTCATTAGATGACACATATAAGACCTTCATCACCTAACGAATACGCGACCCACTCCAGAATGAAAATAAACAATGCCCCCCCCTCCCTAAAAAAAAACGCCGAGCACACTCCGCATCATCACTATTGTAGGGCAAGGGTGTCTGTTGTACTCTCCTCCTGAAGACTTGATTACAAATAACATGTCGGTTACCATCAAATAATCTGGCGGAATAAGAAACAAAAGACATCAGTGTCCTGGCCTGATGATCCGTATGATACTGTACTGCGCAAGTGTATGACCTCTGGTCGCTTCATGAATAAAACACACCAATCCGTGTCCGTCTTTCCGCCCGCCGCCCTCTGAGTGCAATCATAAACTAGATCGACATCCGATTCCCGGCACAAATTCACCATAAAGTGCACAAATAACTATACTCGGGCCTGATAACCAAGCGTGTAAAACGGCCGAGAAACCCCAACACCATCAACCGCCCAACTCGCCGTCAGATTTTCATGGGCAGCATCAACGCTGTATTAACTAACCAACCAATTCACCTATCACGGAATTCACCGTTTGAACTTCATGAAATTCGTTCTCATGTGTTAAATATCTTGTCAGCACTTGGCCTGCTGGTTCGTACCTCCACCCCAACACGCCCACAGACAGTTAACTGCGTTCCCCAAATCTGCCACTTTTCCCTCCCGACCCTCCATACGGACCCCTACAACCCTCTCTTCTTCTTAACTCCACTCCGTTACCCAAGCTACAGTATCATATAACGAGGCCCTAAACTCGGGCTCATCGAAAACCTCTGATTAAACGGATCCACTAACCCACACTACAACGTCCACACCGCGATGCTTACCCGAATATACATTGCAATATGATATATTATCTCACTGTTTGTCAGTATCTATTTCAATGAGAAACCACGAATATTACCAATGCCTCACTCTCAGTTATCTTATTTAAACATCACAACTTTTACATGCTTATCTGTACAGTCCACTACTCACCGCACAGGTTTTCACTGCCTGACCCCGTATTAGATACTTACTGTTGCAGTGCCTAGTTACATCCACAGTATTTTGCTCTATAGATTACTGGGTGCTAGTATAATATTGGTTCGTATTCTCATGTTTCATACCGACTTCTACTCTCTTCTCTCTTATAACCATATACGTGATATTACTATATATATACATATATATATATATATATACATATATATATATTATATAGTGTGGTGTGTGATGTGTGCGTGTATATATAATACCATATATCAATATTACTAATACATATATATATGATATATATATATAATAGAAGTATATATATTGGGTAGTATATGTATCGATATTATTATATTATTTGATCATTTCTCCAAATGTGATTTTTAGAATTTGTTTTGAATCTTGTTTATGAATCTAATTTTGCCAGTAAGAGAAGAAATTTCTTAGGGTATGTTTTTAAGATACTGGAGATCAGCGGAATAAACTTATCGAAAAAAAATTTTTGAAATCAAAAAGGTTTGAAAAAAAAAAAGCTTTTGCCAGACAAGAAAAAATAAAAAAAAATAAGAAAAGAAAAGGCGAATTTGAACCGAGAAAATGATTATATCTCTTTTTCCCTTTTCGCTCACTCCTCTTCTATTTTTTTTTAATTTTTTCACATCCTTTGCTCGCAGGACTTCTATTCTTTCCGACATATTGTCGCCATCCCACTCCTAGACGCTGACCAGGTCCGATCTGTGACCATGGTCACACAGCAGAACGCAAGCCCATAATATGACACCGCACGACACCCTCTCACTTCCCTACTACGTACTACCCCTACCTACCCTCACAACGCTCCCCTACTCCATACCCTACCTATACCCTCACACCTATACTTATCATATCTGCTGCCTGTCGTGCTTGCCGTGCTGTGCCCTCCGTACTGGTCCCATGATGCATTCCAATACAATGCAATAATCCGCGCAGCTCACTAGCACCTACGCACTCACTGTCGGCGGTAAACAAACCTCAGACCACATAGTAGCATAAATGTCGAACGACTTAGGTAAAGTTAGCACTAGATCGTGAACAGATCTCCCTAGATCCGCTTAAATAGATCACTAGCCAACTAGGTAGCAGAGACTGCTAGATCAGCCTAGATGTGCACCAGACAGTTAAATAACTCTCCCCGCCTCAGCCATAGATAGCTAGATTAGATGGGTACACACGATTATCGAGTAGATGAATAGCTAGAATAGTAGCTCTGACATCCGACTTACCGCATAGGCGCTCTACCACTATAACTATAGATCAACGCTCATCCAACAGACTCTGAAATCAATACGCACATTAAGCACTATTCGCACTACGACTCAGACTAGCATAGATGTCGAAAGCACGACTTTAGAATATGCACTGAGATACGCATGCATAATACTACTAGACTACGATAGATACGCCTCGGAACAGGGACCCCTTTATGACTAAGGTACACATAGATAGATCATATCTACGACTACGACTACGATCAGGATCAGATCTCGACACAGACTATAGACAGTTACAATAGCTGATCAGACTGATACTACCTGCTCAGATTAGATCAGACTCGAACAGCGACTCTATATATAGTAAACCACTACGCACTAGATGATCAGAGACCTTAATGGCCTTCATGAACAGACTCGTAGAGCGACGACTCGCGAGCGCCAACGCGACGCCCGCTCGACACCCCGCAGAGACGCACCCTCCGCAGGACTGCCCCACACCCTCCCCGACCGACCTAGCACGACGACGAGAGCTGCAGTTGACCTCCAGCAGCTTGAGACGAGTAGAGACAATGACTAGACTGATTGACACCCCCCCCCGATATACTTAGATTAGCTAACCATCCCACTGACTAGCTATAACCTACTTACCCTGCACTACCGCATGTGATACACTCACCTTCTAGCCATACCTTAACATTCGATAGCATAGCCACTTAGCACCTAACGATAGTACCTCAGATGCATGCCAACGCTAGATCTCTAGATAGTGGAAATAGACGTACGACCTATGCATAGAATAGACTCGACCCTACGGCATACCGACAGTACCTCAGTGAACAGACTTAGAATAGTTACCAATAGATAGAACGATAGACTATAGAATTACACTAGATATATCCGACCTAACAACAGACCTCTATCCTATTACATCTACATACGACTCAGATAGATCCCGTATATACCTACCCTCTGCAAACCACGCACTTACGCTAGTCTTACTACACTACGCATCAGCATAGATAGCGATAGTACTGACACCCAGACTTAGCCATCAGACCTACGCTACGATAGATGATAGTGACTCTCTGAACAGACGGAGCATAGACCTCTAGATAGATTAATAGATCAGCCATTCTTGACAGATACTGTAGATAGTCAATCCTAGATAGATGTTAGCATTAGATCTATGACAAGCACGTACGATAGCCTAACTACCTAGCATACGCTAAATAGATACTATTAGATGTACACCACTCATTTACCAGATCACTTTAACTCTACGATACTATAGATATTAGCCATAGATAGCATAGATGATAGCATCGCTCTCGCACAGACTTCAGACTCAATTTAAATACGATACGATAGCCACCTTAGCTCGATCCTGAACAGCAACCTCTAGCTAGTTAAACGTACGCCACTACGACTCAATCACGATACGATAGAATATGCACCAGACGCTCACATAGACTAGAAGTAGCCCTAGATAGATTAATCTCAACCCGACGCCGCTCTAGATAGATAGTAGCCATAACCTACATCAGCACTAGATACGATTCTGAAACATTAGATAGCTTACAATAGTATACGATACGATAGACTTACGACTCCATGAACACCAGCCCACGCTAGATCGATAGCATAGATAGATCATGATAGAACTAGCTAGGACTAGCATACATTATATACATAAATATGAAACAACACATTCCCGATCGAGTTAGCATGTAGTAGAACTAGACCAAACACAAACTTTATATTTCTGCTACCCGCGTTCCTTCGCCAATCCTGTGGGTTTTTATAAATATAAATTCAGTTGCAATTATTTCAAAATTAAAATAAAACCTTTGTCATTTTATTGTCAATATATTTTTATTCAACAATATGCTGCTCTGACAAGCACCGGTTTTATAAGGGTCTTTTTACAATTTCGTTCATTTTTAATTTTGAAAATAATTTCAATTAATATTATACCCTTACTTCCACATAACCCTCCACAGGCTGATAACACGATCTCCATCCGCTTTCCAGATAATATTCAATATTCTGGTCCTTTTCTCATTCTCTTCTTCATAGCATCATCACTCTACAATTATACTCTATACTATATTACTACTTATTCATATGTGTGTGTGGTCAGTGTGTGTCGCCCTGGGTGTCGTCGCTGCGTGTCGTCGCTCCCGCCGTGTTCTGTCCTGTTCGTGCCCCCATGCCTGACGTGTACTCCAAAATATACAACACCACTTTTTGTCGGTAGTCATGCGGCATCTATCTCATGTATCACGGGGCATTTCTTAAGACACCTCTATTCATTTATTCGTACTGCTCCGAGGTATCGATAAATCAGGTCAATTCTTCAAATTCAATTACCAGTGACCAGCCCAACTGCTCATAATAAACTTTTTAGACATTACTATCACGTATGCATATACCTGCACTCTCCCCTTTCGAAATCGAAGGTAAAACACTCACACACCGCTGCTATTCCAATAGATATTGATTCCGCACGAATTGGAGGCCTTAAATTCTTAAGTGTTGATTTCAATAAAAGCTCCCAACACATCACAGTCCTCATCACGATGTGCGAATAATCCAATAAATAACTTTTGATTGCATAAACAGAAATACATTTACTCCTTCAAAATTCTTTTCTCTCCCTTACAAATGATAACATTAAAAGAACTGTCACCATGACCGACAGGAAGGCAAATGATAAACAAAGGAATTATCTTTCAGCGCAAGTCTTTTTCACCCTCGCGGGGACCTGCTATAGTCCACCACCTTACACCAAACCCTCACCCTGACCAAAATAATACTAAAGTCGGGCACAAAAGTATGGAGCACAGCGCCGCACACCAAAACCAACCCCACGTATGCATCCTCTCACTCCTCTACGTATATATTATACACTAGCCTTCCCTATATATATATATTATATATATATATATAATATAAAGTTTAAAAGAGATATATATATAGTTTAAAATATATATCTATATAATATATTATAATAGTTTAAAAAAAAAAAATAAGATATATATATAATATATATATATATACTATAATATATATATATATATATATTATATAATTACAAAATGCGTATGAAAAAACACACTTTGTTGTTAAACATGAATATTATTTTATCATACCTTTCTCTCAGTTGTTAATGTTGACAATATTTCGATTTGATTAACAAAATCATTAGAGCATAATGATACATTAGGTATGTTTTTAGATGTAATGTTTTTAATCCGCATACATCAAGAGAGAGAAAGACAGAAAATAATTTGAATTCAAACTGGAAGTATTGTTTTCCCCACAAAATAGCGTGTATCCCGTCCGTTCGCTTCGTCTCGTTCATTCGCTGCGTCTCGTTCTTTAGCTATCGTCGGTGTGTCTTGGTGTAACAGTTTTTAAAAGAAAAAGAAATACTTCAAATTATGATATTATCAAAAGTGGGTTTTTCATACCCTTTATCAATACATATCCGTCGGATTCATTTCCTTACTCTTAACTCATATATATTAGGAAGCGCGTGGTGTAATGGTTAAAGTCATGGGAAATGGACTCTGCCCCGAGTTCCAATCATGGACGTGGTAATTGCATTTACCCTTGGGAAAGGTATGCATCCTACTCTCCCACCAGCTATGGGTAAATAGTAGAGCAGACTGGGCTCATTAACCTTAGTTAGGCAACCAGTCTAGGAGAAGGAAAACTCTGAATTCAAACCTGTTGAACTCCGCTTAAGAAATTGACCTTGTGTCGCATCCTGCTCTTGCGGAGGTGCTGGTAAATACACACAAACACACACAACACACACATAATATAGATGTATATATAATATATATATATATATATATATATTAACGTCGGTTATCTGTAAGTCAATCTTTGACTTAATTTTGTTGTTTTTTCTAAACTTTATATATATATATATATATATATATATTATATATATAGAGAGAGAGAGAGAGAGAGAGAAAAGACTGATGGGTGAATTGGGGGGGGGGATAAAGAATGCGGTCAATCCTAGCGATAGATAGATACCAGTGGGAAAATAAAAAAAAGAATTCTCGCTTTCTAATCTACTTTATTACCATGGAAACAATAGAAGTGATGCCATGGAGGGTGGATTGGCGGGTACTAGAAAGGGTGGCGGCATCGGTGGTTGGGGTGGAGGAGGAGGCGACCACATCACTTGCTGATTGTTGTAAAAGAAATGTTTATTTTTGCATATTGATGCAAATATTCATCACGTATTAATTATATCATTTTTTCTTTCTTTCTTTCTTTCTTTCTTTCTTTCTTTCTTTATCTATTTCTTTTGTTCTTTCTTTCTTTCCCTTTTTCTCTCTTTCATTTTTTCTTTCTTTCGTTCTTTCCTTTCATTCTTTTTCTTTCGTTCTCTTTTCTTCCTTTCTTTCTTCTTCCATTCTTTCTTTTGCATATTGAAGCAAATCTTTGTCATTTATTAATTATTTTTTCTTTCTTTCTTTCTTTCTTTCTTTTGTTCTTTCTTTCTTTCTTTCATTCTTTCTTCCCTTCTTTCATTGTTTCTTTCCGTCTTTCACACTTTTCTTTGTTACTTTCTTTTTCATTCATTCTTTCTTTTCTTTCTTTCTTAGTTCTTCTTTCTTTCCTCTTGTTCTTTCTTTCATCTTATTTCTCCAGGTGCTCAGTTTTTTCCACATTTCTTCTTTCATTCTTTCATTTCATTCTTTCTTTCTTTCTTTCTTCTTTCTTTCTTCTCTTTTCTTTCTTCTTTCTTTTTTCTGCTTTCTTCTTTTTTCTTCTTTTACATGATACAATTTTTTGTCACTTTATTAATTATATAATGTTTGTCATATCTTCTGTGGTATCTTCTTCTTTCTTCTTTTAAGTTTTCTTTCTTTTGAATCTTACTTCATTCTTTCATTCATTCTTTCTTTTCTTTCTTTTCTATCTTTCCTTCTTCCTTCTTTTTTCTTTCTTTCTTTCTTCTTCTTTCTTTCTTTCTTTTCTTTCCATTATTTTTTGTCTTCTTAATCTTTCTGTGTCTTTCTTTCTTCTTTTGTTCTCTTCCCATCGATTTTTCATATTCTCATCTCTTTCACTTATCATTATTTCTCCTCTTTCTTATCCTTTTCATCATTCATTCTGTCTTCTCTCTTCATTCTCATTCTGGTCTTTATTTCGTTTTTCTTTCTTTCTTTCTTTCCTTATCTTTCTTTCTTCTTTCTTTTTTTTCTTTCTTCCAAGTAAAAACCAGCAAGTCATTTTTTTTTACATCTCTCTTCTTCGGGCACACAATGAACAGTCATGCTCTCTCTAAAACGTTTGTCAACTCATATATTTAGTTTGAATTTGTTACATCATTATATGACGTCATTATGTGACATCATTATGTGACGTCATTATGTTATTATGTGACGTCACTAGTCCAAGATGGCCTCCACTTTGTAGATTCATTTAAATTTTCATCAATAATCTTCAATTTATCTAAATAGTTAATCCTGATACAACGGATAAAATCACGTTGAATCAAAAATTTTAGGGAAATAGCATCTCATGCCTTAAAAATCAACATTCAAAATCCTGGATGGTGTCAACTTAGCGCAAATATGTGAGGCATCCATTGAGAATCGAACTGGCGCTGATGGTATAGCGGGTGAGGATGAGATATGGTTTTGACGGGTGAAGGTTGTCTTCGTAGTTTGTCGGTTTGGAAAATCACAGCTAGTCGCCAACATTTAGTTGAAAATTGAACAAACCCGGACACTTAGGTGATCAAGCCTTTCTGTAGTAATAATCGCTATGTGAAATGCAAATCTCATCCAGAATTTGGACTCGTCTCACCGCGTCCATCTTTTACGACGATAACCATTACGTAATGTGACTCCACAATCAAGTCTGCAATAGAGTGAGCCGAGTTTCTTAATTTTCGACGTAAGCCCTAATAACTTTTTTCACACATGGGACTTTTTTCTTTTTTTCTTTTTTTTTGTTTAAAGAAAAAAGACAATTTTAGAAATAACTTGAAAAAAGAAGGCACTCTATTGTCTCTTACCTATTTTTTTCCTCATTTGCACAAGGGAATAGTTGCCGATGCTAGAAAAATTCGCGACGGCATCTGGGAGGGGGGATTTACTCCCTCGATGAAAATGTACGTCTCGTGTTTTGTTTTTTAAATTTTATTTTATTTTATTTTATTTTGGTAAAGCTAAAATATTCAGCGTCTGAATGACTGACTCGTTTTTAACTTATTTTACTTTGTTAGAACGGCCTTGCAACATTGTCAAGTCTCTTCTTAGAACTGTTGTCTTTGTCAAAGAAAGAAATTTCAAAGGAAAGAAAAAGAAAGAAAGAAAGAAAAGATGAAAGGTAGAAAGAAAGAAAGGAAGACTGAAAGAAAAAGAAAGGAAGAAAGAAAAGATGAAAGGTATAAAAAATGAAGAAAAATTGGAAGAAAAATAAGAAGAAAGAGGAAATAAAGGAGAAAGGAACAAAGAATGAAAGAAAGAAAGGAAGAAAGAAAGAAAAAAAGAAAATGGAAGAAAGGTAGAAAGAAAGAAAGAAAGAAAGAATGGAAGAAGAAAGAAAAAAATGGGATAATGGAGAGAAAGTAAGGAAGAAATAAAAAAGATGAATGAGAGAAGAAAGGAAGAAAGAAAGGAACAAGCTAGAAGGAAGAAAGAAATGATGAAAAAAGGAAAAATGAGAATAAGAAAAGAGAAGAAAGAAAAGAAGAAAGAAAAGAAAAAGAAAGAAAGATGAAAGAAAGAAAGAAAGAAAGAAGAGGAGGTGTTTGAGCACAGCATAAAAAGGAAGAAATAAACGAAGAAAAGATAGGAAGAAAGAAAGAAAAGAAAAAGAAAAAGAAAGAAAGAAGAAAAAAAAGGAAGAAGGAAAAAAGAAGGAAAAGAAGAAAAAGAAAGAAAGAAAGAAGAAGAAAGAAAGAAAGAAAGAAGAAAAGAAAGAAAGGGGGAGGTGTTGACACAGCATAAAAGGAGAAATAAAGAAGAAAGAAGGAAGAAAGAAGAAAAAAAGAAAAAAGAAAGAAAGAAGAAAAAAGGAAGAGGAAGAAAAAAGGAAGAAAAGAAGAAAGAAAGGACGGACGGAAGAAAGAAAAAAAGAAGATGAAAGAAATAAGGATGGAAGAAAGAAAGAAAGAAAGAAAGAAAGAAAGAATGGAAGAAGGAGGGGTGTTTGAGCACAGCATAAAAAAGGAAGAATAAACGACAAGATAGGAAGAAGAAGAAAAGAAAAGAGAAAAAGAAAGAAGAAGAAGAAACAAAAGGAAGAAAGGAAAAAATAAGGAAGAAAAGAAGAAGAAAGAAGAAAGAAGAAAAGAAGAAAGGAATAAGAAAGAAGGAGAAAGATGGATGGTAGAAAGAAAGAAGAAAAGAAAGAAAAGAAAGAAAGAATGGAAGAAAGGGGGGTGTTTGAGCACAGCATAAAAAAGGAAGAAATAAACGAAGAAAGATAGGAAGAAGAAGAAAAGAAAAAGAGAAAAAGAAAGAAAGAAGAAACAAAAAGGAAAGAAATAGAAGAAAAGAAGAAGAAAGAAAGAAAGAGAAAGAAAGGACGGAATAAAGAAAGAAAGAAGAAAGATGGATGGTAGAAAGAAAGAAAGAAAGAAAGAAAGAAAAAGAAAGAATGGAAGAAAGAAGGGGGTGTTTGAGCACAGCATAAAAAAGGAAGAAATAAACGACGAAAGATAGGAAGAAAGAAGAAAAGAAAAAGAGAAAAGAAAGAAAGAAAGAAAGAAGAAACAAAAAGGAAGAAAGGAAAAAATAAGGAAGAAAAGAAGAAGAGAAGAGAAGAAAGGGGGGGAGGTGTTTGAGGACAGCATTAAAAAAAATTACGGCGAAACGCCAAATTTGCGCATTTTATTCCTTCTGCATTATTGTTATGAACTTGTGCACTTTGTTTTATCTTTTTATTTTTATTTTCATTTTTTTTATCTTCATTTTTTTTTCTCGGGGAGAGAACTTGTAATGGGCAAGATGGGTAAGATTGCTTTCACGACGTAAGAGTAATTGGAGTGTCTGTTCTTATTATTATTTATTCTTTTGTGTAACTGAGGAGAATCTATGGGATTTCATATAGTCGATAGTACTGTATGTACAGATATATCTATAGGTATGTGCGTATGTATGCATGGACACATAAATAAAACAAGAGTTTCTATTGTGATAAACATACATTACACAGACGACATTGTTTGCAACAGTTGAAAGATGACTTTTACTGGTTTCATATTACATGAAAGCAAATAAAAACAATCACCACACACACACACACACACACACACACACACACGCACGCGCACATATATATACGACCTCACACGACCTGGTGTAGATAAGGATATATATATATATATATATATATATATATATATATTATACGACCTGACACGACGATATATATATATATATATATATATATATATATATATATATATATATATATATATAAAAGTCATCCTCAGCTATTCTAGCCGGGACTGAAACCCGACAGAATTTTCGTCTGTCAAGCTCCTTGCCTTTACGGTCGTTGGAAACTGTCAGTCAGAGGCGAACAATTAATTGGTACATACTTACATAGATGTATGTTTTTACAATCACCAGATGACTCAAGGCTGCAAACAACAGGCAAGTAAATGCCTTACGCTAAACGGTGAAAGTTCAATTAATGTCTCCTCTATAGTGACCTAACTGGATATTGGGAGCATATATATTAGTCATCCACAGACAAAGTGTTTTGACGTTTACGCCTCATCAGTGCGGCTCGACATTTTAACAGCTACTTCTAGATATACATTGGGTCACCCATTGAGCTCTGGTTAGATAATTGGGATTAGATAAAAGTGAGTTGGCAAAGCGAATTAAATCTTTAAAAAAAAGAAAATACGGCCGGAGAATTTGAACA
>CM042178.1:13482300-13489800 GCA_023376005.1 Doryteuthis pealeii
ATACTTTTCTAATATACAGGTACTCTCATAGAAATATTAACATCTTTTTTTTTAATCGATTTAAAAATATCAACTCGCTTATAGGAATACGCTTAATATATATTCAGTCTCCACATGTTCAACATCCCTGTAAACATATGCTTAGAATCTCCCACAGGTGAATAAAAAAACAGATGTTAATATTCCTGATACCTGTATATTAGAATAGTATAGGTATACCCAATTTGTCGAAAAAAACGTATTTTTATAAAACAAAACACACGGCTTCCTCAAAGTGAAAAAAGCAAGGGAGGTTACTCTCATTTAAGTAACTAATGTTCAGATTACCCGTTTATTTTCATTAGGGCAATGTGTTGCTAAGAAACAGTCTGTTATCAGCCAACTGTCTCTCACCCCTTCCTTTTAGTTGCGGTAGGAGAGTGCTATCTTAGTAAATAAAAGAGAGTGAGTCTTTCTTCTTTCCTTTTCCTGCTTTCAATCAACACATTGCTATAATTGAAAGTGATGGGGTGCATGTTCTATTAATGGTTAATGAGTCGTCAACCCGAATTCAAATCCTGGACGAGGCTGTCTACATTTCACGTAGTGCTAATACCCTTGGGAAATGTATGCATCCTACTCTCCCTCAAACTATGGGTAAATGGGAGAGCAGACTGAGCTATTTACCCCTCTCTAATGCCATCAATTTGTCTGAAACACCCTCTAATGCCATCAATTTTCCTATATGAAATAAATTTGTCTGAAACACTCTCTAATGCCATCAATTTTTCTGAAAAAACCCATATAGATCAAATGATGTCAATTTTTCTTAAACACCGTCTATATATTAAATGGTATCAATTTTTCTGAAACACCCTCTATATTTTCTGAAACGCCTTCTGTATATCAAATGACATCAATTTATTCTGAAACACCCTGTATATATCAAATGACACCAATTTATTCTGAAACAACCTCTCTATATAAAATGACATCAATTTTTCTGAAACACCCTTAAATGGTATCAATTCTTGAAACACCCTCTAATACCATCAATTTGTTTGAAACACCCTATATGAAATCAATTTTTCTGAAACACCCTCTAATACCATCAATTTGTCTGAAACACCCTCTAATGCCATCAATTTTTTCTATATAGATCAAATGATGTCAATTTTACTGAAACACCATCTATATATAAAATGACAGCAATTTATTCTGAAACACCTTCTATATATAAAATTAAAGCAATTTTTCTGAAACACCCTCTAATGCCATCAATTTTTCTGAAACACACACACACTATTATATATATATATATATATATATATATATATATATATATATATATATCAAATGATATCAATTATTCTGAAACATCCTCTTTATATTAAATGAATTTTTTCTGAAACACCCTCTATATATCTCAAAAGATATCGAATTTTATGAAACACCCAATATTTTGGTAAACATGTATACACGAACAGTCTGAAAGTTTTCTTAGCGAAGTCTTAAATACCGATTTTAAAGGGAGTCAATTCCTTGTCTTCAAGGCGCCAAAACAATCTGCCTTCTTTACGCTTGTCGACTTTTGTTCTTTTACCGTATCGAACGAAGCTTATAGTAAAAACATGTATTTGTTTTGATAGCTTTTTCCGACCAAGACATCCAGTGTTATTTATGAGAGCACCGACTGGCCTGCTACCAGTGTGCCGGATGTGGGTTGGTGGGTAAGTGATGTTTGTTAATCAAATTGGATCTTGACGATTTCATTATAAACTTCGTGTTAAATAAGTTTACCAAACGTGATTTTGTTTGCGGTAGGGTAAGAGTGGGGGGTGCCCTGTTGGCGTGGACAGTTCTTTTTGATGACAAATAACAAGTACTTCAGACATTCAGGAATCTCGAGGTCGCATTCTAGGTCAGGTAGGGTTTGATTCATTTATCTAACGGCATATCAACTCCTTATGGGTTATTTAATGCCAAAATTTGATTCATTTGTAAAGGACTGATTGTAACAGAAAAAAAAGAAGAGGAGAGAAGTGTGTGTATATGTGTACGTGTGTGTGTGTGTGTGTGTGTGTTTAAAAGAGAGAGGGAGAGAGAGAGAGAGAGAGAGAGAGAGAGAGAGAGAGAGAGAGGAAAGAAAGAGAGGAGACTTTTGAAGGAATTTAGGTTTGGTTTGGTTTATTTGTTTAACGGCATATCAACTCCTTCGGGGTTATTTAATGCCGAAATATGATTCACTTCTAAATTTTGGAATGTAATCATATAAATATTTTGATTTGTGTCAGTGAGTGAACAGGTACTCCAGGTAAGGGTTGACCTGGGAGTAATGACGATAAATAGGGTACTCCGCATTCCCCAGAGTTCTATAATTGGAACATCACCATCACATAGAGTTTAACGTCATACCCAGGACATAAAGACCCTTAACCACCGACTTAACATATTTATGATGAAAAAGTTGAGGGGTTACCATAGCGGCAATAGGGTCGGGACAAGCATATAGGTGCTAGGGCTTGACGTGATCAGCCGATTGATCAGGGGAGGCTTTTCAACACTCCGTGTAGCCTAAGTAAGGGCCACCGTGGAGTCTTGCATGCCAAGAACTGCTCAACCTCCAGGATTTCGTCCTTAAGCATCAGGAATGTTCCCCAAGGGTTTCAGACCCTTGGGGAACATTCCTGATTCCAAGAATTTGGGCGAATTGGAAATTAGAGGAAGAATCGAGACCATCCAAACTACAGCATTGTTAAGATCGGCTAGAATATTCAGAAGAGTCCTGGAGACCTGAGGAGACTTGATGTCACTCAACCTCCAATGAACCACCGGCTACGGTCGGTATGAAAATCTCAGTAATAATTGAACAAGATAAGTTGAGCTATCGGAAGGATGACAAACTCTTTTTCACTCTTGATAACCCCTTCTTTGTGTCTTCGGCTATTGGACCAGTAAGGAATTGATTTAAAGGGCAGGGCTGAGTTTATTACCCAATGCCTGAGGCACCTCAATGACATCGGGTGGTTCCATTGTTACGACTCGTGTGGCCGTTTTAGGGTGATACTTGAAAGCATTTTTACAGTGGAGATCTTTTGTGGCATAAAGTTTGATCCTTTTTTGAAGTAGAAAGATGTAGTCTCAGTTTGAATCCTTGTCTGTTGGTCTGTCCTCAAAGCTGTTGATCTCAGTGTTTATGCTTTCTTGAAGTAGAAAAATGTAGTCTCAGTTTGAACCCTTGTCTGCTGATTTGCCCTCTAAGCTGCTGTTTATCCTTTTTTGAAGTAGAAAGATATAGTATCAATTTTGAAATAGAATATAATATACATTAACCTTATCCTTCCAACGAGTAATTTCAGGGCAATTTATCAACACCTTTAAATGGTAAATTAGATACGTGTTTAGGTGTTTTTGATTGGCTAATTCAGTCATCACTGTTTTGGAATAGTCTATAAATATAAGTCGTGGTTCTCAGCACGCCATATACCATTAGATAATCCAACATGTTACCCCCCCCCCTCTGCAGAGGTGCAGTAGGTGTGTTCTATAGTCCTAGCCGACAGAGTGGAGTAACAGTTCGTACTATAAGCGAATTAAGGCTTTGTGTTCCAGACCCCCCCCCAAAGCCTCACACACACACACATATATATATATATATATATATATATATATATATATATATATATCAGGAAAAAAGCCGCCACAAACTAAAAGCAGATGTTCGTAGACTTCTGTCGACTAATAATTTCATTGTCCAAAGGATGGTTTGATAAACAAAACGAAACGCTGTAGCGTCAGGTTAATGAGCATCAACCGTCAATGCAACTTGGTTGTACATTCTTATAAAATTACACACACACACACACACACACACACGCACACACACACACACACATATATATAGGGTGATATATATATATATATATATATATATATATATATATATATATATATATAGAGAGAGAGAGAGAGAGAGAGAATTTCTGTTTTTTTAATTTAAAATAATTCTTTTTCTTATGAAAACTGTTACGCCGAAGGAAAATGACGTAGCTAAAGAACGTGACGCAGCGAATGATCAAGACGAAGCGAACGCACGGGATACACGCTTTGGGGGAAAAAAACAACACTTCCAGTTTG
This sequence comes from Doryteuthis pealeii, assembly GCA_023376005.1. NCBI lineage: Eukaryota > Metazoa > Mollusca > Cephalopoda > Myopsida > Loliginidae > Doryteuthis > Doryteuthis pealeii. The sequence goes on from CM042178.1 coordinate 13,486,417, forward strand.
AATTCAAATTATTTTCTGTTTTTTCTCTTGAAGAATCCGGATCAAAAACATTTACGCACAAAAACGGACCTAATTATCATTAGGCTCTGATCATGATTTTTAATAAATCGAAATATTGTCAATATCAGCAATGAAAAAAGATATAAAATATTTTCATTTTTAAAACATATTGTGTTTTCATACACTTTTATCTATCTATCTATCTCTCTCTCTTCTCTCTCTATATATATATATATATATATATATATATATATATATATATATATATATATATATATATATATGTGTGTGTGTGTGTGTGTGTATATATATATATATATCCTACCTAGCACCAACAAACCTAATAATAGTAAAGACCAGATGAAAAAAGAAAGAGGCAAAAGAGAAATCTCTTAGGTTTAGCGCTAGTGGAAAGTGGATAGACTCCCTTGCTGTCCAGTTGATACCGACAATAGGCCACTCAGCCGACTTTATTACACACACACACACACATTATATATATATATATATATATATATATATATATATATGATATACATACATACGTATATAAAAAGAAAAAAGCCGCCACACACTAAAAGTAGACGTTCGGAGACTTCTGTCGACTAATAATTTCTTTTATACTCAGACGATAGTCCCGACGATAGTTTGATGAACAAACCGAAACACTGTAGCGTCAGCTTAATGAACATCACCTGTCAATGCAAATTGGTTGTACATCCTTATAAAATTACACACACACACTCACACACACACACACACACACACACACACACATATATATATATATGTGTGTGTGTGTGTGTGTGTGTAGCTTATTCTGATACACGGTCGCTATTGAAGGGCAAGCAGTGATCTTCGAAAGAAACCGCACCCGAAGTAAAGGTCATCTAGACTAACTCGTTAACCATTACCCCCACAGCAAGACAGCTTTTGTGTGTTTGTCTTGGATGGTATTTGCTAAGTGCATTTATTAAAGATCGTCGATTTGCAAAGTCTAATACTGTTGTTTGTTTGACTGAGAAAAAAATATAAACAAATAAACAAATAAATAAACGAATAAATAAATAAATGAATGAAAATAAAGAAGTATAAAAAGAAAAAATATGAAAAAAGAAAAAAAAAAAGAAAAAAAAAGTAAAATTGTCGTTTATTTCTTGAAGGCAAACGTTTGTGGAATTTCAATATTCGTTGTCGTTCCAAAATGGCGGACCGTTTTGTTCGTCTTGTGAAAAGGACCTTTTGAATTTCTGGCCGTTTTCTCGCTGCCAGAACCTTCTGTCTGATCGAGGCAACTGATTGTGCGTACACATCACTTCAATGTTGCAATCAATTTACCGACATCTCCCTCTCTCTCTTATATATATATATATATATATATATATATATATATATATATACATACAATATATAATATATATATATATAATGTGTATATATATATGTGTGTGTGTGTGTGTAAATATATATATATATATATATATATATATATATATATATATATAAGAAAAACATAACCCGTCGGGTCACCCATTGAGCTCGAGGTAGATAATTATAATCAGGAAAGAAGTCAGTTTGCAAAGCGAATTAATTTTTTTTTTAAAAGAAAGGAATAGGTCCGGAGAATTTTTTTAAAATCATTAAAATCCTTTTGTAAAATTTCTAGGAAAGGGAAAGTTTAACCAAATTTTAATTTAAATGGACCTGATTCTGGAAATTCTATTAATAGCTAAGGTTTTGAGAAGTTGTGTGGATAACAGAAATTTCTTTTTTTTTTATGTTATATAAAAAACAATCCATTTCTACTTCACCATAATTTTAACTGACAAACAAAATTGTACTGAAAAAAGTTTTGAAAATAAAGTAAAATGTTAGATTAATCAATTAAAACTGTTGCCATTTTTTTCCGCGGCAGCCAATAATCAGCATGACTGACTCTCCAAATAGCTCCCAAAGATAAACTAATATATAATAGAGGGGGTGATATTGATAGGCAGTGAGATTAGTGAGAGATTGGTTGCTTGATGACTTAATTGCAAATTACTACTAATTAAAACGATGAATATCATTTTTTTTTCAAACATAATTCAATCCCAAAAGTAAGGAATATTTTAGTATTTAATTTTAGTCATTAAACTAAACAGGAAAAAAAGCCATAGGGGACCAAACATTAAAAAAAACAAAAAAATTACGTGCATATAATACAAGGTTGTTCTTTATGTATTGACGATTTTGGGCAATGTGACGTAAACAGTGACGTAGTTTCGGTTACAGACAGATACACCGGAATCTACATTATTATTATTATTATTATTATTATTATTATTATTATTATTATTATATGTAAATGCGACTTAAAGCCAATCGTCCAATAAAGAGTGTCGTTTTTGCTATGGCGGAATTAGATAGACGGAACAATAGCAATAAACGAGGCAATGTTCTCTCGACATTCGCGGCGTAGAAATTGAATTTTCCCCTCCTTCGGAATGTATGCAAATACGACGACGCCGCAATTAAAAATGGCACAGCGCATGCTCATTAGCGTCTGGCGGGAAAAGGGGGAAAGGGGTTGGCATAGTCACAGTTAACGACTTACGGATATTTTGACAATGAGGTCCGTTTAGGTAATTGGTGGAAATTTTCATCAGGAATTCTCTGAAGGAAAATTTTGTTAATTTGGCCTTTTAGGCTTGGTTTTTGTTTCCTTCCTTAATGGCATATCAACATTCGTGGTTTATTTAATGCCAAAGTCATCCTTAAAGAAGAAGAGTAGTATTAAAGTCAGTGGAGTGGCCTAGTATACAGTAGTTTATACTAGATCAGTGGAGAGTGAGCCATTGGAATACTCAGTCCGAACAGCTAGTGGTCTATCCTTTTTTATACTACTTGTGATGAAAGAGTTTGATTTGTTTTTTGCGGGTGGAGCACCCTTCCCTGCCGTGAGCGGATACTTATGCTGACGGCGGGAAGAGTCCTCGAATTCCTTTGTGATCACTGCAGACTCAAGCGAAAGACCTTCAGCTAATGGTGAAAAACTCACACAAGTCTGAGAGTTGAAAAAACTGTGGTACATGAAGATAAAGATCGTGCCAATTATAATTGATTAATTAAGAATTGGAAATCCAAAGAAGAATCGAGCACTTAGCAAGACTACCCAGAAGAATCCTGGAGACCTGAGGAGATATGCTGTCATTCAGCCTCGAGTGAACCACTTAGGCGAGTGTAAAAAAAATTCTCATTGAGAATAATAATAATAATAATAATAATAATAATAATAATAATAATAATAGAGATCCGGTCTCTATTTGTCTGTAACCGAAACTACGTCACAGTCACAAGAATTAAGTAAGTTTATCAATGAGTCAGTATCATTACTAAATAAAA
>CM042178.1:13494800-13502314 GCA_023376005.1 Doryteuthis pealeii
TGCACATTTACTTGATTCTATTTTCCTATTATGTAATATTCAGTTGTCGAAAATTACCTTGACAAAGGGTGGAGGCCACTTGACATATTGGAAAAATAAAGCAAACCAAAGGCAGAACAACGGCTATATATTTGAACTCTATTTTTTTGTTTTGTTTTTTTGTTAACTTTTTTTGTTTTCTTTTTGTATGCTTCCAAATATCACCGAAAACGTCCACAAGAACAATATATTGATACACAACTAAATTTATATATATATATATATATATATATATATATATATATATATATATATATATATATATATATAAGACAGTGTTATGTGTAACAATTGTTTATATATGTGTGTGCGTGCGTGTGTGTCTACGTCTGTATGATTATATATATATAATTACATAATTGTAAAGGAAGAACTTAAAAGTCGGTCATTTCACGGTTATGGATCTATTTCTACCCATAGGTATCAGTGTATACTTTATTAGAAATGGTAAACATAAAATTCCATAGACTTTACATACAATCTTTCGATTGTAATGTAACTGCCTATTTAAAAAAAAAATCTTATTTATTTTTGCATCATTATATTTACGAAAAATGAATATGCGAAGAACATATATATTATGGAGTTTTATTTAAAATTCTAATAGGCACCAGCTTTCGCCTCCAGACTCTCAAGCCGCTCGGGAATATCACCAAATGATCTTCCCAGGAACTCTTGTGGAATAGCAGAAATTAATTCTCGTACTCGTCCTTCAAGTTCTTCTAGGGGGAATCGAACTCGCTTCTCAATGACACTAGTAATGATGTCACAAATATATCCTCGCAATAGTCAAAATAATACTGCTAGCTGTTTCTCAGTTGTCGTACGTAATCGCTTGACTCCCTGTCTCTCCGTCGCCGTATGTTTTTATACACACCCGATCTCGTGAGAATTTGCATACGTGCAATACTATTCTCGCCGGTTCGAGATCGCCCATTATTAAAGGTAGTGCTTACAGCAGCCATGTTTCTTTCCTGCGATGCAAGCCAGACTCGTCCGCGCACGCTTTGTGTTCCGAGGTACGTTACTTTCATTACATCTACAGTTCTTCCACCAAAGTCATTGGTTTCGTAGAGTAGACTTGCTCCTTCAATCAACTCCAAAGAAAAACTATTTTTTAATTTTCTTAATTTTTTATTCTTCAATATATAGCATAAAAAATATATAGCAGTAACAAAACTGAAAGGTTTGGTGATGTCTCATCTGAAATCCTGAATTCAAATTTGTAAATTCTTCATAAAAACAAATAATGCCCAAACCAACAAAAATTACAAAGGGAAATGTTCTATTTTTAAAAGAGTGGGACGGGGGGGGGGGTTAAGAAAAAAAGGTGTGTTGGGGGTTACCGAATGAAACTCAACCCACAAGACAATACTCTATCTAGAAATTGATTTAATCACTTTGCAATAACTTGAAAAAGAATCTTTAATTTTTCAACTTCTAAGAAGACGACAGACTTTTGGGTGACAGCAACCCTGGAAAAACTTTGAATTTCCAGGATCCTTGCTCCAATCTCTTAAAACACACATCCACCCCTCCAATTTTTTTTTTTACACATCTGTAGTGAGATTTGTGCAAAAGGAAATGACATGGGTAAATCTCATTTTCTAATCTCATTTTTAAGATTGAAAATGTTTTTTTTATTCTTCAATTTTAATTTATTTTATTTTATCCATTCTTAATTTATATTAGACCTTTTAATTTTAATAGTAATTCAAAATCAACAAGATTATAATACTACCCCACACATTTTAGCTTCAATTAAAATATATTCCAATAATAATTTAAACATGTTTTAACAAAACCAAAATTCATTCACCATGCATTGCCCTTTGATTTCATTATTAATTTATTTTAAAACCTCGATTATAATAACAAAATTACCGAGAGTATAATATACACCAATGCGTATAACCACGCTTGTTAAGTATCTGGCCACCATCCTTGGCCAGTGTAAAGAACTTAAAATAAATAAGTAAGTAAGTCCGAGATCGTTTGGTAAGCGAATAAGTCCTGTGATATAGAATCTTTGTTTGTAAGTGAATAAGTCCTGTGATATAGAATCGTTTGGTAAGTGAATAAGTCCTGTGATATAGAATCCTTTGATAAGTCAATAAGTCCTGTGGTATAGAATCATTTAGGTCTGTCGTCCAAGAAGATCCAAGTAGTAGTGAGCTAAGATTAGAATCAGCCAGTATAAATGATAATATCACAGCAGAGCACTGCAGTGATTGACAGAAGTTGGTCACATGGGTAGTCGGTGAATCTATAAGTACAAGTAGGCGTTTACCACACACCTTATATACAAAAATTCCATTTGGTGTAATGGTTAGCAAGCTAGATTAGCAGCCATTGTTAGTGAGTTCGATTCTCACTGGGCGCCCACACTTCTGGCCTTGTGCACATCTAAGCTAAGCTTAGTAAATAACTATATACAAAAATTCAACAACGTCACTTCATAATAACTCTAATCAAAAACAAAACAAATAAATAGATTTGAACATTTTTTTATGAAACCACTTTTAGGCATTATGACCCATACAGTTATTAGACAGCCGTATTCTAATAAATACATTAACACAAATCGATTCTCACTTATTGTTTACATTTTGAACCTTAGGAAAAATCAACTTCCGGTGTGAGATCTTTTTGAATCGAAAGTCAGCGTTCCTTTGCAACGAACATTTTAATGCAATGGACAGACATGAAATCGACTGCTATTAATCGGTGTCTCGATTAATTCAGTGGATTTAACCCTGAAGATCCTTATGGCGAAACTAGAGTAGGTTATCTCTTGTACCCATTTAATAATAAATTTGCTCTACTTAGTATTGAGCACTTTGTATTTGTTATATCGCTGACTTATCCCCTGAATTCTGCACTTACTAACCATCGTGTCCATATTCACCGGTATGTCACCTTTTCCTTTTATATATATATATATATATATATATATATATATATATATATATATGATTTTTTTTCATTTAAAAAAAGAAAAGAAAAACACTGTTAATGATTTCCAGATTTGTCACATTTTCCTTTTATCTTTCAAAATAACATTTTTTGAAGGAGGTTCATAACATCGCTCCTTAATATTGCCCTGATGATGGTCAATATAATAAATATATATATATATAAAAAACAATATAATCAAACGTAAGCAGAACTATTTATTCATTCATAAGTAAACACCTCATCTGAATATTTATTTGTTCATATTTTTCATACTTATATATATGGTACAATCACAATCTAATCTTCAACAACAGAAGTTATCCAAACACGTATGGCCGATTAAAGTCACAACGGCCAATCACCTATGATAAAATGGGAATTATCAAAAAGGACCACGCTTACAAGGGTGGCCAGCGCAACTTTGGACCTAGCACAGAAGAAAATTGTGTATTCTCAAAATACGAATGTAAATTTATTGAACAAGAGAAGCGAACTGGTTTCTAAATGTAGACATTTAAACAAATTGCTGTTATGTCATTTACCACCGACCCTAATTATCCCTTATTTTTCTTTGTTTTCTTCTTTAACAGCATTGTGTGATGTTTTCATTCCACCTTATCATATATATATATATATATATATATATATATATATATATATATATATATTGTATGATTAATTCCACCTTTTCATAATATATATATATATATATATATATATATATGTGTGTGTGTGTGTGTGTATGTGTGTGTGTATGTGTGTGTGTGTGTGTGTGTGTGTGTGTGACCAGGCTTACAGGGGTGGCCAGCGTAACTTTGGACCTAGCACCGAAGAAAAATTGTGTATTCTCCAAAATACGAATGTAAATTTATTGTATAAGAGAAACGAACTGGTTTCTAAATATAGACATTTAAACAAATTGATGTTATGTCATTTACCACCCGACCCTAATTAATCCCTTATTTTCCGCCCTCTATTTATCTATAAAAAAAATCATCTGGACACTAAGCAAGCTTATTTTTTAGATATAAGTTTCGCTACATGACATTCCATTGCGTGAGCACGCTTTACGTTATATAAACACTGAACAAACCACCGATTAAAAAAACATTTTTTTACCGTCTGAAGATTGCAATTATACATGAAACTGCCGTTACGGACTATTACTATTCAATCTCTGATTATATATATATATATAATATATTATATATTATATATATATATATATTATTTGTCTATGTATGTACGGTCCGTCCACATACCACCAAGTAGGTCACGGATGATACCACCAACATCAACAAAAGAATATATATAGATGCCAAAACGAACAGATTAGCCATTCTATTCGTTCTGAATAAGGGGTATAACATCCCCGAAATATTTACGAAATAAAACGAAACGTAACATTCAAAAACTGAATTTCATGCCGAATGCTTCATACTAAATCCCAAATAATATATATCATAGACATATATATATATAAATACACACACACACGCACGTGCGCACACACATACACACACACAGACACAGGCACACACACACACACACACACACACATATATATATATATATATATATATCTATAATCAATTGTAATATTATGGATTTGGACTCATAACTTAAAGTTTCATGATTATGCAATCATCAGATGAGTCAAATGGTTGAGATCTTAAAACCTGTAGTCAAATGGTTGAGATTTTAAAAAAGTTTTTTTCTTTTTAAAATCTCAACCATTTGACTAATGGTTTTTAAGATCTCAACCATTTGAATCATCTGATGATTGCATAACCATGAAACTTTAAGTTATGAGTCCAAATCCATAATATTACAATTGATTATAAATCTACTCCGCTTTATTAGCATTGAGCACCTTTTCATACATACTTTCTCATTTTCTCATTCATTCTCCTTCATTATATATACTAGCAAATATATGCACCTCCGGGTGCAAGTATTTAGTTAAAAAATATCATATTAAATTAAAGGCTAATGAAACTGAATAAGAATGTAGATAAAAGATTTGAACAGAGGGTATGATTGAAAAATAACAACTTTGAACTAACTCTTCCATCATTTACGTTACTCCGTCTTTGATTGGTAAATTTTCCTAATTAAACTGTTTAGTTAAAATAGGAAGTAAAGAATAATATTACAGTTATTTCTTCTTGTTAAGGGATTTCTTTTAAGATTTATTGAAGAGATTTTTGCTTATATTCAATAAGATAAAACAAACAATTAGAAATCATAATACTAAGCATATATTTATTAAAATCAATTTTTAAGATCAATATGCAAATTAGCCTTCCCATTCACACTGTAAACCTCTATTTTGTTGTACATATAATATAATTGCATGCTATGAGTATGTAGATATGGTTAACAGTATTAATATTGTAAAACAATTTTATTAATAATTGAGGTTTAAATAAAAATAAAATCATTGAGAATGTGATATAAATAACTAAGGGAATTGTGACTTGAGTAGTAATATAGTTTTCGGTTACAGACAGAAAAACACACAATCTCCATTATAATAGATTATATATATAATATATATTATATATTATATATATATATATATATATATATATATGTGTGTGTGTGTGTGTGTGTGCTATTTTTAGTGATCAAGTAACGTAAACATTTGTTAAAGATCCTTCTGGGAATAATATATAATTTGCCTCTGGGTGTACTATATTATCGGATCTATTAATTATCTTACTAATTGTTTTAGATTCTATTCAATGCTGTGGGTAAATTTCATTCCGACTTTGGGTTTCTGTTTTTATTGGAATTTTCTAATAAGTATTTTTGACAATTCTATAAAAGATTTTATCCATCTATCTATCTATCTATCTATCTATCTACTATCTATATCTATATATATATATATATATATATATATATATATATATATATATATATATATATCACGGTCTGTTTCTATGTATACGTCTATCCCATCTATCTATCTATCAATCAATCTATCTATCTATCTATTTATCTATATTTTTTTATATATATATATATGTAAATCAATCAATCAATCAAACTATCTATATAATATATATATATATAATATATATTTATATATATATATAACGGTCTGTTTCTATCTATCCGTCTATCTATCTATCCTATCTATCTATTTATCTATCAATCAATCTATCTATCTGTATATATTATATATATTATATATTATATATATATATATATATATATATATATATGTGTGTGTGTGTGTGTGTGTGTGTCTGTGTGAATATCACAGTCTGTTCTATCTACCTATCTATCTATCTCAGTGTGTCCCTATTATATATCTATCTATGTCTGTATTTATCTACCTATCTGTCTATCCATGTTCTTATTATCTATCAACTATCTATCAATCTCTGTTCATTATATATATATATATATATATATATGAATCAATCTATCAATCTATGTATGTATGTATGATGCATTTTCTCTCTATCTATCTCTCTATCTATAAGTCTGTTTTCATATTCAAATCATTCATTAAGCTAAAACCGTTTCGAGCTATTTTTTCTGTTGTCAAAAAATCTTTAATAAAAATATTGAGGATGATTTCCGTGGCCTCTGGATTGGAAAATTGCATATAAATATTATCTTCCTTTCATATCAATCAATCAATCAATTCAAACTATATTAATATTTATATATATAGTATATATTATATTTATATATAATATATATATTATATGTGTGTGTGTGTGTGTGTGTGTGTGTGTATATGTCTGTGTGTGTATGTATTATGTATGTATGTATGTGTATATATTACTATTTTTTTACTCTAAAAATTGTATTGTAATGATTTTTTACTATAAAAAAAAAGGCAATTGGAAAATGATTTTACTAAAATGGGGATAATGTATTGGAAATGAGTTTTACTATAAACATGCATTGGAAATTATTTTCTATAAACATGCATGGAAATGAGTTTAACTATAAAAATGTATTGGAAATGAGTTTACTATAAATGCATTGAACGAGTTTTACTATAAAAATGCATTGGGAATGAGTTTTACTATAAAATGCATTGATTAATGGAGTTTACAAAAAAATGCATTGGAAGGGATATTTTTTTATAGAAAGCATTGGAAATGATTTTTCTATAAAATGCATTGGACAATGATTTTTACTACAAAGAATTGAAAATGATTATTACAAAAAATACTTTGGAATGATTTTTATTTTTTACTATGAAATTTGCATTAGAAATGATTTCTACAATAAAAATACATTTTGATGATTTTTACTATAAAATGCCTTGGGGAAATTACTTTTACGGTAAAATGCATTGGGAATGACTTTTTACTCATAAAATGCACTTTTAATGATGTTCTGTCAAGCAACAAGATCTCACGGGATTGTTAAATTTGACAGCATTGCCTAATACTCTGTTCACTTGTATCTTTGCTTAGTAAAGCCTTTTCCCTACCATTAATACTCGTTGTGCTTCTTCTATTATATCTTTTGCTCCTCTATACAAA
>CM042178.1:13502414-13514914 GCA_023376005.1 Doryteuthis pealeii
AAAAAGAGAAAGAAGACTCAGTAAGTCACATGGTTGAATTTTAAAGAAAAAACTTTTATCTCAACATTTGACTACTGTTTTAGGATCTCAACCATTTGACTCATCGATGAATTACATAACCATGAAACTTTAAGGTTATGAGTCCAAATCATAATATTTACAATTGATTATATACTAACCTATCATACCTATAGTGTGTTTGTGTGTGTCGTGCTGTTGCCTTTGGTGCTCTGTCGCTGTGTGTATGCTGTGTGCGCTCACGTGTGTCGTGTGTCCGTGTATTTTATATCTATACCCGTCTACCTGTATTATTATTATTTATCTCTGGGGATTTAGTATGACATCGGTCTGCAAGATTGCAGTTTTGAATGTTACGTTTCGTCCTCTCCTCACATCTTCGGCTAACTCTTCTCGGGAGTGTTACTCACACCCTTCTTCAGAACCAATAGACTTGGCTAATCCTGTTCTTCTTTGGCCATACATATACTTCTTTCGTTGATGTCTGCGGGTATCACAACTCTTAATAACCTTAACAACAGTTTAGTTGTCTCTTCTTTTTCTTTGGTCGTCTCATATTTTTTTCAAACGCTCTTTATATATATATATATATTATATATATATATATAATATTCCTAATTATCGGTTCGTTTCTAGTTGAGGAATGATATTACAGAGTCGGACCCCATGAAACAAACAGCAACCACATTTGTAATCAACACTCTTAATCTTACAAAAAAGTCTTTAAAACGGGGTTAGCGGTTGGCGTTAGGGTTATGGTTAGCAGTGAGCAGATGGGGTTTATGCGGTTGGCGCTCTCTGTTTTTTTTGGGGTGCACCCTATATTTCCTTTTTTTATTCAATTTTATTTGAAAGTTACGTTGTAGATAATAATCGTTAACACACAAACACTTGGAAAAATTAAAAAGATTTTAGAAAGAAAAAAATGTATAGTTTAGTTGTCTCTTCTTTTTTCTTGTTGTCTATATTTTCCCATCACCGCTCTCTATATATATATATTCCAATCACACACCACACACACACACACATATATTATATATATATATATATATAATATAATATATATAGTATATATATATGAATGTGATACATACCGGTTTAAGCTTTTATTTACAACTAATGTTTCTCCTGCTAACAAATTCGTCGGTAACGAAATAATTTTTTTTAAAAACTATTTTAATATATATATATATATATATATATATATATAATATATATATATATATAAAATCAGAGATTGATAGTAAAGTCCGTAACGGCAGTTTATGGTATAATTGCAATCTTCGACGGTAATAAAAATGTTTTTTTTAATCGGTGGTTGTTCAGTGTTTATATAACGTAAAGCGTGCTGCAACGACTACAAAATGGAAATGTCATGTAAGCGAAACTTATATCTAAAATAAGCTTGCTTTAGTGTCCAGATGATTTTTTTTTATAGATAAATAGAGGGCGGAAATAGGGATTAATTAGGGTTCGGGTGGTAAATGACAATAATAGCATTTGTTTAAATGTCTATCATTTAGAAACCAGTTCGTTTTCTCCTTGTCAATAAATTTAGCATTCGTATTTTGGAGAATACACAAATTTTTCTTCGTGCTAGGTCCAACTTACGGCTGGCCACCGCTTGTAAGCCTGGTCAACACACACACACACACACACATCACACACACACACACACACTACACACACACACACACACACAATATAATAATATTATATATATATATATTATATGTATGAAAAGGTGGATTTAAAACATCATACCATATATATATATATATATATATATATTTATTATATATATTGAAAAGGTGGAATGAAACATCACACAAGCTGTTAAAGTAAGAAAACAAAGAAAAATAAGGGATTAATTAGGTCGGGTGGTAATGACATAACAGCAATTGTTGTTTAAATGTCTAACATTTAGAAACTAGTTCGCTTCTCTTGTTCAATAAATTTACATTCGTATTTTGGAGATACACACATTTTTCTTCGTGCTAGGGTCAAAGTTGCGCTGGCCACTTGTAAGCGTGGTCCTTTTGATATTTCCCATTTAAATAATTAGTGATTGCCCGTTGTGACTTTAATGCCATAACGTGTTTGGATACTTCTGTTGCTGAATTAGATTGTGATTGTTAGCCATATATATAAGTATGAAAAAATATGAACAAATAAATATTCAGATGAGGTGTTTTACTTATGAATGAATAAATAGTTCTGCTTACGTTTGATTATATTGTTTTTTTTTATCATATAATATATTTATTAATATTGACCCATCATCAGGGCAATATTAAGGAGCGATGTTTATGACGCTCCTCAAAAAATGTTATTTTTGAAAGATAAGAAAAATGTGACAAATCTGGAAATCATTAACAGTGGTTTCTTTTCTTTTCTTTTTTTTTATAATTAAAAAAATCATATGTATATATATATATATATATATATATATATATATATATATATATAAGGAAAAGGTGACATAACCGGTGAATAATGGACACGATGGTTAGTAAGTGCAGATTCAGGGGGATAAGTCAGCGATATAACAAATACAAAGTGTTTCAATTAACTAAGTAGAGCAACATTTATTATAAAATGGGTAAGCAAGAGATACCTACTCGAGTTTCGCCATAAGGATCTTCAGGTTTTTTTTTTTTTTTTTTTTTTTTTTTTTTTTTTTTTTTTTTTTTTTTTTTTTTTTTTTTTTTTTTTTAAAATCCACTGAATTAATCGAGACAACCGATTAATAGCAGCGTCGACTTTACACGTCGTGTTCATCTCGCATTAAATGCTTGTTGCAACGGAACCTGCATTTCGACTCTCAAACAAGATCCACACCGCCGACAGTTGATCTTTTTCTCCTAAAGGTTCAACAATGCTAAACCAATACAGCTGAGATCGAGATTTGTGTTAATCGTATTTACTTAGAATACGGCTGTCTAATTAACTGTAAGGGTCATAATGCTTCACAAGTGGTTTCATAAAAAAATGTTCAAATCTATTTATTTTGTTTTTGTTTTGATTAGAGTTATTATGAAGTGGGCGTTGTTGGAATTTTTGTATATAAGTTATTTATAAGCTTAGCTTTAGATGTGGCACAAGGCCAGAAGTGTGGGGCGCCAGTGAGAATCGAAACCTCACTAACAATGGTCTGCTAATCTAGCTTGCTAACCATTACACGCAATGGAATTTTGTCATATACGGCTGTGTGGTAAACCCGCCTACTTGTCGCTTATAGCTCACCGACTACCATGTCGACACCCCTTCCTTGTCCAATCACTGTGCAGTGCTCCTGCTGCTGATATTATCATTTATCTGGCTGATTCCTAATCTTAGCTTCACTACTACTTGGATCTTCTTGACCGACAAGACCTAAATGATTCTATACCACAGACTTAATTGATTATCAAGATTCTATATCACAGGACTTATTCACTTACCAACGATTCTATATCACAGGACTTATTCGCTACCAAAAACGATTCTCGGGGACTTCTTACTTATTTATTTTAAGTTCTTTACCACTGGCCAAGGATGGTGGCCAGATACTTAAACAAGCGTGTTATACGCATTGGTGTATTTATACTCTTCGGTAATGTTTGTTATTAACGAGGTTTTAAAATAAATTAATTAAATGAAATCAAAGGGCGAATGCATGTTTGAATGAATTTTGGTTTGTTAAAACATGTTTAAATTATTTATTGAATAATTTTTAATTGAAGCTAAAATGTGTGGGGGTAGTATTATAAATTTTTGTTGATTTTGAATTACTATTAAAATCAAAGAGGTCTAGATATAAGTTAAGATGGATAAATAAAATAAATTAAAATTTGAAGAATAAAAACAAACATTTCAATCTTAAATGATATTGAAGAACATGAGATTTACCATGTCATTTCTTTTGCACAAATCTCACTACAAGATGTGTAAAAAAAAATTGGAGGGGATGGATGTGTGTTTTAAGAAGGATTGGGAGCAAGATCCTGGAATTCAAAGTTTTTCCAGGGTTGCTGTCACCCAAAAGTCTGTCGTCTTCTTAGAAGTGTGAAAAATTAAGATTTGCCTTTTCAAGTTATGCAAAGTGAATTAAATCAATTCTTAGATAGAGTATTGTCTTGTGGGTTGAGTTTCAATTCGGATAACCCCCAGACAACCTTTTTTCTTAAACGCCCCCCCGTCCACTCTTTTAAAATAGAACATTTCATTTTGTAATTTTGTTGGTTTGGGCAATTATTTTGTTTTTATGAAGAATTACAAAATTGGATTCAGGATTCAGATGAGACATCATCCAAACCTTTCAGTCTTTGGTTACCTCGCTTATATATTGAAGAATAAAAATTAAGAAAATTAAAAATAGTTTTCTTTGAGTGAATTGAAGGAGCAAGTCTACTCTAACAAACCCAACTGACTTTGTGGAAGAACTGTAGATGTAATGAAGAGAGACACATCCGATGATATCAACTGAGGATGAAGATACCACGAGCGTGTCCGCTTAGACCGAAGTAGAACTAAGAGACTGCTCGTCACTGTCACTTTGTGTGATCCTCAGATCAGGGAGGAGTGTGACTGTACATGCAAGTAAGTAGCTCGAACACAAAGCGTGCGCGACGAGTCTGGGCTTGCATCGCAGGAAAGAAACACTGCTGCTCGTACGCACTACCTTTATAATGGGCCGATCTCGAACCGGTGAGCATAGTATTGGGCACGTATGCAAATTCTCACGAGATCGGGTGTGTATAAAAACATACGGCGAACGGAGAGACAGGGAGTCCAGCGATTTTACGTACGACACTGAGCACAACAGCTAGCAGTATTATTTTGACTATTGCGATGATATATTTGTGACATCATTACTAGTGTCATGGAGAAGGCGAGTTCGTTCCCCTAAGAAGAACTTGAGGACGAGTACGAGAATTAATTTCTGGCTAATTCCACAAGAGTTCCATGGAAGATCATTTGTGATATTCCCGAGCCGACTTGAGAGTCTGGAGGCGAAAGCTGGTGCTATTAGAATTTTAAATAACTCCATCAATACTATATGTTCTTCGCATACTTCATCTTTCGCGTAAATATAATGATGCAAATAAATAACGATTTTTTTTTTCAAATAGGGCAGTTACATTCAATCGAAGATTGTATGTAAAGTCTCATGAATTTTACTGTTACCATTTCTAATAAAAGTATACACCGATACATATGGGTAGAATAGATCTAAGCGAAATGACCGACTTCTTAAGTTCTCTTCCTTTACAATTATTAATTATATATCATACATCATAACAGACGGAGACACACACGACGCACAGCACATATTATAACAATTGTTACACATAACAACTGTCTTATATATATGATATATATTATATATATATATATATATATATATATATATATATATATTATATATATTATAAATTTAGTTGTGTATCATAATATTGTTCTGTGGACGTTTCGGTGATATTTGGAAGCATACAAAAAGAGGGAACAAAAAGTTAACAAAAAAAACAAAACAAAAAATAGAGTTCAAATATATAGCGTTGCTCCTGCCTTTGTTTGCTTTATTTTTTCCAATATGTCAAGTGGCTCCACCCCTTTGTCAAGGTAAGTTTTTCGACCCAACTGAATCATTACACTATAGGAACATACGAATCAAGTTAAATGTGCAAGAATCAAACGAGAAAGGATTCTGTCGTTAATTTAGGCCGTTACTATATATATACTATATATTTATATATATATATATATACTATGCTGTGTGTGTGTGTGTGTGTGTGTGTGTGTGTGTTTCTGTTGTGTTTCTGTGTGTAATTTTTTGTTATTGTCATTCGATGTATGACAGTTTATCGGTTTATTATTTTGTTGTCTTTTCATATCCCCGCGCGCATTCTCCTCCCGCCCATTCTCCCCTCTCTCCCTGCTCCTCCCTCTCTCTCTCTCTCTCTCTCTCTCTCTCCTCTCTCTTCTCTCTCTGGTCACCCAGATCTGTTATTAAAGAGTTAAATAGATAATCACTCTTTTTATTTCATATGTACTTTGTTATATGTTTTTAAGCACAAATCGACGGAATTGTCCTGGATGATGCGTTAATATAGCACGCTCCGGCTTTATAGATATGACACGGTGTTGGCGCTTGTCGGATGTCGATTGTCGAAGTGAATTTGAACTTTGAAAAGGAAGACATTGACAACAAATTGTTCTATTAATGGTCACATATTTTTGAAAATGGAACGACAGACACACAGACATAACAAACAGACAGAGTTGTATATCCAATCCCACGAGATTATAGATTCTCGTTCTTCTTGTTTAATTCATACTTAATCTATTATTATTATTATTAGTAGTAAGTATGTAGTAGTAGTAGTAGTTAAATAGTTAGTCATTGTAAAATTACAATTGAATGGGATTGATCTTCTGACCCTGTCACCTGTTAATCTTGTCTAAAGTGTTTCCGTGGATTGCTAGGGTGTTGTGTTGTATAACATTTACTGGTGTATATGATATTACGAATGAATATTCTCTTCTTCTTGTTAATCAAATATATATAATATATATATTATATATATAAATATATATATATATATATAACTCTCTTTGTGTGGGGTGGGGGGGTCAGATAAGGAAACGTACTCGAGGTGATACATTAGACGTTAGAGCATTCACACATTGATGAAAATAAAATCAAATTAAATCTAAGATGCCAAACTGCGATTTCCAATTGGAAAATATTTAAAATTGATTTTCCTGATCGGAAATGAATTTAACTTTTGGCTTGTTTTTTTTTCAAATTGATGTATATTAATAACTGGCATATATTAGTTTCATTCATTGCATGAATCGAACATAGATAAATAGATAGAGAGATATGATAATAGGTTAAGAGAGAATCTTTACATCCATGTGTTACAACATTGCTTATCATATATATATATATATATATTATATATATTATTGGTGTATGTGTTTTGTGTGTGCCTATCCACACTACAATTCCATATAATTTATATATATATACTCACTATATATATATATATATATATATATATATATTCTATTATAATGGAGATTGTGTGTTTGTTCCTGTCTGAAGCCGAAACTAAATCACTACCAGTCACAATTCCATTAGTTATTGACGTAATTCACCATAGAATTTTTATTTTTATTTAAACTCAGTTATTTGAATAAACTTGTTATACGCTTATGTATACTTTTTGACTTTATCTACATTCTAATAACATGCAATTGTATTTATATATGCCAAAATAGGCGGATTACAGTGAGAACAGGATAAGCTAATTTGCATATTGATATTAAAAGTTTAATTTTTTTAATTGCCTTGGTATTATTGATTTCTAATTGTTTGTTTTTTTCTTAATGAATATGAGCAAAACTCGGGGAGTAATCTTAAAAGAAATGCCTTTAATATAAAGAAAGAACGTAATTTATTCTTTACTTCCTATTTAACTAAATAGTTAAATTAGGAAAATTCCAGCAATAAAAGGAGGGCGTGATGAAAAATGATGGAAGACTTAGTTTCAAGTTGTTTTTCTGTTTCCTTACGATTATACCCCCTCTGTTTCACAAATCATTTTATTTGGATTTTTATTTAGTTTTCAAAAGTATTTCAATTTAACATATTTCATTACTTAAAATTCCAATACTTGCTCCCGGAGGGTGCATAATATTTGCTAGTATATTAATGAGAGAGAAAGTGCGAGAGATACAGAGATAGATATCGTTATACATATTGATAGTAGATAAACTAATCGATGGATAGATTTAAACAGACTGGCAATGGAGGATAGATGTATGATAAAATAAGATAGATAGATATTGGTTTGTTGGTTGGTTGGTTTGCGTTAAGAGAAATCTTTACATCATGTGTACAATACATGCTTATATGATATGTATAATATATATATATATATATATATATATATTATTGTGCATCGTGTTTGTGTGTGCCTATCCACACATACCATATACACATATATTTATATATATATATACATATATACATATATATATATATATATAATATATATATATATATGTATATATATATTATAATGAGAGAGAAAGTGGCGAGAGATAACAGAGATAGATACGTAATAACATATTGAAGGTAGATTAAATAATATATGGATAGATTTAAACAGACTGCAATGGAGGGATAGATAGATATGATCAAATAGATAGATAGAATTTATGTTGGTTGGTTGGTTGTTAAGAGAAATTTTTACATCCATGTGTAATACCATGCTTATATATATATATACATATATATATATATATATATATATATATATATATATTAATATATATATATATATATTATTGGTGCATGTGTTTGTGTGTGCTATCCCACATACACATATACACATATATTTTGGGAGGATATGTGCTTAATTGAAGTCATACCTAACCATTTGAAATTAATAATGAATTTAGCGGCGTATGATTTATATAAATGTATAATGAGTAGGGATAGAGAGATAGATCGTACACGGATTGTAGATAGATTGGATAGATGTTGAACAGACTAACGATGGGTGGAAATGGATATATATGAACAGATAGATAGATAAATAGATAGATAGATAATGGTTGGTTGGTTGCCTGGCTGTTGGTTTGTTCCTTTATTTCATGGATGGACATAGAGTAAATAGACAAACGAATATTTACATCATGTGTACATACACGCTCAATATATAATAGTATATATATATATAATATATATATATATATATATATATTATATATATATATATCTACTGTAGTGTGAAGATGGTTACTTTTCAGCTTTTGCTGGAATGGTGTACCAAAGGCAAGTATTAATTGTAAGAGTGCTCAATATAAAATAGAGCTTTGTTATATAATATAAATAAAGATAAATATATAGGTTTTACATATCTATTTATTGGGTGACAAAGGAACATTCACAACCATATTGTTTCATGCGATGCATTCACAGGTGGAAGATGTTTCAATGTGAGGAAAATCGAAGAATTTTTTTCGATTTTCCTTACATTTCAAATATCTTCAACGCTGATGAATGCATCGGCATGAAACCAATATGGTTGTGAAAGTTCCTTTGTTCACCCAATAAATAGATATTTAAAACCTATATATTTATCTTATTATATTATATCTTTTATATATATATATATATATATATATATATATAGTATATATATATATATAGATAGATAGATAGATAGATAGATGATAGATTTAATTTGAGTGGTGTGTGTGTGTGCGTGCGAGTGTATTTTTGTGTATTTGTCTGTGTGTCTATATATATATATATATTTATATATAACTATTATAATTACTATCAAAGATTATAATTACTATAAAACTTATAATTACTATAAAGATTCAATAAAGATTATAATTACTTATAAGATTATAATTACTATAAAGACTTATAATTACAATAAGTCATATAAAGATTTATAATTATTAGTATTAGATAGAAATAGTTAATCAAAGATATTTAAACTTAACCTAATATCTGGAATAGAAATAGCAAGGAAGATGTATTTTACCAACCCGCCTCCACTTACAAGTGTTACATAATCTATGCTGTTGCATAAGATTATTTTCAACCGACCTGTATTTCTAAAGGATGGTCCCTTTCCACATCACGGGGCGGGACTTCCATAAAATATATTACAGAAAGCCCGCGACATACGTGAAGTCACGTGGGACCTTGTTGGGTCTTCAGTTTTCAGTTTTGGACGTCAAGACAGAGAAGATGTCCCGCCTTAACTGGAACTCACCTGCATACAACGCGCTATGTTTTAGTTACATGAGATGTTTAGTTAAGTATAATAAAAGCTTATGAAAATAACACGGTTTTGTGGGTTGGTGAATGTATTTTGGTAACAAGACTGATCTAGAAGAAGAATGAGTTAGTGCGACGACCACCAAGACGAAGTCCAGATGTTAGAAGAGACGCCAGAAGAACAAGAAGAAAAGATAAGAAGTAAGAAGTAAGAAAGAGGTATGCAACACAAGCAGGAAAGAACACAGAGTTGATTTTTAAGCAGACTAAAACTGGGTTGAATTCAGTTTTCCTTCTCCTAGACTGGTTGCTTTGCAATTTGATACAAGTCGCTAATAAGAAAAAATCGGCCTTTTCTTATTATCACCAGCAGGGCATCAAGAATATAATTCTACCTTCTAAAATGTTGGGGCGTATCATCGGGGAGTGACGGTTAGCAAGCTAGTCTCGCGGTATCCATATTAGTTACAGAATGGGCCGGGTTAGCTCAGTCGGTAGAGCGTTCGTCTGGTAACCACAAGGTTCCTAGTTTCGATACCGGGCCCTTGCCAACTCAGCGTATGAGTAGCTAGGGATATGTGGCGGTAAAGTAAGGAGCTTGATGGTAGGTGTGGCGTTCACCCAGGCGCAAAAAACAATCTCCTTGGTCTAGTGCTAGTGAAAAGGGATAGACTCCCACGCTGATTGGGTGATTCCGACTTTAGGTCACCCTGGAGACTTAACTGAATATAGTTGCTTCCATGTGTCTACCGTGGTGAAGAGGTCGAGAAAAAGGGGGAAAATGAGCTGCCCTCTTGTTGTGTGTGTAATGGGGGGGGGGAGGAATGATTTATCTTTTATCGTTATTTAAAATCGATAATAATAATTATCGTGTTGATAATTCCTTTTCTTTTTTTTCTTTCTTTATTTGAGTTTGTTGGATCTTCCGAAGAACTGTCCATTTGCAACAAGCGATTTCTTCACAACTGTCTAATGTCTGTAATATCGACGATCGATACATTTTATTAGCCCCACCCCCACACCATATAACCCTGCCCTCAGCGACCCCCGTAACCCTCTTACTCCACCGCCGGCACCTGATTCAACAGTCAAGCCTGCTCTAGCCCAGCTTGACATCAGAACTTTTTTCGCTTGATGTTATTTCCTTTGCTTTTTTTTTTTTGTTTTTGCTTTTGTTTGTTATGATTTTTTTTTTGTTATTATTTTGGTTGTTGTTTTTTTTTTGTTTTTTTTTACGTTTTATCCGGTATGGCGTCTACCGTCTAACCCGAAGCTTTTCAGTCGGAGGGGTAGTCAACTCGGTTCCGTATTCGAGAAACCTCAACTTTGGCCGTCTCCATTTCGGCAAGAGCATTCAGACACGTCCGGTGCATTTTCACTCGAAGTTAAAATTTAATGGTACGACTGGCCAAGAAAATGCCTCTCTACACATTCTCCTACGAAAGCATGGACTGAAAATCCAATTGAAAATATTTAGTCAGAGATCGTATTATTTTATTATTGTTATTATTAATAATAATAATAATATAATAATAATAATAATAATAATTTTAATTGATTTTTCATAGAATTTATTATTTTTATTTAGTAATGATACTGACTATCATTGAATACTCATTGATAAACTTACTTAATTCTTGTGACTGTGACGTGTTCAGTTTACAGACAAATAGAGACCGGATCTCTATTATTATTAATTTTATTATTATTATTAATTATTATATTATCATGAGAATTTTTTACATTCGCCTAAGTGGTTCACTGGAGGCTGAAATGACAGCATATCTCCTCAGGTCTCCAGGATTCTTCTGGGTAGTCTTGCTAAGTGCCTCGATTCTTCTTTGTGATTTCCAATTCTTCCAGATTCTTTCAAACCCTGGAAAACATTCCAAGTTAATCAATTATAATTGGCACGATCTTTATCTTCATGTACCAAGCAGTTTTTTCAACTCTCAGGCAAGGTCCGAGTATTTTTCTTTCGTTTACCCTTTCATCTTCACTCTGTATTCCCTGCGGGATAGCAAAATCCATGACACATTTTCTTGCTGCTGTTAATTAATACTAGATCTGATCTAATAACTGGATTAGGTTATTATTATTATTATTATTATTATTATTATTATTATTATTATTATTATTTACTCTTTTTGAGTTTCACACCAAGCGTTAGCTGATGGTCTTTCACTGGAGTCTGAGTGACAGCAAGTCTCTCAAGTCTCCAGGACTCTTCTAAGTATTCTAGATGATTGCAACAGTGTTGTATTCTTGGATGGTCTCAATCTTCCTCTGATGTCGCAGATTTTCCAATCCCTTTGGGACCATTCAGTGCACAACTACAATTGGTATCACTTTGGGACTTTCATATTCCATCTTTTTAACACTTCTCTGGCAAGATCCAGATTACTTGTCCATTTTTTCATTTTCCTTCAGCTTTCACTCTGTTATCTGCTGGAACTGCAAAATCCACCGTTGACAAGTTCTTTCTTTTTTGTTAATCACACTAGGTCTGGTCTTCTTGCTGGATATAGGTGATCCGTTTTTATTTTAAAGTTCCAGAGAATTTTATGCTTTTCATTCTCAAGAAACAGATCTGGTTTATGCATATACCATTTTGTTGTATGGTTAAAATTTAAATTTTGCATAATTCCAGTGGATCACCTTCCCACCCACGTCGTGTCTAGTTTTGTAC
>CM042178.1:13519914-13522414 GCA_023376005.1 Doryteuthis pealeii
GGTTCATTGGAGGTTGAGTGACAGCAAGTCTCCTCAGGTCTCCAGGACTCTTCTGAATATTCTAGCCGATCTTAAACAATGCTGTTAGTTTGGATTGTCTCGATTCTTCCTCTAATTTCCAATTCGCACCAAATTCTGGAATCAGGAAATGTTCCCCAAGGGTCTGAAACCCTTGGGGAACATTCCTGATGCTTAAGGACGAAATCCCTGGAGGTTGAGCAGTTCTTGGCATGCAAGACTCCACGTTGTCCCTTACTAGGCTACACAGAGTGTTGAAAGCTCCCCTGATCAATCGCTGATCACGTCAAGCCCTAGCACCTATATGATTGTCCCGACCCTATTGCCGCTATGGTAACCCCTCAACTTTTTCATCATAAATATGTTAAGTCGGTTTAAGGGTCTTTATGTCTGGGTATGACGTTAAACTCTATGTGATGGTGATGTTCCAATTAAGAACTTGGGAATGCGGAGTACCCTATTTATCGTCATTACTACCCAGGTCAAACCCTTACGCTGGAGTACCTGTTCACGTCACTGACACAATCAAAATATTTATATGATACATTCCAAAATTTAGAATGAATCATATTTCGGCATTAAATAACCCCGAAGGAGTTGATATGCCGTTAAACACAAATAAACCAAACCAAACCTAAATTCCTTCAAAAGTCTCTCTCTTTCCTTTCCTCTCTCTCTGTCTCTCTTTCTCTCTCTCTCTCTCTCCTCTCTCTCTCTTCCTCTTTTAAACACACACACACACACACACACACTACACATATACACACACTTCTCTCCTCTTATCTTTTTTTGTTACATCAGTCCCTTACAATTGAATCAATTTTGACATTAATACCCTAAGGAGTTATATGCCGTTAAATAACAAATAAACTAAAGCAAAATTAATTCCTTTAAAAGTCTCATTTCTTTCTCTCTCTCTCTCTTCCACCCCCATCGCTCTCTCTCTTTCTCTCTCTCTCTCTCTCTCCTCTCTCTTCTCAGCACACACAGACACAACACAGCACACATACACCACTTCTCTCCTCTTCTTTTTTTTTTCTGTTACAATCAGTCTTTTACAAATCAAAATTAACAATGTTAGTTTTAAACAAACATTCATTGAAATGTCACTTTTGATTGCAATGTAACAGAATGTTTTTTAGGTAGACAATTTAAAAAAACAAGTGTTTAAACTTGACTAATTTCGTTTATTGAATTTAATTTTCCAAAGATGAAAATAACCAACATTTTCAACATGTAGCTTTTTTTTTTTTTTTTTTTAAGAAAGGTTAAATAATATAACAATTGTGTGGTTATTTCCTATAACTCCAACCTAAAAAAAGGGTAACACTCAGAATGAATTTTATCTGTTAATTAATCTACTCATTATTTTCCATTCAACTACTGTAAAGCCCTAACCATCTTCTTTTTTCCTAGTAATCAATCAATAATCAATAAATAACTCTCTACTCACGTCAATCAGAGTGGTTCCTCTTTTTTAATGTTGTGGTTATAAGGAAATAACCATTGTGCTGTTTTTATGAAGATGTTAATGATTTAAACTTTTAGTTTAATGGGAAAATATGAGTAGAATTATTTAACAGATAAATTCATTCTGAGTGGTTATCCCTTTTTTAGGTTTGGAGTTATAGGAAAATAACGCACACAATTTGTTATTTTTTAACCTTCTTAAAAAAAAAAAAAGCTACATGTTGAATGGTTGGTTATTTCATCTTGAAAATTAAATCATAACGAAATTAGGTCAAGTTTAAACACTTGTTTTTTTAAAATGTCTACCTAATAGAACATCTGTTACATTGGCAATCAAAAGTGACCATTTCAATGAATGTTTTGTTAAATACATTTTTAATTTGATTTTGTAAAGGACTGATTGTAAACAGAAAAAAAGAAGAGGAGAGAAGTGCGTTATGTGTGTGTGTGTGTGTGTGTGTGTCTGAGAGAGAGAGAGAGAGAGAGAGAGAGAGAGAGAAAGAGAGAGAGGCGATGGGGGTGGAAGAGAGAGAGAGAGAAGAAATGAGACTTTTAAAGGAATTTAATTTTGCTTTAGTTTTTGTTTAAACGGCATATCAACTCCTTATGGGTTATTTAATGTCAAAATTTGATTCAATTGTAAGGGACTGATTGTAACAGAAAGAAGAGGAGAGAAGTGTGTGTATATGTGTACGTGGTGTGTGTGTGTGGTGTGTGTTTAAAGAGAGAGAGAGAGAGAGAGAGAGAGAGAGAGAGAGAGAGAGAGAGAGGAAAGAAAGAGAGGAGACTTTTGAAGGAATTTAGGTTTGGTTTGGTTTATTTGTTTAACGGCATATCAACTCCTTCGGGGTTATTTAATGCCGAAATATGATTCACTTCTAAATTTTGGAAGTAATCATATAAATATTTTGATTTGTGTCAGTGAGTGAACAGGTACTCAGGTAAGGGTTGACCTGGGAGTAATGACGATAAATAGGGTACTCCGCATTCCCCAGAGTTCTATAATTGGAAC
>CM042178.1:13527414-13529914 GCA_023376005.1 Doryteuthis pealeii
CTCAGACTCCAGTGAAAGACCATCAGCTAACACTGATGTGAAAACTCAAAAGGAGTAAATAATACACAAAAAAGAACAAAGACAGATTACTTATGGCGGCCAACAATAGTAGATGTGACATAGGGACAAACAGAAAAACAACAAAGACTAGAAAACAAAAATGAGAAGAAATACAATTATACGGACGCTTCAAACGACAAATTGGAGAGGTTGCACATGAAAAAAACCTGGACGTGGTTAAGAAAAGGAAACCTTAAAAGAGAAACTGAATCACTAATAATTGCTGCACAGAATAATGCCATAAGGACAAACTATATCAAAGCAAAAATTGATAAGACCCAACAAAATAGTAAATGTAGACTATGCGGTCTACATTTAGTAGAGGTAGTAGAGAGGAGACCGTAAACCATGTACTATGCGAATGTAGCAAAGTAGCACAACGGGAGTACAAAACTAGACACGACTGGGTTGGGAAGGTGATCCACTGGGAATTATGCAAAAAATTAAATTTTAACCATACAACAAAATGGTATATGCATAAACCAGAATCTGTTCTTGAGAATGAAATGCATAAAATTCTCTGGAACTTTAAAATAAAAACGGATCACCTTATCCCAGCAAGAAGACCAGACCTAGTGTTGATTAACAAAAAAGAAAGAACTTGTCAACTGGTGGATTTTGCAGTTCCAGCAGATAACAGAGTGAAGCTGAAGGAAAATGAAAAAATGGACAAGTATCTGGATCTTGCCAGAGAAGTGAAAAAGTTATGGAATATGAAAGTCAAAGTGATACCAATTGTAGTTGGTGCACTTGGAATGGTCCCAAAGGGATTGGAAAATCTGGACATCAGAGGAAAGATTGAGACCATCCAGAATACAACACTGTTGCAATCATCTAGAATACTTAGAAGAGTCCTGGAGACTTGAGGAGACTTGCTGTCACTCAGACTCCAGTGAAAGACCATCAGCTAACGCTGGTGTGAAAACTCAAAAAGAGTAAATAATAATAATAATAATAATAATAATAATAATAATAATAATAATAATAACCTAATCCCAGTTATTAGATCAGATCTAGTATTAATTAACAGCAGCAAGAAAATGTGTCATGGATTTTGCTATCCCGCAGGAATACAGAGTGAAGATGAAAGGAAACGAAAAGATAAACAAATACTCGGACCTTGCCTGAGAGTTGAAAAAACTGTGGTACATGAAGATAAAGATCGTGCCAATTATAATTGATTAACTTGGAATGTTTTCCAGGGGTTTGGAAAAGAATCTGGAAGAATTGGAAATCCAAAGAAGAATCGAGCACTTAGCAAGACTACCCAGAAGAATCCTGGAGACCTGAGGAGATATGCTGTCATTCAGCCTCCAGTGAACCACTTAGGCGAATGTAAAAAAAATTCTCATTGATAATAATAATAATAATAATAATAATAATAATAATAATAATAGAGATCCGGTCTCTATTTGTCTGTAACTGAAACTACGTCACAGTCACAAGAATTAAGTAAGTTTATCAATGAGTATTCAATGTATAGTCAGTATCATTACTAAATAAAAATAATAAAATTCTATGAAAAATCAATTAAAATTATTATTATTATTATTATTATTATTATTATTATTATTAATAATAACAATAATAATAATAATACGATCTCTGACTAAATATTTTCAATTGGATTTTCAGTCAATGCTTTCGTAGGAGAATGTGTAGAGAGGCATTTTCTTGGCCAGTCGTACCATTAAAGTTAATCTTCGAGTGAAAATGGCACCGGACGTGTCTGAATGCTCTCTGCCAGGAAATGGAGACGGCCAAAGTTGAGGTTTCTCGAATACGGAACCGAGTGACTACCCCCTCCGACTGAAAAGCTTCGGGTTAGACGGTAGACGCCATACCGGATAAAACGTAAAAAAAAAAAAAAAACAACAACAAAAAATAATAACAAAAAAAAATTCATAACAAACAAAAAGCAAAAACAAAAAAAAAAGCAAAAGGAAATAACATCAAGCGAAAAAGTTCTGATGTCAAGCTGGGCTAGAGCAGGCTGACTGTTGAATCAGGTGCGGCGGTGGAGTAAGAGGTTACGGGGGTCGCTGAGGGCAGGGTTATATGGGTGTGGGGTGGGGCTAATAAAATGTATCGATCGTCGATATTACAGACATTAGACAGTTGTGAAGAAATCGCTGTTGCAAATGGACAGTTCTTCGGAAGATCCAACAAACTCAAATAAAAGAAAGAAAAGAAAAGGAATTATCAACACGATAATTATTATTATCGATTTTAAATAACGATAAAAAGATAATCATTCCTCCCCCCCCATACACACACAACAATGAGGGCAGCTCATTTTCCCCCTTTTTCTCGACCTCTTCACCACGGTAGACACATGGAGCAACTATATTCAGTAAGTCTCCAGGGTGACCTAAAGTCGGAATCACCCAATCAGCGTGGAGTCTATCCCCTTTTCACTAGCACTAGACCAAGGAGATTG
>CM042178.1:13534914-13537414 GCA_023376005.1 Doryteuthis pealeii
GTAACAATTGTTTATATATGTGTGTGCGTGCGTGTGTGTCTACGTCTGTATGATTATATATATATAATTACATAATTGTAAAGGAAGAACTTAAAAGTCGGTCATTTCGCGGTTATGGATCTATTTCTACCCATATGTATCAGTGTATACTTTATTAGAAATGGTAAACATAAAATTCATGAGACTTTACATACAATCTTTCGATTGTAATGTAACTGCCTATTTAAAAAAAAAAATCTTATTTATTTTTGCATCATTATATTTACGAAAAATGAATATGCGAAGAACATATATATTATGGAGTTTTATTTAAAATTCTAATAGGCACCAGCTTTCGCCTCCAGACTCTCAAGTCGCTCGGGAATATCACCAAATGATCTTCCCAGGAACTCTTGTGGAATAGCAGAAATTAATTCTCGTACTCGTCCTTCAAGTTCTTCTAGGGGGAATCGAACTCGCTTCTCCATGACACTAGTAATGATGTCACAAATATATCATCGCAATAGTCAAAATAATACTGCTAGCTGTTTCTCAGTTGTCGTACGTAATCGCTTGACTCCCTGTCTCTCCGTCGCCGTATGTTTTTATACACACCCGATCTCGTGAGAATTTGCATACGTGCAATACTATTCTCACCGGTTCGAGATCGCCCATTATTAAAGGTAGTGCTTACAGCAGCCATGTTTCTTTCCTGCGATGCAAGCCAGACTCGTCCGCGCACGCTTTGTGTTCCGAGGTACGTTACTTTCATTACATCTACACTCCTCCCTGATCTGAGGATCACACAAAGTGCAGTGCGGAGCAGGTCTCTTTAGTCTGCTACTTCGTCTAAGCGGGACACGCTCGGTGGTATCTTCATCCTCAGTTGTATCATCGGATGTGTCTCTCTTTCATTACATCTACAGTTCTTCCACCAAAGTCATTGGTTTCGTAGAGTAGACTTGCTCCTTCAATCAACTCCAAAGAAAAACTATTTTTTAATTTTCTTAATTTTTTATTCTTCAATATATAGCAGTAACAAAACTGAAAGGTTTGGTGATGTCTCATCTGAAATCCTGAATTCAATTTTGTAAATTCTTCATAAAAACAAAATAATGCCCAAACCAACAAAAATTACAAAAGTGGAAATGTTCTATTTTTAAAAGAGTGGGACGGGGGGGGGGGTTAAGAAAAAAGGTGTGTCTGGGGGTTACCGAATGAAACTCAACCCACAAGACAATACTCTATCTAGAAATTGATTTAATCACTTTGCAATAACTTGAAAAAGAATCTTTAATTTTTCAACTTCTAAGAAGACGACAGACTTTTGGGTGACAGCAACCCTGGAAAAACTTTGAATTTCCAGGATCCTTGCTCCAATCTCTTAAAACACACATCCATCCCCTCCAATTTTTTTTTTACACATCTGTAGTGAGATTTGTGCAAAAGGAAATGACATGGGTAAATCTCATTTTCTAATATCATTTTTAAGATTGAAAATGTTTTTTTTTTATTCTTCAATTTTTAATTTATTTTATTTTATCCATTCTTAATTTATATTAGACCTTTTGATTTTAATAGTAATTCAAAATCAACAAAATTATAATACTACCCCACACATTTTAGCTTCAATTAAAATATATTCCAATAAATAATTTAAACATGTTTTAACAAAACCAAAATTCATTCACCATGCATTGCCCTTTGATTTCATTATTAATTTATTTTAAAACCTCGATTATAATAACAAAATTACCGAGAGTATAATATACACCAATGCGTATAACCACGCTTGTTAAGTATCTGGCCACCATCCTTGGCCAGTTGTAAAGAACTTAAAATAAATAAGTAAGTAAGTCCCGAGAATCGTTTGGTAAGCGAATAAGTCCTGTGATATAGAATCGTTTGGTAAGTGAATAAGTCCTGTGATATAGAATCCTTTGATAAGTCAATAAGTCCTGTGGTATAGAATCATTTAGGTCTGTCGTCCAAGAAGATCCAAGTAGTAGTGAGCTAAGATTAGAATCAGCCAGTATAAATGATAATATCAGCAGCAGAGCACTGCCAGTGATTGGACAAGAAGTTGGTCACATGGTAGTCGGTGAGTCTATAAGTACAAGTAGGCGTTTACCACACACCTTATATACAAAAATTCCATTTGGTGTAATGGTTAGCAAGCTAGATTAGCAGACCATTGTTAGTGAGTTCGATTCTCACTGGGCGCCCCACACTTCTGGCCTTGTGCCACATCTAAGCTAAGCTTAGTAAATAACTATATACAAAAATTCCAACAACGCCCACTTCATAATAACTCTAATCAAAACAAAACAAAATAAATAGATTTGAACATTTTTTTTATGAAACCACTTTTAAGCATTATGACCCATACAGTTATTAGACAGCCGTATTCTAATAAATACATTAACACAAATCGATTCTCACTTATTGTTTACATTTTGAACCTTAGGAAAAATCAACTTCCGGTGTGAGATCTTTTTGAATCGAAAGTCAGCGTTCCTTT
>CM042178.1:13544914-13547414 GCA_023376005.1 Doryteuthis pealeii
TTAGATATAGAAAAAATTAAACAGAAGAATTTATCATTCTAAAAACTGAAATTTCAAAATGTCATAAAGAAGGTTATCACTTACATAGCCACTTTAATCTGACAAAAAAATTAAACGAGAAATGACACCAACAACTGTTGTAAATTGATAAACATTGTTTTTTGGGCGTTAATGTTTAATTAGATTTTGAATTAAAAATCGTTGAAATTCAAAATCTGTAGGGTTAGATGATTAATAGGAAATAACCATTTGGTTACCTTCTTTCCATTTGCATAAAGACTATAGAACCAAAAGCCCAGAGCTTAGTTAATTATTTATGATGTAAGCATCGTCTCCGCTTCGACTCCGCCGCGGTTGGTAAAGTCTGAATCTGAATAAATAAATGCCATCTCAAAAATATAAAAGAACGCAGTAAAATCGTAACCATGCATCACAGTGTTTTTCATTTTCTTCTTCTCTCACCCTTTCAAGCTAAATGTAAATACATATCAATAGTTTCTTAGAAATGAATTACACAGAATAAGTTACATGGTAGAGGTTAGACAGCTTTAGTTGGGTCTCATAAATTTTCCCGGGGACTCATTCAAAAAAAATATTTATCTCCCAGGATGCGATAAATCAAAAAGTTATCAGCATCACTGAGTCAGTTAAGCGAGGGATGCTATGATGTAAGCATCGTCTCCGCTTCGACACTGCCGTGGTTGAGTAAGTCTGGATCTGAATAAAAACATGTGATCACTAAACAATAAGCCTCGTGTTGTTTCTGAGTAAACTAATAGCAACCTTGGCGACACAAAGTCAGACTAGGATCTTAAAGTCAGATCGATATCTTAAAGTCTATTACTATAGAACCAGATCAGTTGGAAGAAGTGAAGAAAACAGATTATAAGAGAATGGCTTCAGAAGTAAACTACTCGAGTTACTCCAAGTAAATACGAAAAGACTTAAATATTCAACCGCCCTGTTGGTGGGGTGTTAGAATGTCCGACCGCACCTCTGCAGAGGGATAAGACTCCCCCAATGTGGTCACCTGTTGGCCGTGGGTGGCGACCGGTGATGCTTAAGGATAGAGGCCAGGTGGATGAGCAATACTCTTGCAATACTCCACTTGCAATACTCCACTTTGGCCCTATCTTGGGTTAGGGGGCGGTCGGAGAGGCTCCCTCGACCAATCGCCTGGTCACATCAAGCCCTAGCACCTATATGATTTTCCCAACCCTATTGCCCTTATGGCAAGCCTCAACCCCTTTTAATCATATGGGTGCTAGAAGGCGGTGACTGAGGGTCTACATGTCCTGGGAATGACGTTAAACTCTATCTGATGGTGAGGTTCCAGGAATACGGAGTACACCTTCATCACCATTGCTCCCTGGTCCACTTTGACCCGGATTGGTAGTATCTGTTAGGGTTCCATCTATGGGTTGAATAGAAAAACATGAGTTTATAAACAATTGTATTATGCATTAAGAATGAATTTATTTCACAACTTTGTCGGCATTAAATGACCCACCGTGGTTGATATGCCGTAAAAGAAAACAAACCAAACCTTAAATATTCATAATCACGGATGTCTCTCCGAAAGAAAGTAAGTAATAGAAAAGAACTATATCGTCATATTATATACCCTGTAAGTGGTTATACAACACAACACCCTGACAATCCCATTACTACTACTACTACTACTACTACTACTACTAATAATAATAATAATAATAATAATAATAATGATAATATATTTATAGGCACACAGATAAATAATCTTATATATATATATATATATATATATATATATACTTAAATGTTGTGTATTTTGACAGCAAGTTATTTTTAAGGCATGTGCTATTGAACAACACGGAGTATTCTTTCTTCATTTTTTGTATTTGTATATTTTCCAGTCGTCTGGCGATATTTTTTGAGTCTTGATCCAATTGATATAGAATATTTCCCATACTTATATCCATTATGTACCCCATGATGAGGACTGACGAAACATTCGAAAGCGCTCGGGATAGAAGTATGGGATATATATATATATATATATATATATATATATATATATATATATATATATATAGTGTGTGATTGTCACTGTTTATAGTCGTGAATGTTCCTTTGTCACCAAATAAATAGATATGTAAAACCTTTATATATTTATTTTATTATATATATATATATATATATATATATATATATATATATATATATATATATATATATATATATATATATGAGCGTGTATGCATCTAAAGATTCTTTGAACTAAACAAACCAACCACCCAACCATCTATCAATCTATCTGATCATATCTATCTATCCATCCATTGCAGTCTGTTCAAATCTATCCATCTATTAGTTTATCTATCTATCAATATGTGTACGTAACTATCTCTGTATCCCTCGCCCTTTCTCTCTCATTATATATATATATATATATATATATATATATATATATATATATATATATATAGCATGTATGTACAGATGGATGTAAAGATTTTTT
>CM042178.1:13557414-13582414 GCA_023376005.1 Doryteuthis pealeii
TGTATTCCGTTCATTAATTTCCTTTCCCCTTTTTTATCACTAGCATTGCACATTTTTCAATTATTCCATTCCGAACTCGGGAACCTTCTTGCAAACGGGAGCCACCTCGGAACTTTGAACCACCGTGGATTGAATAAAGAGTTGGGTTCAAATTTCTGTGATGGCTCCCGATTGGGACAGAAGGTTCCCGTATTTGAAAACGAAGGTTCGCGAGTTCGAGAAGGCTTCCGAATCCGACAATAAAAGTCAGAAGCTCGGAGGGCACATCGGCCGAAACGTTGTAATTATCGTCCACACTGAAAATTGAACTCATTTCGCCCAAACTCACCAGTCTTTTTTTTTTTTAGACGATATGTTTAAATTCGACACAAGAAGTCTCAATCATCAGACACGATCTTATTTTGAACTCATTTTCTCACCTTCATTTTCTTTCTATTTTCTCTTTTTTCTTTTTTTTTCTTTTTTCTTCTTTTTTTACTTTTTTACTTTCTTCTTTTTCTTTTTTCCTTTTTCTTTTTTTTTTCTTTTTCCTTTTTTTTTTTTCTTTTTTCTTTTTTCTTTTATTCTTTTTAATGTTTAATGTTTTTTCTTTTTAATTTCTTTTTTCTTTCCTTTTTCTCTTTTTCTTTTTTTCTTCTTCTCTTTTTTCTTTTTTGAAATTTCTTTTTAATTTCTTTTTTTCTTTTTTTCTTTTCTTTTTTCTTTTTTTTTCTTTTTTTCTTTTTTTTTTTTTTTTTTCCTTTTTTTCCCTTCTTTTTTCTCTTTTTTTCTTCTTTTTTTCTCTTTCGACCTTATTCCACGCAGTATTATTGATTATTTAAAAATAGTAGCGATGCTTTGCGGCTGCTATGGCATTCCCAAACGATTATCATTTCAGCTTTCATTATTAATTTTTCCCAATTTTTTTTATTATTATCTTCTCTGCTGCAAATTTGAACGCAATATTTTCAGTCACCCAGTTCTAACGTAACAGGAAATTACTAACAACCAGGTCAAATCCTTACATGATTAACAGAGTAGCGTTATCGCTTCCGCGCGCTACCCTCTCTCTCTCTCTCTCTCTCCTTCCCCTACTCATTTTCTTTTTTTTTCTTTCTTAACATTTTTTTCTGTGTAGCATGTCCTTTTTCTGCCTTTTCTTTCTTTAGAATAAAAATGGAATGGTCCATTATTTAGCTGAGGTGTCGACACTCATAAGAAATAAGATAATCAGAATTTAGATTTTTTTGGCTTTCATCTTGGACGATTTGGTCGGTCTCATTTTTAACCAGAGGGGGTTACAAGATGATAACGGCTGTACGTTTAAGGAACGAGTAATAATAATAATAATAATAATAATATAATAATAATAATAATATAATAATAATAATTTTGAATAACAGAATATTACAGGGTGACCCAGAAAAAACAGAACCAACAAATTTTGTAATAAAACTGTTTAAGTCCAACAAGGGCTAGGGTTAGGGTTTAGGGTTTAGGGTTACGGTTAGTTTAGTGGGAAAATAAATAGATAATTTGGGTTCTGTTTTTTCTGGGTCATTCTGTAATATCATGTTACTCAACTAGAAAATAACCTATCTATATATCTACCTATCTCTTCAAATCTACCTATTTATCTGTCTATTCATATCTATCTATCTATCTATCTGTCTGTCTGTCTGCCTGTCTGATCATATCTATCTGTGCATATCCATATGTCTATTCATATCTAGGTTTATCTATTTATCTGTCTCTTCATATCTACCTGTCTACATATTCCTATCTATCTATATATCTATCTTAGAGTGTTGATATCTAACTCAGAACACACACACACACACACACACACACACACACACACACATATATATATTATATATATATATATATATATATATATTAGTGGTCGTCACCCAAAAAGTGCGATATACATATCAGTTTAAAATAAACGAGAATCTGGGAAGCCTGCTAGTGTAGTGGTTAGAATGTCCGCTTGTCAGCCCGACAGGTAGGGTTCGAATCGCGCACAAAGCACTGCCCTGTCTATAGCTCTGCTGATGGGGTTGAAATGTACATACAGAGATCGACTTTTTCTCGATTTTTTTACGCTTTACATTTAAACCGATATGCACGCCTAATTCATTTAATTATAATTAATTAATTAACAAATTAGGTATGACTTTAATTAAGCACATAATCTCTCTAAATATATATATATATATATATATTATATATATGTGTGTGTGTGTGTGTGTGTGTGTGTATATGTATGTGTGAGCACGCGCGTGTGTGTACTTTGGCATCAATCACAGTGAACTGGCGGCTACTTTCACCAAGATTATAAAATGCGAGGGGTTTGTTTGTTTGGTTGGTCGGTTGGTCGGTTAGTAGGATTTTACGGCACGTCAACTCTTGTTGGGTTATCTTATGCCGAAGACGTTTTGTTTTATTCATACTTGACAGTATTCTTCTTTTTTTTACAAATTCAATTTTTAAGTATATTTTTTAAACTCATGTTTTCTATTTAACCCATAGATGGGACTCTAAAATATGCCACCCCTTCGGGTCAGAGTGGGCCTGGGAGTAATGGCGATGAATGGGTACTCCATATTCGCTAGAGCTCCAGAACTGGAACTTCACGATTAGATGCAGTTTAATGTCATACCCAGGAAAATAAGACCCTCAACCACCACCTTCTAGCACATATATGATAGAAAGGGCTGGGAGTTTGACATAAGAGCAATACGGTTGGGACAATAATAATAATAATAATAATAATAATAATAATAATAATAATAATAGAAAATGATAAAATATTTAAGTATATAAAGAAAAATGGCCTTCTTCAGGGTAAAATGTTTGATATTTGAAGATAAAACGGTAAAAATACAGAAAATTTTGAAGTGTTCGAAAAAATATTTAAAATCTTTTGAGACGCTTACAGTTGCAGAAATAGAATTTGATGTTTTGTGACAGAGAATAAAGAATATTCGGTGAAGAGTAACATTTGAAAAAAAGGGGAATTTTTAATTTCATAAGTAATATTATTGACTCGTGCAAAGAAAAATTAAGATTCTGTTGTTAATATATGATTAAAATTTGTTTTTTTAAATTAGTGAATACGTATATTTATATTGGTAATTTATTTATTTGTTTGTTTTTTATATAATCTTAGAGATCATTGTTAAAAAATTCTGTGTCATAATAAAATAAAATAAAATAGAATAAAATAAAATAAAGTGTGTTAGTGTTTTTTGTTAGGGGGTAAAAAGAAAAGAAAGCTGGAAAATATAAAGAGACTTGTCACATGTTTTTCAGTGAGCCAGTAGCGTAGGCAGGTGTAGAAACTTTTTAGTGTGGTGAAGTTGATGATAATGATGATGATGGTAAAACAGTAAAAATAAAATAAAACAAAATACAAGATACGGTTGGAGAAATGGAGTAATGTTTGGTGGAATTTTAATTTTTAATATTTAGGTGGAATTTTTAATATTTAGGTGGAATTTTTAAAATTTTAAATAAAATTGTTTTGATAAAATAAAGTATGTTATTAGAACTAGCAAAATAAAAATACACCCTCCGGGCGATGTAAAAATATTTTTTTCAAAGATATTGCTTGAGGGGATGGGAGCTGAAAATTCAATGTCATAGAGTTTATACCATAAGTATGTAAAATCGTCAAATTTATTAAAGGATTAAAAAAAAAGAAAAAAAAAAGAAAGACAATTTGAAATGGAAACAGTTCCGATAACTTTAAATATTATGTTAGAATAAAACAATCTATATATGAATATATAACGCCGGGCATCTATTTATTGAAACAATGAGGATTGTCTAACGTTGCATGCTCACATTTTGAGTATATTTATTCTATGTTATGACGTTGGATTATGTGTTGGGTAATGTGACGTAAGCAGTGACCTAATTTTTGTAACAGACAAATACCGGAAGCGAATCTCCATTATTAATAGATATGTAATTAACTTATTTGATAATTGATATGTTGTTAATATATACTTAAATTTGTTTATTAAATTAATGAATATGTGTATTAGTATTGGTAATTTAATTGATTATTTGTTATTGATATAATCTTGGTTGAAGAAATGGATTATAGTTAGGTGTAATTTTAATTTTAATATTTGGGGGAAATTTTGAAATTTCGTAAAAGAATATTACGGACTTATGCAAGAAAATTGAAGTGGAAAGTTGGGGTTATGTATTAGGGCATGACATGACCAGCCGATTGATGGTAGAGGCCTCCCGACCGCCGGCTAGCCTAGGTAGGGGCCAAAGTGAAGTGTTGCATGGACTGTTCAACCACCAGAATTCTGAAATTAAGCCTCACGGATCGCCATACACGACCCCACAGGTGGCACCATTGGTGGGATTTTACCCCTTTGCAGAGGTGCAGTCGGCATATTCTATAGCATCAGTCCCAGCCTATAGGGCAGTCTTACACCTCTTCAAGGGTGCAGTCGGCGTACTCTACGACCCTAGCCGAGAGGGCGGTCTTACCACTCTGTAGGAATGCAGTTGGTGTATTATACGGCCGCAGCCGAGAGGGCGGTCTTACCCCTCTGTAGCCGACGTATTCTACGGCCTCAGTCGACAGTCGACAGGATGGTCTTACCCTTCTACAGGGATGCAGTCGGTGTATTCTACAGTTCCAGCCGATAGGGCTGTCTTACCCCTCTGCAGTCGGCATATTTTACGGCCCCAACCGAGAGGGAAGCATTCTTTTTGGTCCTTATTTACTACTTGCGGAAACATTTCTCGTTATTTTGACCCGAGATTCGGGGTGGGGGTGCCAGTTGCTTTTTGGGGTATGGGGTGCGTAAGCGTCACTGACAGTAACCGAAAACTGAAAAATTCTACAGCAAAAGGGTTAACAGGTGCGAAATGAAAAACAGTTAGTTGTTTGCTTATTTGTTTGGGTTTTTTTGGGGGGGGGGGGGGTCAAAAAGAAAAAGAAAAAGTAGATCAGCAAACTATGGTAAGCAAATCAGCGAAAAACACATAACGATTTGCTGATTTGGGAAGTTCCGCTTACGTGATAGAAATGAAGAATTTCGGTTGAATGTCGACAGGCATAATTGCGTTACACTGGTCTCTCTCATCGAAGCAGTGAAACGCGTGCCGTTGTCAAGTGTCTGCTCCCCATCCCCTCCACCCAAATACGTAGGAGGGTAGTAGAAGCTGAAGTTTGAAGAAAAAGGAAAAGAGGAAAGGAATCTGCGAGTTCGAGAAACAATCCCCAAAGAGTCTTAAGACATTTGTGCATTTACCAGTTTCAAATCAAGTTCACTTCATTTCGAACACACACTACTCAGTCGGTAGAGCGTCCGATTAGGAACCACAAGGTTCCGAGTTCGATCACGTCCCTCGCCAACTCAGTGTATGAGTAGCACAGGCATATGTGCGGTAAAGTGAGGAGTTGACGGTAAACACCAAAACAATCAGCTCGTTCTAGCGCCAGTGAAAAGGGCATAAACTCCCTTGCCCTCCGCTGATACCGACTTTAGGCCACCCATCGATATATATATATATATATATATATATATATATATATATATATATATATATATATATGCATATATATATATATTTATATATATATATATATATATGCATATATATATATATATATATGCATATATATATATATATATATATATATATATATATATATATATATATATATATATAAGGACCTACATGAGTCAGACACTATCTACCGAGGTTTCACCCGAATGGTTCTTCAGTTTCGAGTGAAACCTAGGTAGATAGTGTCTGATTCATGTAGGTCCTTATAATCATGCTCTACTTAATGTATTGAGCACTTTATTTTCCATATAAAACTTAGAAAACTCCTCCGGTGTTTTTTTCCTTTTGGCCACTACATACGATACTGATGATTATTTTCAGAAAGTACGGATGTGACGGTCTTTTCTTTTTTTTAAAAAACTTTTTTCCAAAGATATCAGTTTTAAATTTTTATTTAATTTTGAAAAACAGAATTACCTTGTTTTTTTTCCACACCGGTAGAGTTTAGAAGTAAAAAAATAATATATATATATATATATATATATATATATATATATATATATATATATATATATATATATGATAAGAAGAAGAAACGCCTACAGATCCTAGAAGCCATATGCATAAAAATTAAAAAAAAAACTAACATCAACAAAATAGCATTTAAAGTCGGAGACAACGTATTAAATATCTTTAATAACTAACACTGAACTTACACCCCCTTCTATATATATATATATATATATATATATATATATATATATATATCTTTGAAAGGAAGGAAAAACTCAACACCGTTATTCCATTATAAATTTATTTCGACCAAAATTGGGGGCTTTATAAATCGAAGTTGATCTAACAAAGCTCCCGAATATAAGTCTCATCAGATGATTCCATCGGATAAGACTTAAATTGGGACCTTGAAAATGAAATAAAAAGTGAAAGAGAAAGTGAAGAAAAACGAGTAAGTGAAAGAGACCGAGAAAATGAAAGAGAACGGAAAAGAGAACGAAAGAGTGATAGATAAGATAAATGAGAATGAGAAAAAGAAAGAGAATGAGAATGTGAAAGAGAAAGTGAAGAAAAACGAAAAGGTGACCGAAATAGTAAGAGAACGAGAAAGTGAAAGATAACGAGAAACTGAAAGAGAAAGGGAAAGAGAACGAGAGAGTGAAATAGAATAAGAAAGTGAAGGAGACAGAGAAAGAGAACGAGAAAATGAAAGAGAAACTGAAATAAACAGAATAAAGAACGAGAAAGTGACAGAGAAAGGAGTAGAGAACGAATGAGTGAAAGAGAAAGTGAAAGAGAACGAAAAAGTGAAATAGAAAGGGAAAGAGAACGAGAACGTGAAAGATAACTAGAAACTGAAAGAGAAAGTGAAAGAGAACGAGAAAATGAAAGAGAACGGAAAAGTGAACGAGAGAGTGAAAGAGAATGAGAAAGTGAAAGAGAAAGTGAAGGAAAACCAAAAACTGAAATAGAAAACCTCAAATTGAAATAGAAAGTGAAAGAGAACAAGAAAGTGAAAGAGAAAGAGAAAGAGAACGAGAGAGTGAACGAGAACGGAAAAGAGAACGAGAAAGTGAAACAGAACGAAAAAGTGAAAGAAAACGGAAAAGAGAACGAGAAACTGAACGAGAACGGAAAAGAGAACGAGAAAGTGAAAGAGAACGAAAAAGTGAAAGAGATAGGGAAAGAGAACGAGAGTGAAAGAGAAGGGAACAGAGAACGAGAAACTGAAAGAGAACAGAAAAGAGAACGAGAAAATGAAAGAGAATGAGAGAGTGAAAGAGAACGGAAAAGAGAACTAGAAAGTGAAAGATAACGGAAAAGAGAACGAGAAAATGAAAAAGAACGAGAGAGTGAAAGAGAACGGAAAAGAGAACGAGAAAATGAAAGAGAACAAGGACAAGAAAGTGAAAGCGAAAGTGAAAGTAACTTTAAAATTGACGCCTTTGTACGAACTGCGCATATAACACAACATGAAATATGATTCAAGTATGCAAAAACAAAGAAGAAAATCACATTATGCAAGAAGCACAAAGAGGCAAAACTGGAGAGCGCGAAAAGATGCCTAATAAAACGTGATGAGGTTAAAAAGAAAGAAAAAAAAGAAGAGAGAGTCGTATTTACTTATGAGAAATATTTGACGTTTGATAAACCCAATGGAGGCGGTGTGCGTGGTCGAAAAGGGTGAACTCATTATTCTCAACAAGAGACAAACGGTAGAAACCGGGGTGGTGGGCTATAGTTTGGGAGCAGGGTTTTTCCTAACGGAAACGAATGGCTTGAGTGGTAGAAAGGTCGTAAGAAGAGTCGTGCTACAAAGAAATTTTGAAGAACAAAGCCCGAACCCAGATTAAAGTGAAGATTTCATTGTAGAACAAGAAAACTCTAATCTATTAAAGTGAGGAGCTGGTGGTAGGTGTGGCACTCCGCCCCAGACGCAAAAACAGTAATCTTGGTCTAGCGCTAGTGAAAGGGGATAGATACTAACATTAGGCCACCCCACCGACTTTACTTACTTTACTCCGAAATAAGTCTACGCCTTGATTTCTGACAGCTTTGATAAACATATCATCTTAGATCACCGCAGGCCACGCTCTGATTTTTGCCTGTATCTGTAAACACGATAAGTAAAATAAAATTTATACAATATTTTGATTTTCCCGTTTTGACAAAACCATTTCCTTTAACTAAAATAAATAACTTTAACACTTTCCTTTTTTGTTAAAAATTAGATGACGCCAACAAAAAGAACTCAGTATCCGAACTGGAAAGTTGTGAGACTTACACCCCCCCCATTTTTTTTTCCAATACATTTTACCTATATCTTGGAATTTGAAATTATTTTCCCAATAAATTAAGAAATTGGTAATTTACCCGTGGTGTAATGGTTAAAGTCATGGGAAATGGACTCGTCGCCCCGAGTTCAAATCCTGGACGTGCTAATTGCATTTCACTTAGCGCTAATACCCTTGGGAAAGGTATGAATCCTACTCTCCCTCCAGCTATGGTTAAATAGTAGGGCAGACTGGGCTCTTTAACCTTGGTTAGGCAACCGGTCTAGGAGAAGGAAAACTCTGAATTCAAACCTGTTGAACCCCGCTTAAGAAATTGACCTTATGTCGCATCCTGCTCGTGCGGAGGGGTTGGTAAATATATATAATGGCTGAAAAAGGGCATTTTGGGGGCATCTTTGAAGCCCCATATCTCCCCCAATTCTCAATAGAATTCATCCGTCTTTTACTATGTGATACTTCTCATCAAACTCTATCAGAAAATCATATTAAATTGAACTTTAATTTTGCACGAAATTGGCCATTTTCACCCACTCTCGTGGGGGGGGGGGGTTATCAGGCCTCAAATCTCATCTAAAACTCCAAATTGAGCACTTTTTTCTCCATCAGTAAATTCTAGGCATTAGAATCCATGAGAAAAGACACAGCGACATTTTTCTTTTCTTCATAGCTTGATTGTTCCTATTTTGTTGTCAATGCATAAAGCGTTTGGAGGAAGGCCAAAATCAAGAGCCCTCCATAGAAGCTAGTTTAAATACCGCCCAATACGGTAGTCATCATTATATTTGAATGCCATGAAAGATTTGTTTTGTTTTGTTTTACGGAAATGAGTAGAAAAGAGTTATCTTTTCGTGCCGCCAGGACTTGCCAGTAGATGGCATTACTACCCGACTATATAAAGTCGGGCACAGGAAGCTATCTCCCTTTTTCTTCTAGAATCCACAACGATGAATTAGACAAGTTGTCTCTCTGTTCTTTAAGGCTTGGGGAAGCCTTGGTTTGGTTTGGTTTGTTTTACGGCATATCAACCTCAGTGGATCATTTATTGCCGATAAAGTTTTGAAATAAATTCATTCTTAATGGATACTCAATTTTTTTATGAACACATTTTTAACCCATAGATGGGACCCTAACAGGTACTACCACTCTGGGTCAGAGTGGACCAGGGAGCAATGGTGATGAAGGAGTGCTCCACATTCCCCAAACCTCCAGAACTGGAACCTCACCATCAGACAGAGTTTACCGTCGTTCCCAGGACATGAAGACCCTTAGCCAATGGCTTCTAGCACCCATATGATAAAAAGGTTCAGGGCTTGCAATAAGGGCAATAGGGTAGGTGCTAGTGTTTGATGTGACCAGCCGATTGATCGGAGGGGGCCTCTCCGACCGTCCATCTAGACTAAATGAGGGTCTAAGTGAAGTGTAGAATATCAGGGACTGCTTAGCCATCTGGGTTCCATCCTTAAGCATCACGATTTGCTACCCACAGCAAACAGATGGTTCCATTTGGGGAGTTTTACCTCTTTGCAGAGGTGCAGTCGGTGTATTCTACCGCCCCAGCCATGAAAGAAGTTTTGTGTTATTATTGAATATTAGACAATATTTTTATCCTCAGACTGAAGAATTTTGCCGTAAGTGAAACGCAAAAATTTGTAAAAAAAAATTAGAATTTTTCAAACCAAAAGTGTTTTCTTTATTTTACATCTTAGAATATATTTTATATGTTAATATCAAAAACTGTCGCAATAATAACATCCCATGATACAAGAAAATTGAAAATTTTAAATAATCGAAAAATACTGTCGGGCCCCAAAACAAACACATAAATATGTATATATATATATATATATCGCTCAAAGATATACATATGGTGATTACCATTTCTACAAAGTTTGATTGTGAGCACGCAAGTGGCTCAGAAGTCTAGCTTTGCTTTTAAACGTCATGTGTCATAAAAGACACGTGAGACCCCCGGTTTCACTCGCACACACCCGTTTTTCATGTGGTCGTCTGTCACCATGGGACCACATATGACTCAAAAGACCAGCCTGTAATATATATATATATATATATATATATATATATATATATATATATATATATTATATCAAGAAAAATGAAAAAAACACAGGTTTAAATGGGTTAAGTGGTGAGTTTATTGGCCGACGCTGCAGTGTTTCGATCTATTAATTAGATCATCTTCAGGGCATAAGATAAGAAATTATTTATCACAGAATAATGAGAAAAGCGAGTGGTAATCCTTGTCATTCAGTCTGTTCAAAAAATTTCTGAAGTTTGAAAAAAGGAGACGGTTTTGAAATATGACATGAAATATTCTATTTTATGGTGTGAGTATGTAGCGCTGTAAGTGTGTGTATTGAAAGGAAATATTGTGCATTTTTTTTAGGTATGTGGTTTTGTGTGTGTGTGTATGAATTTTTTCTGTTGCGATAAACGACAGCGGAAGTGAAAACTCAAGGTTGTGTGTGTGTATTGGTAAGAGGTAGGGGAGAGGTGTGTGTGTGTATATTGGTAAGAGGCAAGGGAGAGATGTCAAGAAAAGAAATTTTCATGTTTTATATTAAGAGAGGAGAGGGAAGTTTGGGTGTGTGTGTGGGGTTAGGGATTTAAAAATGAAAAGTTTTTATTTTATTTTATTTTATTTTTTTATTTTTTTTATTAGAAAGAGTTTTGTATTGTTGTTTTATAGTTGGTACTGATTATTTGACGATTAATATATATTCATATTACAATTATGTATAAGTGAATGAATTATTGTTATTATTATTGTTATTATTATTATCGAGAACGAAAGATGAGGGTCAGCAGTGAGTGATTTGATTCCTCCCATGTTGTGTATGCTGTCAAGTAGATATTTTATGTTTCCTTGAGTGTGACAGCAGCCCAGCCCTACTGTGAGCCATGAAGCCACACTGACAAACGAAATGCTCCAAGGCAGGAGTTAAATGTTTTTCTTTTAAAGTTAGGCGGAGCCGATCTCTATGCTTCAGTCTATTTTCTTCAAAGCTCTTTAGTTTAGCGAAACATGTTTTACGCC
This sequence comes from Doryteuthis pealeii, assembly GCA_023376005.1. NCBI lineage: Eukaryota > Metazoa > Mollusca > Cephalopoda > Myopsida > Loliginidae > Doryteuthis > Doryteuthis pealeii. The sequence continues at coordinate 13,568,803 of CM042178.1, forward strand.
ATTCCTTCCGATTCGATGCTTAGATCTTCCCAAGCACTCAGGTCAATATCGAGGCATTTCAAATTGTCCTTCAATTTGTCATTGTAACGTAAGAGAGGACGTCCAATAGAACGCTTAGCATTTGGTAGTTGCCCGTATAAAATCTTCTTTGGAAGCCTGTTCTCATTCATTCGGACAAAGTGACCAGCCCACCTAAGATGAATCTTGGCTAGTAGGGTTTCGATGCCAGCAATATCGCATCTTTTTTAAATTGTGCTATTTCTTACTTTATCATCCCATTTTATACCGCAAATGACACGAAGACAACGCATGTGAAATGCGTCAAATTGGTTTATGTGCTTGCGGTAAAATGTCCAAGTTTAAGCACCATACAGTAGAGTAGAAAGCATGACTGCTCTGTAGATGTTATTTTTATATATATATATATATATATATATATATATATATATATATATATATATATATACGTTGTCTCCGACTTTAAATGCTATTTTGTTGATGTTAGGTTTTTTATTTTTTCAAACTGACATCTTAGTATTTTCGTTTAAGATTTAATATAAGAAACGCTTACAGATCCTAGAAGACATATGCATGAAAAAAAAAAAAAAATAACATCAACAAAATTGCATTTAAAGTCAGAGACAACGTATTAAATATCTTTAATAACTAACACTGAACTTACACTCCCTTTCTTAATATATATATATATATATATATATATATATATATATATATATATATGTGTGTGTGTGTGTGTGTGTGTGTTTGAAAGGAAGGAAAAACTCAACAACGTTATTCCATAATAAGTTTATTTCGACCAAAATTGGGGCATTTATAAATCTAAGTTGATTTAATAAAGTTCCCCAAAGTTCCTCATCAGATCGGAAGTAAAAATAATTTGAATTACATAACAGAAAAATTTACTCCTCAAAAAATGTTTTTTTCTTTACAAAATGTATATATTAAAAGACTGTCACCATGGCGACAGGAAGTCAAATGAGAAAAAAAAAAAACTTTTTAGGGTCAAGGTTTTTCAGGTGATGGTAGTCAGTCAAATTAACAACTATGAGAATTAAATAAGTATGAAAAAGTATGAAGCAAAGATAAAACAAAAAATATAAAATCTGAAAATATATATATATATATATATATATATATATATATATATATATATATAAATATATATATAAAATAACAAATAAATAAATAAATATATATATAAAATATAAATAAATAATAAATATATATAAATATATATATATATATATATATAAATAATAAATATATATATATATATTTTCAAAGGAACCGTTTTCGTCTTACCCGATGAATGCTTTCAGCAAGAAACCGCTGGTTGTAATACCGTTCCCGTAATTAAATAAATAAAAGCAAAAACTTTTATTTGTTTTGATTTCTCATTGAACTATATATATATATATATATAAGATAAATATAATGAGTCAGACGAACCTACTAAAAGTTTCGCTTAATGCTCTTCAGGGCTAAGATCTGACTAAGTCAGATCTTAGCCCTGAAGAGCATTAAGCGCGAAACTTTTAGTAGGTTCGTCTGACTCATTAGATTTATCTTTATTATTTGCTCTACTAGGATATTGAGCACTTTTTACTTATTAGCTTTAATCTCCTGGCGGTTTTGTATGAATATATATATATCTTATATACTGTAGTGTGGGATGGTCACCATTTCAGCTTTTGCTGGAATGGTGTACCAAAGGCAGTATTAATTGGTAGAGTGCTCAATATAAAATAGAGCTGTTATATAATATAATAAGATAAATATATAGGTTTTACATATCTATTTATTGGGTGACAAAGGAACTTTTCACAACCATATTGGTTTCATGCGATGCATTCATCAGGTGAAGATGTTTCAAATGTGAGAAAAATCGAAAAAATTTCAAAAAATTTCAAAAAATTCAATAGACATGAGATGTGTATGATTGGATAAAATGATGTGTGTATGTATGTGAAGGTGAATTGAATGTATGAGAGTGTTTATGGGCAGTATAAAGGTTGTGTACGCGTAGTGGCTGGTCACACACATAATACGTTGATCTGTTAGTGTGCAGTATTTTAATAGTGCTTACGTGCGAGCGCTCGTGTCTATACATGTATGTGTGTGTGCGCGCGACTGCCCATAAACACTCTCATACATTCAATTCACCTTCACATACATACACACATCATTTTATCCAATCATACGCATCTCATGTCTATTGAATTTTTTGAAATTTTTTGAAATTTTTTCGATTTTTCTCACATTTGAAACATCTTCACCTGATGAATTGCATCGCATGAAACCAATATGGTTGTGAAAAGTTCCTTTGTCACCCAATAAATAGATATGTAAAACCTATATATTTATCTTATTATATTATATATCTTATATATATATATGCATATAAATTGTTTTTTCTTTTGGCCTAAATATTGTACTAATAAATTATTTTTTGTTGGTACGATTATCTTGGTGTTCTCTTTTTTCCTAAATTTTTTTTCTTCTCGGTTGATGTTTGGTAGTATATTTTTACAATCAAACTATTTGCTGTTTTTTTTCTCACCGCGAGGATTTACCAACAATCCTTGAGGATGACCTGCAAGATGGTTGAAAGCGCTTGGCTAAAATTATAGGACATTTTCTTTACTATCTGGATCCCAGTCTAAGAAAAACAACTAGAAGACTTGAACGTCTACAATTGAAGATCATAGCGAAGAAAATATCACAGTCTGATGAAGCCGATTTATATCTGTGAAAATAAATTTATAACAGTTAATATGATCGGTATTCTGGTCTTTCTTTTGCTCAATGTATTGCTTTGTATATAATTGCCCAATTATTGTGCATTGAGCCCTCAAGATTAACTATTTTAATTTTGATATTTCACTACTAAAAAAGGCCCTTCTTATAGAACATTTCCCAACACGTACTTACCTGGTCACACACACACACACACACACACACACACACACACATATATATATATATATATATATATATATATATATATATATATAATCAATAATATATAATATTATTTGTTCTACTTAGGTATTGAGCACTTTTTACTTATTAGCTTTAGTTTCTTGGCAGTTTTATATATATATATATATATATATATATATATATATATATATATATATATATATATATTGCTTTTTTTGGCCAGATATTGTACCAATAGATTATTTTTGGTTGGTACGATTATCTTGGTTTTTTCTTTTTTTCCAAATTTTTTTTTCTCCCCGGGTGATGTTTGGTAGTATATTTTTACAATCAAACTATTTGCTGTTTTTTTTCTCATTGCGAGGATTTACCAACTATGCATTGTAATTGTTCAAGCAAAAATATAAATAATAATTTATATATATATATATATATATATATATATATATGAATACTTTTATGTTTTCATATATATCTCCACCTGAACACGTTATTCGTCAATGCATTGTTTAAAAACCTTCCGCAGATAAAAAGAAAATGCTTCCATTTCCAATTTATTATTAAAGGAAGACTGATATTATGGAAATTCCTTTGGGATATATATATATATATATATATATATATATATATATATATTTATATATATATTTATATATATATATATACTATAGTGTAGGATGGTCACTGTTTCAGCTTTTGCTGGAATGGCGTACCAAAGGAAGTATTATTGGTAGATTGCTCAATATAAAATAGAGTTTTATAATATAATGAAATAAATTCATAAAGGTTTTACATATCTATTTATTAGGTGACAATGGAACATTCACGACCATATTGGTTTCATGCGAGGCAATCATCAGGTGAAGATTTTCAAATGCAAGGAAAATCGAAAAAATTTCAAAAATATTCAGAAAATTCAATAGACATAGGATGTGTATGATTGGATAAAGTGATGTGTGTATGTATGTGGTGGTAATTTGAATGTATGAGAGTTTTTTATGGACAGCATAAAGGTTGTGTACGCGGGGTAACTGGTTACACACATAATACATTGTTCTATGAATGTGTAACATTTGATCAGTGCGGACGTTTGAGCGTTTGTGTTTGCGTGCATATCTGTGTGTGTGGGTGTGTGTGTTTTTTGGCATGTCTGGGTGTGAGCGGCGTGTTTTGTGTTGCGAGGGAGAAGGGGATGTATATTGTCGGGGCGATTCAATTGACGGGGTTGAAACCAATATGGTCGTGAATGTTCCTTTGTCACCTAATAAATAGATAAGTAAAACCTTTATATATTTATTTTATTATATTATATTATATTATATTATATATACTAGCAAATATATGCACCCTCCGGGTGCAAGTATCTAAGTTTTAATGTAATAAAGTATTGTATTAAATTAGAAAGGCTAATGAAACTAAATAAGAATGCAGATAAAATGATTTGAAACAGAGGGAGGTATAATAGAAAAATAGAACAACTGAAACTTACTCTTCCATCTCCCCCATCTTTCATTGTTATTTTTTCTAATTTAAGTATTTAGTTAAAAGAGGAAGTAAAGAATAAAATGACATTTATTTTTTCTTGTTAATGGATTTCATTTAAGATTCATTGAAGAGATTTTTGCTTATATTCATTAAAATAAATCCAAACAATTAGAAATCAATAATACTAAGCACATATTTAATAAAATCACATTTTTAATATCAATATGCAAATTAGCCTTCCCGTTCACACTATAAACCGCTATTTTCTTGTATATATAAATGTAATTGCATGTTGTTAATATGTAGATATGGTTAGCAGTATTAATAATGTAAAACAATTTTATTAATAATTGAGATTTAAATAAAATTAATATCGTGGAGAATGTGATGTCAATATCTAAGGAAATTGTGACTTGAGTAGTAATATAGTTTCGGTTACAGACAGAAAAAAACACAATCTCCATTATAATAAGATATATATATATATATATATATATATATATATATTGTTTGTGTGTGCATATGATCGTGTATGCGTGTGAATAGATTGCATATTACAGGTATATCATTTTTTTGGGGGGCAAATTTTAAGTACTGGATATGTATGCTGAAGAGGGGGTGCTTAAAGAATTGTGATATTGTAAAAGTATCTGATAACTCTAAAGGAGGCGGCTTCATTACTGAAATGAGGCGAGTATATGGTATTATCTGTATTTTTGTAATTTAACAATTGTAGTTCTTTTTGATGATAACAAAATAAATAAAATTACTCTAATCAACTATTATTCTGATAACTCCATTGCAATGTATTAGATTTCCATATACCAGAGTTGAATGAGCTGTATGTCTTTATAAATTCTAAAATGACTTGATTAGTTCAGTTAAAAGTTAAAGTTAACTGGAACAATGACATCGTGACATGCATTAAAAAATTGAACTTTTATTCATAAATTATTTTAATTTCTTATCTACACATATAAATGAATTGTTTATATTACATCTACATCTCTATTAATAATGGAGATTCAGTCTCAATTTGTCTGTAACCGAAACTACGTCACTGCTTCCGTTGCATTGCCCAAAATCGTCAATACATAGAATAAAGAATATCTATTAATAATGGCGAATATATGGTAATATTAGTATTTTTGTAATTTAATCATTGTAGTTCTTTTAGACAATAGCAAAATAAATGAAATTATTCAAATTAATTATTGTTCTAATAAATCTATTGCAATCTATTAGATTTCTAAGTGCCATAGTTGAATGAGCTGTATATCTTTATTCAATTATAAGATGGTTTGATTTGTTAAGTAAAAAGTTAAAGTTAATAGAAACAATGACATCGTGAAATACATTTGAAAAATTGATTAGTTTATTATAAATTAGTTTGATATATTATATAGATATATAAATGAATCATTCACATTATATCTATATCTAGATAAATGAGCGTGGTGTAATGGTTAAAGCCGTAGGAATGGACTCGTCGCCCCGAGTTCAAATCCTGGCTGAGGTAATTGCATTTCACTTAGGGCTAATACCCTTGGGAAAGGTATGAATCCTACTCTCTCTCTCCAGCTATGGATAAATAGCAGGGCAGACTGGGCTCTTTAACCTTAGTTAGGCAACCGGTCTAGGAGAAGGAAAACTCTGAATTCAAACCTGTTAAACTCCGCTTAAGAAATTGACCTTGTGTCGCATCCTGCTCGTGCGGAGGGGTTGGTAAATATATATATCTAGATAAATGTTATTCTTAATTAATAGATAGCAGGTACTTTTCACAATATCAAAATTGTTCACTTTTCGGCATACATGTTTTGTGCCTAAATTTTGACCCTCCACCCTGGATATAAATGTCTTAGGCTGGAGTGTGTCCGTGTGTGCGTCTGTGTGTGTATGTGTGTGTGTGTGTGCGTCTGTGAGTGTGTGTATCCGTGTGTGTGTCTGTGAGTGTGGGTGTCTGTGAGTGTGGGTGTCTGTGCGTGTGTGTGTCCGTGTGTGTGTGCGTCTGTGAGTGTGGGTGTCTGTGCGTGTGTGTGTGTCCGTGTGTGTGTCCGTGTGTGCGTCTGTGAGTATGTGTGTCTGTGTGCATGTGTGTGTAGACAAAGTCAGAGAGAATAGACTGAGATGTAATTTGTCGAAGGTAATTGTCCCATAGGAATACTACTGAGAGAAATGAAATAGAGAGAGGGAAAGAGAGAGGGATGGGAGGAGGAGGGGAGGGAGAAGGAGGGCAAGATGGGGGAGATTGGATGAGGAATTGGGGGAGGAAACACACTACTACTCCTGTCAAAGGAGCGGAGAGCCAAGTGCTCGTTTATCGAACCGAACCTTTTTGCTGGCCCCGACGTCGCCATCCAAATATCGATTGTTACTGGAATCTCGCGATGCAACACGTGATCTGCGAAAACAGCGCCCTCTACCCGGCGTCGGACGGCTTCCGCGTGACTGCTAGTCAAATGGCTCAGGGCAGCGAAAAAAAAACAAAATTTTAAAAAAGCAAGAAAGAAAGAAAAAAAGATTGTCTAAGGAATGAAATTTACTCTTTCTTTTTTTTTTTTTTTTTTTTTTTAATTTCTTTTTCGTTTCTGCTCGTAGGAACGTTTTATTCATTTTCGTCTTCCCTCCTTCCTTCCTCTTTTTCGTTCTTACTCTTTTCTTTCTTTCTTTGTCCCTTTCTTCCTTTCTTTTGTCAATTTCTTTCGTTATTTTTTATTTCATTCTTTCTTACTTTTCTTTCTTTATTTCTTTCTTTCTCCTTTTCTTTCTTTTGTCCTTTTTACCTTTCTTTCTTTCTTTCTTTCTTTCTTTCTTTCTTTCTTTCTTTCTTTCTTTGCCACTTTCTTTCTTTTGTCATTTTCTTTCATTTGGTCTTTCGTCCTTTCTTACTTTTCTTTCTTTCTTTTTCCTTCTTTCTTTCTTCTATTTTCCTTTTTTCTTTTTTTCTTCCTTTTTTTTTTTACCTTTCCTTTCTTTCTTTGTCCCTTTTTCTTCTCTTATTCTTTCTTTCTTTCTTTGTTTTTTTCTTATTTTCGTTCTTTTTTTCCATGGGGTTGTGTATGGGAGAATTCTGCATATATTTAGCCGGTTCGAGCCTCAAAAGAGCAAATCGGGTCAAAACGATTTGATTGATAGACAATCGACCGAAATATTGTGTATATAACAAAGACGAGGACAATAGTCCCAAAAATCTAAATATTACGGCCTCATCCAGGATTTGAACTCTGTCCGCTGTCTCCATTTCTTATGACGATAACCATTACACATGTTTACCTAAAAATTCATAGCTAAGAAAAAAAACGATAATATAGTGTGGCTAGACTTAGCAGAGTACTGACCAGAAGAAGAATTTTAACTGATAACTAGGTACATAGGTACATATGTTACGGTCACTAAGAGCTCATATCCATAAATAACAGAGAGACTTGTTTATGTGAATACGCTGCCCCTTAGGTAAATTTCCTTCCAAAGAACTTTACCAGGTTTGGGAGGGTATATTATATATATTTACCAACCCCTCCGCACGAGCAGGATGGGACACAAGGTCAATTTCTTAAGCGGAGTTCAACAGGTTTGGATTCGGAGTTTTCCTTCTCCTAGACCGGTTGCCTAACCAAGGTTAAAGAGCCCGGTCTGCCCTACTATTTATCCATAGCTGGAGGGAGAGTAGGATCTATACCTTTTCCAAGGGTATAAGCGCTAAGTGAAATGCAATTACCACATCCAGGATTTAAACTCGGGGCGACGAGTCCATTTCCCATGACTTTAACCATTACACCACACGCTTCCATAGCGTATATTATAGTCATCCCCAAACACCGTGTTTTCACACACACACACACACACACACACACACATACACGCACACACATATATATGTAGTATAGTGAGAAATTTGAAAAAAAAACAACACAGGTTTAAATAAAATGAGTGGTAAGTTTATTAGCTGACGCTGCAGTGTTTCGATCTATTAAGTAGATCTTCTTCAGGGCATTTGTTGATATAAGGAAGAGTAAAAAAACAACTTTATCACAGAATAACGAGAAAAACTGCGATAGTCCTTGTTTATCAATCTGTTCAAAATTTGAAATTTGAAGAAGGAACGCTGGAAAGGTAGACGGTTTGAAATATGACGTCAAATATTCTTCTTTTATGGTGTGAGTGTGTGCGTGTGTGTGTGTGCGCGCGTGCGCGTGTATGTGTATATGTGTGTGGGTGTGTGTATCGAAAAATGACATTGAGCGTTTTTCTAGGTGTTTTGTGTGTGTGCGTGTGTGCGTGCGCGTGTGTATATATTTTAAGATAAACGACATCGAAACAAAACACATACACACACACACATACACACACACACACACACACACATACACACACACACACACATATATATATATGTATTAACATATACATATATATACATATGTACAAACACACACACACACACACACACACACATATATATAATATATATATATATATATATATATATATATATTATATCCCTATCTCTATCTCTATCTCTCAGTAAAATCTCATTGTCTCAACGGTTATGGAAAAATGAGAGAATGAATATGAGAAACAGAAATTACAATATAAAAAGTATATATATATATATATATATATTATATATATATATATATATATATATAGTGTCCACAAAGTCTTGGTACATGGAAATTGCAATGGAGACTTATTTAATCGAGTTAACCTGAATTTTGCAAGGTGCATCAAGTTATGCATTGAAAATGATGGAAATCATATTGAAAATATTATTTATTAACATTATAATTAAATAAAATTGCTTTGTTTTAAAAATGTGTTAATCCCCAGGTACCCAGACTTTGTGGACGCCATGTGTATATATTAGTGCAGTCGACAATTAAAATCTAAATAAATATCCAAATTCAAATACTTCAGGATACACAGCTCAAAAAAAAATGTAAGAGGGCTCAATAAAAAGAGCAAAATTATATATATATATATATAAAGTTAAGAATAAGGAAAGGAATCCGACGGTATAACAAATTTAAATTTCACATTATCCAAATAACCCTTACACCATTCATATTTTTACATTAAAATGTATCTAAAATAAATAAATAAATAAATAGTTGAAAACTATTTATTTTCTGAAAAAATCCGTTGCAGGCTGACCATGAACGGGTTAAAACTCTTCCTGTTTGAAAAAGAGAATTTGTCTATTTTTGAATTTGAAAACTGTTACACTAAAGATTTACAAATGTCGTTGGCGTAGATACGCGTAGCGGATGTGCTAATGACGAAACGATTGCATGACTTGCACGCTTTTTGGAACATCAATGTTTTTCGTTTTGAATTTAAATTATTTTCTGCTTCTCTCTCGATGAGTCTGGATTAAAAACAAGCTCTGAAGATGATTTTTATAAATCGAAATATTGTTCAATATTAGCTATGAATATAATATAAAATATTTTCATTTTAACAGCATTGTGTGTTTTCATAACTTTTTATCTATCTATCTATATCTGGTTTGGTTTGGTTTGTTTTGTTTTACGGCATATCAACCTCAGTGGGTCATTTAATGCCGATAAAGTTTTGAAATAAATTCATTCTTAATGGATAATACAATTTTTTTTATAAATACATTTTTCTATTTAACCCATAGATGGGACCCTAACAGGTACTACCACTCTGGGTCAGAGTGGACCAGGGAGCAATGGTGATGGAGTGCTCCACATTCCCCAAACCTCCAGAACTGGAACCTTACCATCAGATAGAGTTTAACGTCATTCCCAGGACATGTAGACCCGCAGCCACCGCCTTCTAGCACCCATATGATAAAAAGGGGTTGGGGCTTGCCATAAGGGCAATAGGGTTGGGAAAATCATATAGGTGCTAGGGCTTGACGTGACCAGCTGATTGATCGGAGAGGGCCTCTCCGACCGTCTAGCCCAAGATAGGACCAAAGTGGAGTATTGCATGTCATGAACTGCTCATCCACCTGGGCTCTATCCTTAAGCATCACGGGTCACCACCCACGGCCAACAGGTGGCCCCATTGGGGGAATCTTACCCCTCTGCAGAGGTGCAGTCGGTGCATTCTAACGCACCACCGACAGGGCGGCTATCTATCTATCTATCTATTCTATATATATATATATATATATGTGCATGTGTGTGTGTGTGTGTGTGTGTGTGTGTGTGTGTGTGTATCTATCTATCTTTTTTTCTTTCGTACACTGAAACAATCTCTCTCTACATATATGATCAAAAACCGAATGGTCGAAAACCAGGCCGACTATATAGAGAAGACACTTCTAATAAAACTAGAACAAAACTAATTCAGTTTTCTGTATTAATTTCCGTGCTGGTGAGGCTCATGCAAAGGTGAGAAATATGCGACAAATCTTTGGTTTTGTCTTCATTTCTTTTTTTTCTTCTTCTTTATTTTCATTTTTATTTTTATTTTACTTTAGATATAAAATTCTTCTCTTCTTTTCTCTTTCTTTATTTCTTTCTTTATTTATTGTGATATCAACTTCTTCTTCTCTTCTTCTTCTTCTTCTTCTCTTCTTCTTCTTCTTCTTCTTCTTCTTCTTCTTCTTCTTCTTCTTCTTTTTTCTTTCTTTCTTTCTTTCTTTCTTTCTTCTGTTTCTCTCTATCTGCCTCCCTCTTTCTGTTATTCCTTCTTCTTTTTAAGCTGTGTTCTGGCAATTCCCCTTTTTATACATACTACACCACGCATCACACCACACTCTTCTCTCTTCCTCTCTCTCTCTCTCTCTCTCTCTCTCTCACGCCAAACGACCCAAAGTCTCTCTTTTTCCCCCTCTCTGTCTCCTCATTGCCCCCCTTCTCATCTCTCTCTTCGTACGTCGCCCAAATCTTCTGTTTTCTCTCTTTTTACGCACGCCCAAATTCTCTCTCTTTCTCTCTCTCTCTCTCTTCTCAACCTAAATTCTGATTGTGTCTTACACACAAACACATGCAAATAGACAAACTCCCTCTCTCTGACTCATACAACTTTTATTCTCTCTCTCTCTCTTCTCTCTCTTCTCTCTCTCTCTCTCTCCTCTTTCTCAATCTCTCACTCTCTCTCTCTCTGGCTCTTCTTTGTCTTACACATGCCCAAACACTTTCTCACTCCTCTATCTCTCATTCTTTCTCCCTCCCTCCCTCTTTCTCTCTCTCTCTCTCTCATCTCTCATCCTCATCTCTCTCTCTCGCAGACACACACACACACAGCACACACATACACACACACACACGCACATACATGTACATTTTTCGTGACATATCACTTCAGAAACGCCACTTTTAAAGATATCTATATCTCATAACCTCTCTCTCTCTCCCCCTCTCTCTGTATCTATCTACCTATCTCTTTCTATCTTCGCACACCGAAACCCTCTATCTCCTTCTCCTCCCTTTCTCCTCTCTCACTCTCTCTCTCTCTCTATCTCTCTCTATTTATCTATCTATCTATCTCTAACACAAACCGAAACCCTCTCTTTCCTTCCCCCCTCTCTCTCTTCTTATCACGCCTCTCTCTCATACATACATACATACATAGATGTACGTAAATATGTTATATTGCCTTTGAAGTAGTTTCCGATTTTATTTCTGTTTAAATATTATTCAATGAATCTATGGACGGACGCCATTTTTAAATGATGAAAAAGGTTAATGGTTAATAAAAATATCTCGCAGGCCATTGTTAATGAGTTCATTTCTTACATCCTACTCAAAGAGTCAGACTAAACTACTTGAGGGGTTCAGACAAATATTAACATTGACTACCAGGACCTGTGGATATACCACACTATGATGATTTAATTATTACAATGTTTGACATGTTTACTTAAGAGCTATTGCTAAAATAGTTCAATATGTAAAAAGTATAATACTATTGACTAGCAGGACCTGTGGATATACCAGAATATGGTAATTCTATTATCACGACATTTGATATGTTTACTTAAGAGCTATTGCTAAAATAGTTCAATATGTAAGAAGTATAATAATCTTGACTAGCAGGATCTGTGGATATACCAGAGTATGATAATTTAATCATCACATTTGATATGTTTATTTAAGAGCTATTGCTAAATTAGTTCAATATGTAAAAAGTATAATAATCTTGACTAGCAGGACCTGTGGATATCCCACAGTATAATAATCTAATTATTACAATGTTTGATATGTCTACTGAAGAGCTATTGCTAATATAGTTCACTATGTAAAAAGTACAATAAACTTGACTTGCAGGACCTGCGGATATACCACAGTAGGATAATTTAATTATTACAATGTTTGATATATTTACTTAAGAACTATTGCCAAATACTTCAATATGTAAAAAGTATAATAATCTTAATGAAACTCTCTCTCTCTCTCTCTCTCTCTCTCTCTCTCTCTTTCTCTCTTCTCTCTCTCTCTCTCTTCTCTCTCTCTCTTACTCTTGTTCTTTCTTTCCTTCTTTTAATCCTTTCATTTTGTTCGATTGAAACAGATTAGCATTATCGCTTCCGCGCGCTCACACCCTCTCTATCTTTCTCCTACTCTCTTCTTTCTTTCTTTCTTTCTTTTTATCATATTGTTCTGTGTAGCATGACCTTTTTCTTTCCTTACTTTCTTTATAATGAAAATGGAATGGTCGATTATTTATTTGAGGTGACAACACCCATAAGAACTTTGGCGGATAAGAGACACCAGATAATCGGGATTTATATCATTGAATATCATCTTGGACGATATGGACGGTATGATTTTTAACCAGAGGACGTTGGGTTATTTTGCTTTTAATTAAATTTTTTTTTTCTTGAAGTGGGGTGTTGAATGTCATGAACTGCTTATCTACCAGGATTCCATCCTTAAGCATCACAGATCACACAAACACACACACAAATACACACACACAACACACACACACACACACATTATATATATATAATATATATATATATATATATATATAGCTCACAGAATGTCTAGCCACACTGAAGAGACTTGATAAGTCGAAACACGTGTCTATGGATGACTATATATATATATAGTCATCCATAGACACGTGTTTCGACTTATCAAGTCTAGTCATCCATGGACACGTGTTTCGACTTATCAAGTCTCTTCAGTGTGGCTAGACATTCCGTAAGCTACCGACAGCGGGGATAGAACTCCGA
>CM042178.1:13592414-13594914 GCA_023376005.1 Doryteuthis pealeii
AATACAAATTGCTCAATACAAAGTAGAGCAAATTTATATTCTTATTCAATGAACACACGTGTGATCGGCTGCAATTAATCGGTAACTCGAATAATTCAGTGGATTTAACCCTGGTGATCCTAACGGTGAAACTCGAGTAGGTTTCTATTGTATCCATTTCTTTAATATATATATATATATAAGATAATTAAAACATTAGCAATACGAATTAATAGAATCGTCCGTTGAGTTCAACGAAACATGCATATATATATATATATATATATATTATATATATATATATATATGTGTGTGTGTGTGTGTGTGTGTGTGTGTGTGTCTGGGTGTTAAAAGGGGGATGAATGATCTTATTATATAAAAGATATGATCTATTTATTATCATGGTCGTTCTCATTTAATAATTAGAGGATACAAAATTGGCCCCTCTAAAGGGATCCCTGATATTTCTATGCGGCAGATTAAAAAGTAATTTTGTGAAGGGGAGATAACTCATTATTAACTTATAGCACTTCCTGTCATTATTTACAGCGAGATCTGATTAAAAAGAATGGAACCTTTTTATTTGAGCTGAACCTTTTCGCGGGTAATTTGTTTAATTCATCGACGAAAACTCCCGCTTTTCGCAACGAGATACTAATCAGCAAAAATGGGGGCTGAATTTATTCGCTCGAGCAACGCAAGTTGGATATTTATTACGTAAAAGGAGAAAAGAATTAGATTTGTCAAAAGAAGTATATATATATATATATATTTATTTATTTATTTTACAATGTTTTCATAGATCAATGTTCATTCTCAACGACCGCGGTTTCATGCTAAATAGCACTCATCAGGTTGAGGAGTAAGATCCTATGGTGTTTGTTGGAGTTCTTTACTCGATGTCCTCGACATCGAGTAAAGAACTCCAACAAACACCATAGGATCTTACTCCTCAACCTGATGAGTGCTATTTAGCATGAAACCGCGGTCGTTGAGAATGAACATTGATCTATGAAAACATTGTAAAATAAATAAATATTAGCTCTTACGAACTGTGATTGAGCACTGTATTTTCTTTGTTTCATCGCAAAAGAAATTTTGTTTTTACATATACCTATATATATATATATATATATATATATATATATATATATATATATATAGAGAGAGAGAGAGAGAGAGAAAGAAAAGAGAGAGAGAGGTATATATACCTAAAGACATACGTATGAACAAAATCATATATATACATATAACACACACATAAACATAGACATATAGATAGATATATATAGATATGTAAGTGGATATAGATAGAAGGAACTAGATTGAATATATATAAACAGAATGAAATAGATAGATATAAATTAGCAGACTGAAGGAGATACATATGAACAGTTTAATATCTATCTATTATGTATTTCTCTCTCTCCTTCTGTTTATCCATCTATCTATCTATCAGCAAAAATGGGGGCTGAATTTATTCGCTCGAGCAACGCAAGTTGGATATTTATTACGTAAAAGGAGAAAAGAATTAGATTTGTCAAAAGAAGTATATATATATATATATATATATATATATATATATATATATATATATATATATATATATAAAAGGGTTTTGTAATTTGCTTGAAGCATTGCGTATATATTGGTTTGTTGGTTGGTTTTGAAGGCTGTCACAATGCGAGTGTAAAGAAAAAAGAAGGTAACTATGATGTTTTTTGTTAACCTGTCATTTATTTCTCAATATTTCGGGAAGAGACTCCCATCCTCAGAAGAATACTGGAACTGAAGTTGTCTGAATGTAGCAGCCGCTAAGACAACTTCAGTTCCAGTATTCTTCTGAGGATGGGAGTCTCTTCCCGAAATATTGAGAAATAAATGACAGGTTAACAAAAAACATCATAGTTACCTTCTTTTTTCTTTACACTCGCATTGTGACAGCCTTCAAAACCAACCAACAAACCAATATATATATATATATATATATATATTATATATATATATATATATATATATATAGAGAGAGAGAGAGAGAGAGATAGATATACACCATCAACACCAATAAAGATATATAGATATAATATATAGATGTCAAAAAGGACAGATCAGATATACTATTCGTTCTGAAGAAGGGGTATAAACATCCCCGAAATATTACGAAATAAAACGAAACTTAACATTCAAAAACAGAGTTTCTTATATATATATATATATATATATATATATATATATATATATATATATATATATATAATCCAAAAGTCCAGAGAATAAATCTTCCTTACGACACAAGAGTTTTATTTAAAAAAAAAAAACAAGTCGCAGTTTGAGAGCTCAATGTGTGCTCTTAATGTTAGAGTCACAGAGCAAATATATAAGTAAATAAATAACAAAAGACTTAGAGATTTAGCATTATAGTCTAAGCTCCCTGAAATAGACTATAAAGCTAAATCTCTAAGTCTTTTGTTATTTCTTTACTTATACTAGCAAATATATGCACCCTCCGGGTGCAAGTATT
>CM042178.1:13602414-13607414 GCA_023376005.1 Doryteuthis pealeii
TATCTCTCTATTTATCCATTTATCTATCTATCTATTTTGGTCATATCTATCTATTTATCTATTACAGACTGTTCACATCCATCTATCTATCTATCTATCTATCTATTTTGGTCATATCTATCTATACATTTATCTATTACATACTGTTCATATTTATCTATCTATCTATCTATCTATTTATCCATTTATCTATCTATCTATTTTGGTCATATCCATTCATCTATCTATTTATTTATCATTCTATGATCTATCTATTATAGACTGTTCATATCTATCTATCTATCTATCTATCTATCTATCTATATATATATATATATATATATATATATAATATATATATATTTGGTCATATCTATATATCTATTTTTATCATATCTGTCTATCTATCTTTCTTTCTTTCTTTCTTTCTTTCTTTCTCAGTCTGTTCATATCTATCTATTTATCTTAGTCTGTTCTTATCCATTCATCTATCTATCTATCTATCTATTTATTTATCTTAGTCTTTTTACATCTATCTCAATGTGTTTCATCTCTCTCTCTCTCTCTCTCTCTCTCTCTCTCTCTCTCTCTCTCTCTCTCTCTCTCTCTCTTACTCTCTCTCTATCTATCTGTTTGTCTGTTCTTATCTATCCATCTAAACATGTTTATTCTTATTTAATTATCTATCTATCTATCTATCTATCTATCTATTGCTATCTAGCTCGCTAGCTAACTAGCTAGAAGAAGGAACCTTGCAATTCCAAGGCCAGTACTCTACCGACTGAGCTAAACTCCAACTTATGCATATCAGACTTTAACACAAAGCACTTTATCAAGAAAAATTACCAGGTTTTCGTAGGGTCATTTGTGGTCATTATAAGGTTTATGTCTTTCCCGGGAGGAGCGTCCGACTAGGAACCACTAGGTTCTGGGTTCGATACCGGTCCTCGCTAACTCAGCGTATGAGTAGCACAGGGATCTGTGTGGTAAAGTGAGGAGCTGGTGGTAATTGTGGAGCTCCTCCTCAGATGGTAAAACAATCTATTTTATGTTGCGATAGTGGAAAGGGGATAGACTCCCTGGATGCCTGTCTGATACCGACTTTAGGACACCACGACGTGGTATATATATATATATATCAAAAGTCAACGCCTCTGAAGACGAATAACACCGAAAAAGTGTTATTCAGAAACCAATGGTAGGACCGACTTTTAAATTGTATTATTAATCATATATATATATATATATATATATATATATATATATATATATATATATATATATATATATAACCACCAGCTCCTCACTTTATGGCACAGATCCCTTTGCTACTCATGCGCTGAGTTGGCGAGGATCCGGAATCTTGTGGTTATATATATATATATATATATATATATATATAATATATATATATATACTAACTGAAGTTGATGTTTTTGTTTTATGACATATCAACTCTTTTCAAGTTAATAAACAAAGGACTCAGGTTGCTTACAGTACCTGCTGTTGCTTAAGTGGTCGCCCATTTAAGTATTAAACAGGCTCATCCTTGCTTAACTTCAGTGATCTAGCGGAAACCTGTGCTTTAAGCATTATTTGATCACAATAAAAGAAGGTCGATTTGTTTTACGGCATATCAACCATTTTTGGGTCATTTAATGCCGAATCAAGTTATTTTGATAAAGATAGGTCTCAAGTTGCTTATAATTCCTCCTGTTGCTTAAGTGGTCACCCAATTAAGTATTGAACAGGCTTATCGTTGCTTAACTTTTGTTATCTAACAAGAACCAGTTCCTCATTAGGAGAACATAATTTCTTCGAGGCAAACTTTGAACGAAATGCTTCGACCTCTGATCTAAATTCATATCGACGCAACAATCTGATTATATCTTTTTTTGGACCAAGTAACCAATAAGCACCCCAGCTCGGGGCTGTTTTGACAAGAACACCTTTTGCTTTTCACCATAAACTCCCGGTTGTTTGTTTACAAACAACAGGTGATTTTCTTTTGCATTAGAATTTCACTGTAAGATTTTTTAAAGTTTGTTCATGTATATTTACAACCCAAAGGCGCGTTTTTATACTAAAATAGTTTTCGATTTTAATGAAAAAAAATAATAGTTATTTCATATTGTTGTTGTTAACTCAATAGGATTTTTTTTTAAGTTTTAAAAACTTTAAACGAAAGACACGTTTTTATATGAAAGACACATTTTATATTAAAATAGTTTTTATTAAATCAGAAGAGAAATGCAGATATGTTTATTTAAATGAAAATAATTTTTATTTACAAAATATTTTTTTATGTTTATATAAATGAAAGGATGCTGTGACCAAGTAACCAATAAATAACTTTTAAAAAATTATAATCTAAAACTATTTTAGTATAAAAACATGCCTTTGGGTTGTAAATATATATGAACAAACTTTTAAAAAATCTTACAGTGAAATTCTAACGCCAAAAAAATCACCTGTTGTTTGTAAACAAACAAATGGGAGTTTATGGTGAAAAGAAAAAGGTGTCCTTTCAAAACAGCTCTCACCTGGGATATTTAATGGTTACATGGTCACTTTTTTTTCTATCTTCCACATCTAGTAAGCTCTATGTAACATCATATACCTGCCATTGTTTAGGTGAAGGGAGGAGCCACATGTGTATGTAAACGTACAACAAAATACTTTAACCCTTGATTTAATATATCAGCGCAATTTGAATGTGCGTGGTGTAATGGTTAGCGTCGTAGGATATGGACTCGTCGGCTCGAGTTCAAATCTTGGACGAAGCTGTTTGAATTTAACATGGCGCAAATACCCTTGGGAAAGGTATGCATCTAACTACACTCTCCCCCCCCCTCTCTCTCTCTCTCTCTCCAGCTATGGGTAAGTAGCAGGACAGACTGGGCTCTTAGATTTGGTTAGGTAACCGGTCTAGGAGAAGCTTTGGTTAGGTAACCGGTCTAGGAGAAGGAAAACTCTGAATTCAAACCTGTTAAACCCTGCTTAATAAATTGACCTGGTGTAGCATTCTGCTCGTGAGGAGGGATTAGTAAATATATATATATATATATATATATATATATATATATATATATATATATTGGCGCAATAGTCTTAATATATATTTTGCTATCTTCAACATCTAGTAGACTCTACGCAACATCATATAGCTGCCATTGTTTAGGCGAAAGGAAGGGACTACTTGTTTACAAGTAACTGTCTTTAGTGTTTTGTCATTTCAGTTTATATACAGATATACATTGCTTTTATATATGTGGCATATATTTCTTTCCATACACATTACTGCGAGGTTGTTGAGCAATGTAATGTAATAAAAAGTTTTAGATAAATCATTTTTCTTCGAGAAGGAAATTATTTTTCTGTTGTTGAAGCATGAGTTATTGTTAGGAAAACCAAGGTGCTATGGAAACTATGGAAACCTGTTTCTGCAACCTTTTTTCTTTTTTTTTTTTCTTTTTTGCATATATCAGGACTCAAATAGATTGGTGACTCATGGTTTGACCTTTTTTAAATCTTGCCAGGCAGAATTAATTATTAAAAAAAAAACAACAGAATCATCATTATTATTATTATTATTATTATTATTATTATTATTATTAGTTAATTAATTAATCATTAAAAAACACAATTAATAATAATAATAATAATAATAATAATAATAATAATAATACGCCTGTTCCTTAATCTTCCGACGGTTATCATCTTGCAACACCCTCTGGTTAAAAATGAGACCGGCCAAATCGTCGATAATGAAATATGCAAAAATGCAAATTCTGATTATCTGGTTTTACTTATCCGCCGAATTCTTATTTCTTATGAGTATAGACTTCAGCTTTTGCGTCTGAGGTGGATCACAACACATACCAACAGCTCCTTCCTTTGCCGCACAGATTCCTGTCGAGGACCGGTATAGTACGGTATAGTACAAAAGAAACTTGTGGTTTCTCGGCGGACGCTCAGCTGACTGAGTTAAACCGGTCCTAAATGTATGTAATCATTTATAGTTATTTACTCAGCTTAGGTTAGATGTGACACAAGGCCAGAAGTACGGAGCACCCAATGAGAATCGAACTCACTAACAAGGGTTTGCGAATCTAGCTAGCTAATTATTACACTACGTGAAGTGCCGTTATTTACTAAGCTTAGCTTAAATGTGGCATAAGGCCAGAAATACGGGGCGCCTAATGAGAATCGAACTCACGAACAATGGTCTGCGAATCTAGCTCAATGGTTAACGTGATGTGCCCGTATTTACTAAGCTAATCTTAATGTGGCACAAGGCCAGAAGTAAGGGGCGTCCAATGAGAATCGAACTAACAATAATCTGCGAATCTAGCTCGCTAACAATTAGACTGGGTGGGGTGCCCTTATTTACTCTTAGCTTAGATGTGGCACAAGGCCAGAAGTAAGGGGCGTCCAATGAGAATCGAACTCAGGAACAATGGTCTGCGCATCTAGCTCGCTAACCATTATACTACGTGAGGTGCACTTATTTACTAAGCTTAGCTTAGATGTGGCACAAGGCCAGAAGTAAGGGGCGTCCAATGAGAATCGAACTCAGGAACAATGGTCTGCAAATCTAGCTTGCTAACCATTACACTACATGAGGTACCCTAAATATTTACTAAGCTTAGCTTAGATGTGGCACAAGGCCAGAAGTAAGGGGCGTCCAATGAGAATCAAACTCACGAACAATGGTCTGCGAATCTAGTTCGCTAACAATTACACCAGGTGAAGGGTAGATATGGATTATAGTTTACAGTTTTCTTTCTTTTTTCCTTCCCCCCTCTACTCTCATCTCTCTCACCCCCTCTCTCTGTCTCTGTCTCTGTCTCTGTCTCTGTCTCTCTCTCTCTATTTTTCCTTTTTGTTTAGGGTGTTTTTTCCCCCGTTTTTGGCTCGAAACACATCATTTTCTCACCGTCTATTGCTTCCGTCAATTTAGCGTTTTGAATATTTGATGACGGAGAATAAAAAAAAAAAGAAAAAGAAGAATACAAAGA
>CM042178.1:13617414-13622414 GCA_023376005.1 Doryteuthis pealeii
AAATAGTATTGGTTAGTAAAAATGATAGGAATGTTCGAGAACTATTTTTTATCATCATCATCATCATCTCTCTCTCTCTCTCTCTCTCTCTCTCTCTCTCTCTCTCTCTCTCTCTCTCTCTCTCTTCGAGGTTGACTGAGGTATCGCAAATGTATTACCATGAAAAAAATTTCTTCTTAATTTCTGGAAGCAGAGAAACCCGTTGTCAATGGAATTGTTGAAGTATTCAAGAAATACAGTGGACTTACCAGCTTTGTTCGGGTTGATTGTGTAAATCCGAACAAAGCGGGCAAGTAAACAGTCTTTAATATTAGCCCATTTAAACTATTAAAACATTTCATTATTCTTTTGATGCTTCAAATCAACTTGTTACATTTTTTAACAGTTCCTTGTTGTCACTTGGTCCCAAGTGTGAAAACTCAATGAGCGTAATATGGGGATATTAGTCGCTGCAGTAATATTTTCATTCAACGTTACAGTTAGAATTTAACGTCATACCCAGGACATGAAGCCCCTCAGGCACCGCCTTCGAGCACCCATATAATAAAAATGGTTGGGGTTTGCCATAAGGGCAATAGCGTTGGGGCAATCATAAATTTATAGAATATTTATTGAATGAGGTGTTTTGGGTTATATATATATATATATATATATATATATTATATAATATATATATATGTGTGTGTGTGTGTGTGTGTGTGTGTGTGTGTGTGTGTAAAATGAAAATGGAAGTGAATCCGAAGGTATGTTGAAAAGAGAAATAAAGGAAAGAAAGTATTGAATGGATAAAATAGGATTATTTTAATTGATTTTACTTACACGTGTTTCGGTCAGGAGTTTATCCATGTGTACATTATTCTATCTATTATTATATTTAAATAACAAAATGAAATAAAATAATAATGATATATTATTTTTTTAAAAATGAAATTCGTTGGAAAATAATGTACACATGGATAAACTCCTGACCGAAACACGTGTAAGTTAAATTAATTAAAATAATCCTATTTTAAATTTTAAAAAATGAAATAAAATTATAATAATAGAAAAAATAAAGAAATGTTCAGCACACAAAGAAACATTGACCTTCCTCAGAGTAAATCCTTATTTTTTTCAAATGAAATTCGTTGGAAAATAATGTACACATGGATAAACTCCTGACCGAAACACGTGTAAGTTAAATTGATTAAAATAATCCTATTCTATCCATTCAATACTTTCTTTCCTTTATTTCTCTTTTCAACACACACACACACACACACATGGAATGCAGATTTTTTGCTCACATCAGAAAACATTATTTTAAAGCAAACAATATGAAGGACCTATTTGAAAATGTTAGCATAGAGGATATTTTCTCCTTTTTGAGGGAAATAAAATTATACCATAGAATATAGACATGAAACAAATCAATGGCATACAGTATGATTCCCAATAATGCTAACTCATTGTTAAAACCAATTACTAAATGTGTATATATGAATACACAATATGTATAACAACCCAACCTCTAGGCATGATATAACCCTGGACGGGTTGATATGCCGTTAAAATTAATAAACCAACCAATCAACCAACACACACACACACACACACACACACACATATATATATATATATATATATATATATATATAGTTTATAAACAATAACTGTACTGAGTTGTATTGAAGCATGATAGAATTGTAAAATTTAGAGTTAAAATCAAGAAATACAGTGGACTTACCAGTTTTGTTCGGATTGATAGTATAAATTCGAACAAAGCGGGCAAGTCAACTGTCTTGAATATTAGACCATTTAAACTCTTAGTTTCACTATTCTTTCATGCTTACAAAAACAGTACATTTTAAAAGAATCCTTGTTGTCACTTACTCCCAAGTGAAATCTACCGGTTATTTCTTGTGTTAAAACTCAATGTCTGTAATAATAGTAATAGATCATAAGTGATAGGGATATTAGTTGCTGCGGACATTTTTTTTCATTCGTCTTAACAGGTGCTCTTAAGCATATTTCCGTCATGCCGAGCGCTATCAAGTCACATTATCCAATCATCCGAAACTAAATTTGACAGGATAACATTCTTTACCTTTTTTTCTTGCCACACTTTTTCTAACCACCATTTCCCCAATCATTATTTTTGCCTATTGTCCTTAAATATATATATATATATATATATATATATATATATATATATATTCTTATTATAATGGAGATTGTGTGTTTTTCTGTCTGTAACCGAAACTATATTCCTACTCAAGTCACAATTCTCTTAGTTATTGACATCACATTCTCCATGATTTTATTTTTATCTAAACCTCAATTATTAATAAAATTGTCTTATATTATTAATACTGTTAACTATGTCTCCATACTGACAACATGCAATTATATTTATATATACAACAAAATAGCGGTTTACAGTGTGAACGGGAAGGCTAAGTTGCATATTAATATTAAAAGATTGAATTTAATAAATATGTGCTTAGTATTATTGATTTCTAACTGTTTGGTTTTATTTTAATGAATATAAGCAAAAATCTCTTCAATGAATCTTAAATGAAATCCATTAACAAGATAAAATAACTGTCATTTTATTATTTACTTCCTCTTTTAACTAAATACTTAAATTAGAAAAAATAACAATGAAAGACGAGAGTGATGGAAGAGTATGTTTCAATTGTTCCATGTTTTATTATACTCCCACTGTTTCAAATCTTTTTATCTGTATTTTTATTTAGTTTCATTAGCCTTTCTAATTTAATACAATATTTTATTACATTAAAACTTAAATACTTGCACCCGGAGGGTGCATATATTTGCTAGTATAATATAATTTTATAAAATTTTACAATATATATATATTATATATATATATATATATATATATTAATAATGGAGATTGTATTTCTGTCTGTTACAAAGACTACGTCATAGCTCTACGTCACAGCTTACGTCACAATATTCTTATGCTATGACGATTTTAGGTTGTGTGACGTAAGCAGTGACGTAGTTTTTGTTACAGACAAATAGAGAGTAAATCTCCATTAATATATATATATATATATTATATATATATATATATATATAACAGAAAAATTGCACACACAACCTATCAAATATCGGAGATATTCTGCCAAATTAATAACTCAATGCCTGAAGAAGACAACTGATCAGAAACACGTGTCGCGTATGTAAAATAAAAAGAATAAAACATTTTTTTCTGAGAACATAATACATTTTGCGGACCTTCTTTTTTATAAAATATTAAATTTTCTCCCGTTGGAACCAGAACAACATTATTATATATATATATATATATATATATATATATATATATATATATATATATATATATATATTAGTAATGGACATTTACTCTCTATTTGTCTGTAAGAAAAACTGCGTCACTGCTTACGTCACACAACCTAAAATCGTCATAACATAGAATAAATAACTCAGAATTTGAGCATGCAATGTTAGACAGACCTAATTGGTTTTTTAAAACAAGTTTTAATAAATACATACCTGGTATTATCTATCTATATATAGTTTGTTTTATTTTAATATATATTTAAAGTTATCAGAACTAAATTTACATTTCAAATGTATGTCAAATATATATATAATCTAATTTATTGATTATTATACATTGAGCTCTCTTTAGGGATTTATAAAAATCCTTGTATGAATATATGTTTGCACCTACAGAGCATACAGTATGGTTATACAGTGAGATTTTGAAGATCCCAAATAGAATCATTCCTTACAACCAGTCATTTGGATTACCTTATATATATATATATATATATATATATATATATATATATATATATATAAAGTCGTCAGGGTGGCCTAAAGTCGGTATCAGCCAATCAGTGAGGGAGTCTATCCATTTTCACTAGCGCTAGACCAAGGAGTTTGTCTTTGCGTCTGAGGTGGAGCGCTACACCTACCACCAGCTCCTTACTTTACTGCACAGATGCCTGTGCTACTCATACACTGAGTTGGCGAGGGCCGGTATAGAACTAGGAGCCTTGATAGTTTCTAGCCGAACGCTCTACTGACTGAGCTAACTTGGCCCTATATATATATATATATATATATTCACTCCCTTTGACATGGTATTTCACTGGAGACTGAATGACAACAAGTCTCCTCAGGTCTCCAGGACTCTTCTGAGTATTCTAGCCAATTGTAGCAGTCAAGTAGTCTGGATGGTTTCAATTCTCCCTTTGATTCCCAGACCCTTCAGTCTTATTTCCAAGTTTATTGGGACCGTTCCAAGAGCACCAACTACAATTGGTATCACTTTCAGTGTCATATTCCACGGCTTTTTCAATTCTCTGCCAAGGTCCAGGTATTTATTCATCTTTTTATTTTCCTTCAATTTCACCCTTTGATCTGCTGGAACCGCAAAGTCCACCAGTTGACAAGTTCTCTTTCTTTTTTTCTTTTTTTTTTTTGTTAATCAACACTAGGTCTGGTCTCCTGGTTGGGATAGGGTGATCCGTCTTTATCTCAAAGTCCCAGAGAATTTTATGCGTTTCATTCTCACGAACAGATTTTGGTTTATTATTATTATCTTTATGATAATAATAATAATAATAATAATAATAATAATAATAATAATAATTATTATTATTATTATTATTATTATTATTATTTGAGAAGTAACCCCATTAATATTCGAGCTTCGGTACCGTGCCAAGATCGAACGCCCCGATTTCAAACACGCCGTTTCATCCGGGTTTCGACAGCAGAAATGTTATGTTTCTCATATTTTATATAGATCGCTTTTCAATAAGGCAGTCCGTTGTCAAATACACTTATGCCAGCCGATCGATTTTTGATGACTGAAATCGACATCGAGAATAGTCGGTACAAATGAATAATTCTTATTGATTGATCGATTACTTTTTATGAGTGGGTTGAAGCCAAAACACATTATAGAGATAATAATAATAATAATAATAATAATAATAATAATAATAATAATAATA
>CM042178.1:13627414-13630153 GCA_023376005.1 Doryteuthis pealeii
TGTTCTTTCTCCAATTCTATCTATCTATCTATCTATCTATCTATCTAAACTTCTTCATCTTTTTCTTTCCACATACTCGACTTCTTCCTTTCACTCTCTAATCATTCTTTTTTTCTTCCTCTCCCCCTCCATCTTCAAAACTATTTTCATCTCTTTTTTCCGAACACCCCACTTCTTAGTCTCCTCTTCCTTCCACTCCAATTTTTAAAATCTCTACCTGTTCTTTCTCCAATTCTATCTATCTATCTATCTATCTATCTAAACTTCTTCATCTTTTTCTTTCCACATACTCGACTTCCTTTCACTCTCTAATCATTTCTTCCTTCCCCCTCCATCTTCAAACTTTTTTCATCTCTTTTTTCCGAACACCCCACTTCTTAGTCTCCTCTTCCTTCCACTCCAATTTTAAAATCTCTACCTGTTCTTTCTCCAATTCTATCTATCTATCTATCTATCTATCTAAACTTCTTCATCTTTTTTCTTTCACATACTCGACTTCTTCCTTTCACTCTCTAATCATTTCCCTCTCCCCTCCATCTTCAAACTATCTTCATCTCTTTTTTCCGAACACCCCACTTCTTAGTCTCCTCTTCCTTCCACTCCAATTTTTAAAATCTCTACCTGTTCTTTCTCCAATTCTATCTATCTATCTATCTATCTATCTAAACTTCTTTCATCTTTCCACATACTCGACTTCCTTTCACTCTCTAATCATTCTTTTTTCTTCCTCTCCCCCTCCATCTTCAAACTATTTCATCTCTTTTTTCCGAACACCCCACTTCTTAGTTTCCTCTTCCTTCCACTCCAATTTTTTAAAATCTCTACCTGTTCTTTCTCCAATTCTATCTATCTATCTATCTATCTATCTTTCATTCTAAACTTCTTCATCTTTTTCTTTCCACATACTCGACTTCTTCCTTCACTCTCTAATCATTTTTTTTTTCCTCTCCCCCTCCATCTTCAAACTATCTTCATCTCTTTTTTCCGAACACCCACTTCTAGTCTCCTCTTCCTTCCACTCCAATTTTTAAAATCTCTACCTGTTCTTTCTCCAATTCTATCTATCTATCTATCTATCTATCTAAACTTTTCATCTTTTTCTTTCCACATACTCGACTTCTTCCTTTCACTCTCTAATCATTTCTTTTTTCTTCCTCTCCCCCCCTCCATCTTCAAACTTTTTCATCTCTTTTTTTCCGAACACCCCACTTCTTAGTCTCCTCTTCCTTCCACTCCAATTTTTAAAATCTCTACCTGTTCTTTCTCCAATTCTATCTATCTATCTATCTATCTATCTATCTAAACTTCTTCATCTTTCTTTCCACATACTCGACTTCTTCCTTTCACTCTCTCATTTCTTTTTTTTTTTCTTCCTCTCCCCCTCCATCTTCAAACTATTTCATCTCTTTTTTCCGAACACCCCACTTCTAGTCTCCTCTTCCTTCCACTCCAATTTTTAAAATCTCTACCTGTTCTTTCTCCAATTCTATCTATCTATCTATCTATCTATCTATCTAAACTTCTTCATCTTTTTCTTTCCACATACTCGACTTCTTCCTTTCACTCTCTAATCATTTCTTTTTCTTCCTCTCCCCCCTCCATCTTCAAACTTTTTTCATCTCTTTTTTCCGAACACCCCACTTCTTAGTCTCCTCTTCCTTCCACTCCAATTTTAAAATCTCTACCTGTTCTTTCTCCAAATTCTATCTATCTATCTATCTATCTATCTATCTAAACTTCTTCATCTTTTTCTTTCCACATACTCGACTTCTTCCTTTCACTCTCGAATCATTTCTTTTTTTTCTTCCTCTCCCCCCTCCATCTTCAAACTATTTTCATCTCTTTTTTCCGAACACCCCACTTCTTAGTCTCCTCTTCCTTCCACTCCAATTTTTAAAATCTCTACCTGTTCTTTCTCCAATTCTATCTATCTATCTATCTATCTATCTAAACTTCTTCATCTTTTTCTTTCCACATACTCGACTTCTTCCTTTCACTCTCTAATCATTTCTTTTTTTCTTCCTCTCCCCCCTCCATCTTCAAACTATCTTCATCTCTTTTTTCCGAACACCCCACTTCTTAGTTCCTCTTCCTTTCCACTCCAATTTTTAAAATCTCTACCTGTTCTTTACCATATTCTATCTATCTATCTATCTATCTATCTATCTAAACTTCTTCATCTTTTTTTCACATACTCGACTTCTTCCTTTCACTCTCTAATCATTTCTTTTTTTCCCTCTCCCCCCTCCATCTTCAAACTATTTCATCTCTTTTTTCCGAACACCCCACTTCTTAGTCTCCTCTTCCTTCCACTCCAATTTTTAAAATCTCTACCTGTTCTTTCTCCAATTCTATCTATCTATCTATCTATCTATCTATCTAAACTTCTTCATCTTTTTCTTTCCACATTACTCGACTTCTTCCTTTCACTCTCTAATCATTTTCTTTTTTCTTCCTCTTCCCCCTCCATCTTCAAAACTTTTTTTTCATCTCTTTTTTTCCGAACACCCCACTTCTTAGTCTCCTCTTCCTTCCACTCCAATTTTTAAAATCTCTACCTGTTCTTTCTCCAATCTATCTATCTATCTATCTATCTATCTATCTAAACTTCTTCATCTTTTTCTTCCACATACTCGACTTCTTCCCTTTCACTCTCTAATCATTTTTTTTTTCTTCCTCTCCCCCCTCCCATCTTCAAACTATTTTTCATCTCTTTTTTCCGAACACCCCACTTCTTGC
>CM042178.1:13630253-13640253 GCA_023376005.1 Doryteuthis pealeii
GAATGCAGGGAAAAAGCTGATAGCTCCCTCGCTGTATGCGCAGATACGACAATAGAACCACTCACTGAACTTTACTTTATGATTATTCAAGTAACTAGTACTAATAATCATTTGGAAAAATTTATATATATTCTTATATCCTAATAATCTATACACAATGATATGGTTTCAGTAATTATTTCTCCCATTTAAAATTATCATTTATTTCTATCCAGTTTAGGTCAGTCTGTAGCGCATGCTGCCTAGGTACCACAAGTTTCTGTGTTGATCCTGGCCCTTGCCTACTCAGCACATGAGTAGCAGAAACTTGAACTGTGAGTCAAGTGGGTGTGGTGCTCCACCTCAAGACATGAAAACACTCTATGGTCTAATGCTAAGTGAAAGAGATAGACTTTTGTTGTCTGGCTGATACCACAATAGGCCACTTTCACCATACAACTTCATTTTTTACTAATTGTACATAGTTTATATGGTTTAAAGTATTCCATCTAATACCAATAATTCTCAAAGAGATATACGTTGACCGCTTAAATGGTCCCTAATAGGTAATAACACGTTCGGTCAGAGGGACTGGACAATGAAGGATACTCCCACACTCCCCAGAGCTTCCAAACTAGAAAAACTAGTTTAAATTTAAAAAAAAGAAAAGAATTATCATCTAGTGAAAATTTTGATGTTCCAACAGACATAGTGAAAAGCGCAAGAACCTAGTTGAATTACCAGGACTTTGCCAGAGAAGCTGAAGGTCATGGTGCTATCATTGCAGTTGGAGAACCTGGGGAAATCAAATTCTCTAGGATTTTTGAAAATACAAGCGTGTTATCTAATCCAGAGACCAGACCTAGTGTTGATTAACAAGAAGAAAAGAACTTGTTTTGTTGTTTTATTGATTTTCGGCTATCAACCCGTCATGCCTAACGGTTAGGAAGTTATACATATTGTGTATTTATATTTATACTTTTAGTAATTGGTTTTAAAAAATGTGTTTGCATTATTGGGGATCATGTTGTATGGTTGTCATTGGTGAATTTTGCTGTTCCAGTGATACCAGAGTGAAAATAAAAAGAAAGCAAAAAAATAGACAAATACTTGGATCCTTGCTGAAAAAAACTATGGTAAACAGCAGTATCGACAGTCATACCAACATTATTGATGGTAACTTGGAATGGTCCTTCAAAAAGTCAGGGAAAAACGAAGACGAGGAGGCGGGATACAAGGAGAATGGGGGAAGAATTCGAGAATATCCAAACAAAAGCAATTCTGGTAATCCAGCTAGAAAATACTTTTGAAGAGTTCTGGAAGAGATGAAAGACTTTTCTGGTGTGAAAACTTGTTAACGGATAAAATCTTATTATAATGGAGAATCGGCAACTTTCTGTCTGCTGAACCAAACTATATCACTACTCAAGTCAGAATTCGTCTTTGTTATTTCATATCACTTTTCCATGATTTTATTTATTATTTAAACTCAATTATTAATAAAAATTGGTTTATGCATTATTATAACTTTTTGCCATATCAACTATACTAATAATTGCAATTGTATTTATATATACAACAAAATACGGTTTACACTGTAAAAACGGGAAGCTAATTTGCCACTATTGGATATTAAAAATTTGATTTTAATACATATGTACTTAGTATTATGATTTCCTAATTGTTTTGGTTTTATCTTCAGAATATGAAACAAAAATTAGTATAAACCTTAAATACCCCATTTCACAAGAAGAAATAACTGTAATTTTACTTTTACTTCCTATTTTAACTAATAGTTGAAATTAGGAAAATTTTAGCAATGAAAACAGGAGGGGGAGGAGATAAGTTTCAGTTGTTCTATCTTTAGATTATAAGCCCCACCCCTCGTGTTGCAAATCTTTTTATGTGCATTCTTATTTAGTTTCATAGCACTTTCTAATCTAATATAATTTATTAAAACTTAATACTTGACCCGGAATGTGCATATAATTTGCTAGTATTAAGTATAAACTTTAGTATTCATAAATGATCATGATAATAAATTCTATATCAAGAAATTACTTAATAGTGAAGATAGCATTTGAGTGAGAATAAACTGATAAACAAAGTCTTTGAATTTTTTTATGTAAATTAATTCTAAATTACTAAACAAAAATGAATCTTTGTACTTTAAATTTTGTAATTTTCTTTATGATGATTTGAAAATGGGTATCATCATTCATCATCATGCATCATCATCCATTATCTCCATAGCAGCAAATATTCATGACAACTTTTGTATTGAATGCCCTATCATTCATTTGGGCCTCCAAAAAAAAGGCCCTCCTTTGCACAGCATTCCGTTATCTATGTAGAGCTGGTCAATGTAGGTCTTGGCTGGAACCGCCTGCAAACTCATAAATTTTTATAATTATAAAGAAAAGACAACCTTTGAAATATAGAATACAATAAAAAGTAATAATTTTGATTTTTTGTCCGACTATTCCTCTCATCTTTAATGTGGTATAAGTAAAAAACACCAATGTTTTTTGGCCGCGTATCCCCGGCCTTCCTCAGATGTTCACTGATCTATCTGAGAATAGCAAATGACCCAGCCAAGGAAATCAATTTTGCAACAGTTTGGACTGTTTGAATCAAACAAAGATCTTTTGAAGAATCTATTCAATTGGGTCATTGCTATGCTCACAGATACATAGGGAACATCTGAGGAAGGCGAGGAAAACCAGAGAATACAGTGACCAAAAGTATGTTTTTACATACCGACAATAAAAGATGGAGTTTAACAGTCCAAACATAATCAAAATATAACACATCAAGCCTCATCTAAAAAATTCAGACAAATTAATATAAAACATATTATATGCACACAAGACACATACAAAAGTGTGTCAAAAAAGTATTGAGAATTTTTTGTACTTTTTTGACACATCTTGTAATTCAAGAAAAAAAAAGTTCCATTTATTCTTCATTGCCAAATACAGCTTTAACTTGCTACTTTTTTTGACACACGCTTGTATTCCGCAAAAAATAAAATGAATGGAATGTTATTTTTTTCAGAATACAGTGTGTGTTAAAATACAAAAAATCTCGATACTTTTTTGACACACCTTGTGATATCATAAAACTATACATACCATTACATGAATACAGTACATACATATTCTTATTGTTTCATTCATATTTATAGTTTAGAATTTAAAAAATCAATTTCAAACACTAGAACCAAGATATAAAAAGTAAAGTAAGCTAACTACATGAGCAACATTTTAAACAAAAACATAAATCAATATACATACATTCTTTTTTTAAATACGTTATGTTTTAAAAACTAATTTCAACCACAAATTAACATGAAATAGTTTGAAATAGAATGTTTAATAACTAAATGATTATATAATTATAAGAATAGTTTCTTTTTATATGAATATTATTCAGAATTACAACATCAATATTAACTATATGATTCTGGTTTAATATAAAAAACTGAAAATGCATTGCTTAATGTTGGCAATACTTCAAACTATAGATAAAAATCATCTTTTGAATTACCTTGATTTTCATATTTTATATATTACACACACACACAAGCCACAAAGACAACACAACACACACACACACATGATATATATATTAATATTGAATATCATATATGTGTATATATATTAAGGACCTAAATAGTCACAGCACTATCTACCTAGGTTTCACATGAGCTCATCAGGAATACTTCTGGACCAGAAGGAGGTTGGTACAAAAATATCTTTTATTGTGCTTGCACCGAATTTTAATTCAACTTGGATACTACTATGCCCAAGTGAATAAAAATTAAGGCATAAAAGTTAAAAATTTCAAAAATTTAGGAAAAAGATTGCTGTGATAACTATGTTTTATTGGCTAAGAAGCCATGCTTTTTATGTCCTACATGCATTTAGAATTTCATTTCGTGATTTAATAATTCCCTTGTGGTGGTTCAGCTATGGAGAGTTTTCCTCCCATACAGAGGCAACAAAATTTGTCCTCTGCTTTGTATTTACAACATTTCTTTATTATTTCCATTTTCGAATTGGCTACCCTAATACTTTTCTTTATTTCCTACACATGAATTAGATAAACTTGTTGTTATATCTGTACTTGTTTCATGCGTGGAAACTAATCCGTGTGGTTAATGTATGATTTATTTTTCTGTATTTAGAACTGCTCTGATTTCTAAAACTAAATAAATATTTCTATTTCCTTAGTGAGTAAATCACCAATGAACAAACACCCTGCAATGACAAATTAATCACAAACAATAAATACAATTGATTAGGGCCAGTTTTTCTCACCTATTTGCTGTCTGAATGATTGTGTTATCCACATGACACTTTGTGTAATGGAATTTTAAGCGTTTCATGATTTTTGATTTTGTAGGGTTTTTTAAACCTGCTCTATCATAATAACCTCAGCAATTTTGTATGGAGTTTTCTTATATGCCATTAGCTTTTAATTATAGTATATATACAGAGGTGGATCCAAAAACCAGACTTTTTGTTTTGAAAGTCAGGCTGTTATCTGGGTTAACAAATATATATATAATATATATAGTATATATATATATTATATATATATATGGCTCTGTGCAATATATATCTATATCTATATCTACTCTCTCTCTCTATATATTATTATATATATATAATATATTATATATATATATATATTTTAAACTGGGTGACCCCTACCAGAAAAAAACAAAAAAAAAACAGGCCTGACTTTTTAACACAAAAGACTGTTTTTTGGATCCCCTTATCATGATGTCACCTTCCTATTATGCATCCCAACAAACAAGAATAGGGATACTACCATGTTTGTTTTTTTTTTTTGGGGGGGGGGGTAGGAGGGTTCTCTAATGGATTATATGGCATTTTCAATTAAATTTTAATGCGGGGGAAAATTTATTTGAATAGTAGAAGCAATTGGGATATGAGTAGAATATAATTTATAACTCGTAAAGTCAAGGTAGATATTGAATGGTGTAATTAAAACCAAAATTCACCCTAATAGCTAATGTATTAGCTGACAGACTGTATTGATCTACCTTGTTCTTTTAACCATAGGTCTATCTATCTACTATCTAATCTTCCTATCTATCTATCATTTTCTAAACTTCTCTTCATCTTTTTCTTTCCAACATACTCCGACTTCTTCACTTCCACTCTCTAATCATTTCTTTTTTTTTTCTCTCCCCCTCCATTTCCAAACTATTTTTCATCTATTTTTCCCGAACACCCCACTTCTTAGTTTCCTCTTCCTTCCACTCCAATTTTTAAAATCTCTAACGCTGTTCTTTCTCCCAATTTCTATCTACTATCTATCTCTCTTCTAGTCTAAACTTCTTCCATCTTTGCTTTTCCAGCATACTCGCCTCTTCCTTTCGATCTCTAATCATTGTCTTTTTTTCTTACTCTCGCGCCTCCATCTTCAAACTAATTTCATCTCTTTTTGTTCCGACACCCCACTTCTTAGTCTCCCTTCCTTCCACTCCAATTTTTAAAATCTCTACCTGTTCTTTCTCCAATTCTATCTATCATTCATCTATCTTATCTATCTATCTACTTTCATTTCTAAAGATCTCTTCAATCCTTTTTCTTTCAATACTCGTCTTCTTCCTTTCAACTCTCTGAATCATTCTTTTTTTCCCTCTCCCCCTTCATCTTCAAACTATTTTCATCTCTTTTTTCCGAACACGACGCGCCAACTTTCTTAGTTTGCGCGTCTTCGTTCCACTCCAAATTTTTAAAAATCTCTACCTGTTTTTCTCCATTTCTATCTCTCTATCTATCTATCTCTCTATCTTTCATTTCTATACTTCTTCATCTTTTTCTTCCCACATATACATGACTTCTTAACCTTTCACTCTCTAAATCATCTCTTTTTCTTCCTCTCCCACCCTCCCATTCTTCCAACTATTTTAATCTCTTTTTTTCCGAAACGCCGCACTTCTAGTTTCCTCTCCCTCAACCCTCAAGTTTTTAAACCTCTCTACTGTTCTTTACCATATCTATCTACTAATTCTATCTTATCTATATTCTATTTCTACTCTACATTTTCTAAACTTCTTCATCTTTGTTTCTTTCCCAATTACTCGATCTTCTTCCTTTCACTTTCTAGATCATTTTTTATTTTTTTCTTCTTCTTCACTTCTTCATCTTCCTCCTCTGCATACCTAAAAAACTAATTTTTATACTCTCCCTATCAATTTCTCTTCTCACTCTCGATCCTCCCATTTTGTTTCCTTGTTCATTCATCTTTTTCTCTGAAACATTTCCTACCCGCTAATTCATTGTACTATCTACCCCTCTTTCCGCTTCTGCTTTGAGAATATACGTTTCGTGTGTTTATTTAATATTTTACTTATTTACTTACCTATTTATTTATCTATTCATTTATTGCTTTTCCCACGATTACAAGATGGACTCGAATTTGTTTTCTTACGCTACAAGCAAGTCGTTTGGAAATACATCGTTGGCAATGTTTCAGAAAATTACCCGGGATAATCTCAACAAATGTAATAAAAAAACAAATCTTCATACAATGACTGCTTATTTACACAGTAGCATTGCAACCAACATCAGATGGTATATTTATTCTATGTTATGACGATTTTGGGTAATTTGACGTAAGCAGTGACGTAATTTGTGTTACAGACAAAAACCAGAAGCGAATCTCCATTATTAAAAGAATTATATATATATATACATACATATATATATAATATATATATATATATATTTATATATATTATCTATATATATAGGTATATGTAAAAACACAATTTTTTTTGCGATGAAACAAAGGAAAATACGTGCTCAATCACAGTTTGTAAGAGCTAATTATTATTTATTTTACAATGTTTTCATAGATCAATGTTCATTATTATCAGCGACCGCGGTTTCATGCTAAAAGCAATCATTAGGTTGAGGAGCAAGATCCTATGGTGTTTGTTGGAGTTCTTTACTCAATGTCACATTTAGGATTGTAAATAACGTAAATAATAAATAAGGACGTTATTTACAATCCTAAATGTGACATTGAGTAAAGAACTCCAACAAACACCATAGGATCTTGCTCCTCAGACTAATGATTGCTTTTAGCATGAAACCGCGGTCGCTGATAATGAACATTGATCTATGAAAACATTGTAAAATAAATAAATATATATATATATATATGTGTGTGTGTGTGTGTGTGTGTGTGTGTGTTTGTGTGTGTGTGTGTTAGATATACCTCAATATATTAAGTTACACAGATTTGTAGATAAATGATTAATTACCATTAATTGCATTTTGTTAATATTTTTAAAGTACTATAAAGACGTATTGACTGTAGTACTGTCTAGAATAATAAATAAATAGATAAATAATTAAAAAACAAAGAGATAAATAAAAAAGATATTTAAATATAGTCTACGAGATAAGATTATTGTTAAGCCGTGCCGTTATAATTTTAAACGGGAAAATAATCAGCTATGTTATAAGTTAAATATT
The DNA here is from genome assembly GCA_023376005.1 of Doryteuthis pealeii. Lineage (NCBI taxonomy): Eukaryota > Metazoa > Mollusca > Cephalopoda > Myopsida > Loliginidae > Doryteuthis > Doryteuthis pealeii. Next base: position 13,637,756 of record CM042178.1, read on the forward strand.
TAAATGTATTTAATACGTATTATTATGTTATTAACTCAACCCTTATATCTGTTGCGCCATGTGTCCAGGGCAATAATAACCTAGAATACTTAACATACCTAAACACATGTACCCAGTCATGGTTAACAGAATGAGAACAGTCTACTCCTGTGGATTGAATAAAGGGTTTGGTTAAAATTTCCATGAAGGCTCCTGAGTTTGACAAAAAGACACCTGAAGAAGGTTAGAGCTGAAACGTTATGTATACAAGGTGTGTCAAAAAAGTATTTTTTATACTTTTTGACACACCTAGTATTCTGGAAAAAAAAATGTTCCATTCATTAATTTTTTTCAGAATACAAGGTGAGTCAAAAAAGTACCAAGTATTTTCCAAATTAGAAATGAAGAATGAATGGAATATTTTTTTTTTTTCAGAATACTAGGTGTGTCAAAAAGTACAAAAAATCCCTACTTTTTTGACACACCTTGTATACATAACGTTTCGGCTGACGTGCCCTCTAACCTTCTTCAGGTGTTTTTTGTCAAACTCAGGACTAGGAGCCTTCATGGAACTTTGAACCAAACCCTTTATTCAATCCACCAGTGTAGATTGTATAACAATAAAGATGAGGACAATAGTCCGAAAAATCCAAATAATACAAATCTATTTAGGGTTTGTGAAATAATTGTATTTCTTAGCATCTTTGATAAATTCTGCTTCTTTCTTTCTTGGTCATTTCAACTTATAACTTATATTTAACTTATAACTTAATAAACACGGCAATAACCTTCAGACAATGACTGCTATTTACACAGTAGCATTGCAACCAACAAAGCCTTCATCAGATGAGGACTCTGGGTTCAGGCATGGTTTCGAGGCTGAAGCATCATTACCACTAACTGTTGTGATGTTAGTCCCAACAGTAAAAAGAAGTAAAGTCGAGATAGGGTAAAATAAGACAAGTGTATTTACAATAATGGTACATGTACGACTAGCTTGTCGTTAACGGGAACAGTAGTACCTTTACACTCGGTGTCTCACTATTTATAGTGAGAACCGGTGCATGTTCTCCACAGTAGGAACGGTCGGTACAACACTAACTCAGAGTTCCCCAGCAGTATCTCACGATACCATCAGACTTTGTCGGTTTGGTGTCACAATGTAGGATTGCCATATTCACGCTGATGCGGTTAAAGCATTATCCTGGATCTTTATTATGCATTTCCTCTTGTCTGGTGGAGAAAGTCCAAGTTGAGACAAAAATTCCATGGTTTAGTTGGTAATAAATCCCCGGCATCCGACTTCGATAGGAAATACATCTGTTATCCATCCGTTTCTGACGCATTGTTCACGTAGGTCTTCATATTTTTCCAACTTATGCTGATGTGCCCAATCAAGATTTTCTTCAAATGGAACTGTCAATTCAACGATAAAAAAATTTTCTTTTGATTAACAGAACAAATGACAATATCAGGAGACTGGGCCGTTAACGTTATTTCAGTTGGAAAAACGAGTTGATATTCCAAGTCGCATGCAATGCGCCAGACCGTGGAGCCATCAAATAGTGACGACATGTGCCTATTTTTACGCGAACATTTCGAAATGTTTCCTTCTTCAACAAATAACGTATAATGTAAATAACGTAAATAATGGAATTATTACGATGGTGGCTAACCATCTTATTATGACCTCAGGGAACACTTGGTTTGCACACTTACAATGCAATCTATATATCAATATTCATGTTCCTTAAAATTACGTCCGTTGTCATCCTCCAACATCCTCTGCTTAAAAATGAGACCGTCCAAATCGTCCAGGATGAAATGTAAAAATGTAATCTAAATATTAATACTCATTTTCCTTAAAATTAAGTCCGTTATCATCTTGCAACCCACTGGTTGCAATGAGACCGTCCAAATCGTTAAAGATGAAATGCACAAATGTAATCTATATATTAATTCTCATGTTCCTTAAAGTAGTCTGTTACCATCTTGCAACACCAACACCCCTGGTAAAAAATGAGACCGTCCAAATCGTCCAAGATGAAATGCAAAAATGTAATCTACCTATCTATCTATATATCTACCAGTCTATCTCTGTCTGTCTATCTGTCTTTCTCTGTCTCTGTCTGTCTGTCTATCTGTCTGCCTCTCTCTCCCCTTTCACTCTCTCTCTCTCTCTCTCTCTCTCTCTCTCTCTATATATATATATATATATATATATATATATATATATATATATATATATATATATACAGCATTAAGCATATAATGGATGTTTTTAATGCATTGAGTTTGGAATTGTATTTGAGTTTCTACACATTTTCCAGACTCAATACATCCACCATCTTTCTAACTACATGAATCAATTTTTCTCCTTGACTAGTTTCATTGTCCCGAAGACATTCTCTGAATTACCCCCTCCACTTTATGTGATGTTATTCTCTGTTCAATCAAATCCCCTCTAACCTCCCTACCCCTTAATTTCACCACAAACTCACTTTCACTTCTATAAATAT
>CM042178.1:13655253-13657753 GCA_023376005.1 Doryteuthis pealeii
CATCATCATCAAGAAGTGCCGACAAAGGCCAAAGTAATGGGGGACCAGTTTATAATTAGGTTAACACAGAAAATCTATCCTCCAGTTTATGATCATTTCCTATTTTCTTGTTTCTTAAATAATGATCCCCAACACTGATATTACTGTCAAGTGGCGCTGATCACCGAAGTTAAGTAGTGATGAGCCTGTTCAATACTCAATTTGGTTACCACTTAAGCAAAAGCAGGTACTATAGGCAACCCGAGTCCTTGGTTTATCAAAATGACTTGATTCGGCGTGAAATGATAGGAAAAGGGTTGATATGCCGTAAACCAACCAAGCAACCAACCAAGGCATGCCGACAATGGTCAAATAATGGGGGATGAGTTTATAACTACGTTAACGTAGAAAATAGATCCCTCACAGGTACTGTAAGTTACCCAAGTCTTCTGCTTATCAACATGAATATGTCCCTATATCTGTCTTTGACACACACACACACACACCACACACACACACACACACACACACACATATTATATATATATATATATATATATATATATATATAAAGATAATCTAATGAGTCAGACGAACCTACTATTAGTTTCGCATAAAGTTCTTCAGGGCTAAAATCGGAGTCAGATTTTAGCCCTGAAGAACTTTATGCGAAACTAATAGTAGGTTCGTCTGACTCATTAGATTATCTTTATTATTGGCTCAACTTAGGTATCGAGCACTTTTTACTTATTAGCTTTCTCCTAGCGGTTATATGAATATATATATATATATATATATCTTATATACATATATATACATATAAATTGTTTTTTCTTTTGGCCAAATACTGTACCAATAGATTATTTTTTGTTGGTACGAATATCTTGGTCCTTTCTTTTTTTCAACAATTTTTTTCTTCCTGGTTGATGTTTGGTAGTATATTTTTACAATCAAACTCTCTGCCGGGTTTTTTCTCTCCGCAAGGATCTACCAACACGCTTGGTATATTAAATTATATATATATATATATATATATATATATATATATATATATATATATATATATATATATATATATATATACGCCAAAGCAGGAGTGTATATGAATGACAATATATGCATATATATAGAGACTGGTTGCCATACCAAGTTTGAATATCACAGTCTGACCAAATATTTACCCATAGCTGGATGGAGAGTAGTTCGATGCATATTTTCCCCAAAGGTATTAGTGCTAATGAATAATAATAATAATAATAATAATAATAATAATAATAATAGTCATGCGAAATGGACTCGTCACCCCGAGTTAAAATCCTGGACGTGGTAAATGCATTGCACTTAGCGACAATACCCTTGGGAAAGATATGAATCCTGCTTTCCCTCCAGTTATGGATAAATAGTAGGGTAAACTGTGTTCTTTAACTTTGGTTAGGCAACCGGTCTAGGAGAAGGAAAACTCTGAATTCAAACCTGTATGTCTCTATCATTATGCGAAATGCAAACAGCCTCCACAACCATTACACCACGCGCCTCCAATATATATATATATATATATATATATATATATATATATATAAAGTAAAAATATAACAAAAGGCTTTTGCTTTTAATCTATTTCAGGAAGCTTAGACAAGGTGTCTAACTCTTCCAAATCATCAGATGCGAACTGATGATTTGGGAGAGTTAGACACTTTGTCTAAGCTTCCTTGAAATAGACGATAATGCAAAAATTCTAAGTCTTTTGTTATATTTTTACTTATAAATTTGCTCTGTGACTCTAACAATAATAACACATTGAGCTCTGCAAACTGCGACACGTTAAAAAAAAACTTCTATGTCGTAAGGAAGATTTCTTCTCCGGATTTGTGCAGTTTTAAACAAGTCATGGAAACAGCACCCCACAAGGAGACAGCTGTATGGCCACTTTCCCCCTATCTCCCAAACCATACGAGTAAGACGGACTAGGCATGCGAAACACTGCTGGAGAAGCAAGGACGAGCTCATAAGCGACATACTCCTGTGGAAGCCAACACATGAGCGTGCTAGTGTGGGTCGCCCAGCCAGGACCTACATTGACCAACTATGCGAGGATGCTGGATGCTGCGCAGAGGAGCTCCCGAGGGCAATGAATGATAGGGAGGGTTGGCTAGAGATTGTCATGAATATCCGTGCTACTTGCGCGACATGATGATGATGATGATATATATATATATATATATATATATATATATATATATATATATATATATATGACATTTTGTCTAATAACTTTTTAGATAGTTGACATTTTCACCATTTTGATATTTCATTTGTTACACAGAAAACGTTCGTTGTTTTTGGCATTTCGTAAAAAAATCCAAAAAGCCAAAAAAACATAAAGTTAACAAAAAAAAAATACATAGAAATTTTTTTTCTCTCTAAAGTTTGAATATAAGATACATAGACGTATATGTGAGCAACTAAAAAACGCCGAATAAAAACAATAAGTATGAAGATAACTGATCAGAGAAATTAGTGG
>CM042178.1:13667753-13671895 GCA_023376005.1 Doryteuthis pealeii
CTAGCAAATATATGCACCCTCCGGGTGCAAGTATTTAAGTTTTAATGTAATGAAATATCGTATTAAAGTAGAAAGTCTAATAAGAAGGCAGATAAAAAGATATGTAACAGAGTGGGGGTATAATAGAAAAATAGAAATAAAACTTACTCTTCCATCACTCCCGTCTTTCATTGCTGAATTTTACTTATTTAACTATTTAGTTAAATTAGGAAATAAAGAATAAAATGACAGTTATTTTTTCTTGTTAATTGATTTCATTTAAGTGATTTTTGGTTATATTCATTAAAATAAAACCAAACAATTAGAAATCAATAATACTAAGCACACATTTAATAAAATCACATTTTTAATATCAATATGCAAATTAACCTTCCCATTCACACTGCAAACCGCTATTTTTTGTATATATAAATACAATTGCATGTTATTCGTATGTAGATATGGACAACACTAATAAAAAGGTGAAGCAATTTTATTGATAATTCAGGTTTAAATATAAATAAAATCATGGAGAATGTGATGTAAATAACTATGTTAATTGTGACTCGATTAGTAATATAGTTTCGGTTACAGACAGAAAAACACACAATCTCCATTATAATAAGATATCCGTCATCATCTTGCAACACCCTCTCGTTAAAAATCAGACAGTCCAAATCATCCTAAAAATAATGCAAGAAATGTAAATTCTGATTATATTTTGTTGCTTATCCACCGATATCTCATTTCTTATGAGTGTTTTTTCTTCAGGTAAATAATGGACTATTCCATTTTTATCATAAAAAAAGAAAGGGAAGAAAAAGAAAATGCTATACAGAAAAATGAAATAAGAAAGAAAGAAAAAAGACAGAGTAAGGGAAGATAGAGAAAGGGTTGAGCACACGAAAGCAATAACGCTAATTTGTTCAGTCGAACATAATGAAATATTACAAGAAGAAATGAAATAAAAAAGAAAAGAATGCGAGGTTAAATCAAGATTATTATATTTGTACATACTGATCTAATTGTAATAGCTCTCAAGTAAACACATCAAAGTTGTAATAATTACATTATCATACTGTGGTATATCCGTGGGTCCTGATAGTCAATATTTTTATACTTTTTACATATTGAACTATTTAGCAATAGCTCTTAAGTAAACATATCGAACGTTGTAATAATTAAATTATCATAGTTTTGTATATAAATAGGCCCTGCTAGTCAAGATTATTATCATTTTTACATATTGAACTATTTAGCAATAGCTCTTAAGTAAACATATCGAACGTTGTAATAATTAAATTATCATATTGTGGTATATAACTAAGCCCTGCTAGTCAAGATTATTATCATTTTTACATATTGAACTATTTAGCAATAGCTCTTAAGTAAACATATCGAACGTTGTAATAATTAAATTATCATACTGTGGTTTATCCATAGGTCCTGCTCGTCAAGATTATTATCCTTTTTACATATTGAACTATTATCGAATAGCTCTTAAGTAAACATATCGAACGTTGTAATACTTAAATTATCATACAGTGGTATAACCATAGGTCCTGCTAATCAAGATTATTATCCTTTTTACATATTGAATTATTTAGCAATAGCTCTTGAGTAAACATATCGAACGTTGTAATAATTAAATTGTCATATTGTGGTATATAAACAGTTCCTGCTAATCAGGATTAGTAGCCTTTTTACATATTGAACTATTTAGGAATAGCTATTAAGCAAACATATCGAACGTTGTAATACTTAAATTCTCATACTGTGGTATATAAACAGGTCCTGCTAGTCAAGCTTTTTATACTTTTTACATATTGGACTATTTAGCAATAGCTATTAAGTAAACATATCGAACGATTTAATAATTAAATTATCATACAGTGGTATAACCATAGGTCCTGCTAGTCAAGTTTATTTTCCTTTTTACATATTGAACTATTTAGCAATAGCTCTTAAGTAAACATATCGAATGTTGTAATAATTAAATTATCATACTGTGGTATATCCATAGGTCCTGCTAGTCAAGATTTTAAAAATACTTTTTACAGATTGAACTATTTAGCAATAGCTCTTAAGCAAACACATCAAACGTTGTAATAATTAAATTATCATATTGTGGTATATAAACAGGTCCTGCTAATCAGGATTAGTAGCCTTTTTACATATTGAACTATTTTGGAATAGCTCTTAAGTAAACATATCGAACGTTGTAATACTTAAATTATCATACTGTGGTATATAAACAGGTCCTGCTAGTCAAGATTTTTATACTTTTTACATATTGGACTATTTAGCAATAGCTCTTAAGTAAACATATCGAAAGTCGTAATAATTAAATTATCATACTGTGGTATATCCATAGGTCCTGCTAGTCAAGATTTTTTAAATACTTTTTACATATTGAACTATTTAGCAATAGCTCTTAAGTAAACATATCGAACGATTTAATAATTAAATTATCATACAGTGGTATAACCATAGGTCCTGCTAGTCAAGATTATTTTCCTTTTTACAAATTGAACTATTTAGCAATAGCTATTAAGTAAACATATCGAAAGTCGTAATAATTAAATTATCATATTGTGGTATATCCATAGGTCCTGCTAAGGTATTAATAAAGTTCACAATCACTTTCTTTTTATATGTTTCATCATTATTTTAAAGGAAATAGTAAATGCTATACTCTTCAATGTCGTACCTGTATTTCCTTTGTCTATTCAATTTCAAACGTTGTGATAATTAAATTATCATGCTGTGGTATATCCACAGGTTCTGCTACGGTATTAATAAATTTCACAATCACTTTCTTTTCATATGTTTTATCATTATTTTAAAGGAAATATTAAATGCTATACTCTTCAATGTCATGACTGTATTTCCTTTGTCTATTCAACGTCTCACAGTTTTCAAAAATATTCGTAAAGACCTATTGAAAACGTAATTGTCCGAGACTTTGAATAACTGACGTCATTGTCGACGTCAAGCCACGTGAGGTCAAATATGGCGGCATAAGTCGCGGTAAGATCGTTCTATTTTCAGTTCTGTTTTACCAACTCAGAAAATTTTTGGAGTTGTTGGTGGTTGAGGGGTGGAGGTGGGGTTGGATGGTGGACAGTGAGTTGTTGGGTTAGTGGGTTGGACTGGAAATGTCCGAAAACAAAGAAACAAAGAATTGACAAGATGTAAGCTGAATGAAGAATAGAAAAAGGACAGATAGAGTTACTCGGTGTGAAAGAGAGCAAGAGTAAAGGACAGTGAGAGAGTGTAACGGAGACAAAAGAGAGTGACTAGGCGGGGGGGGGGAGATGGGAAGAAGAGAGGGAGAGAGAGAAACGGGGAGGAAAGAAAGAAAGAAAGACAGACAGAGAGTGAGAGAAGAAAAAGCATGAATAATACAAAAAGAACAAGTGAGCCAGTGTGTGTGTGTGGGAGAGAGAGAGAGAGAGAGAGGAGGAGAGAGAGAGAGAGAGAGAGAGAGAGAGAGAGAGAGAGAGAGAGAGTGGAAACGAAGGTGAGAGGGACCTAGAGAAAAAAGTATCAATTTTTACAAAGAAAACGAGAGAGAGAGAGAGAGAGAGAGAGAGAGAAAGAGAGAGGAAATATAGAGAGAAAGTGAGATAAAAAAGAGAGACAGTAAAGGTGTGTGTATGTATGTGGATGCGAGAGAGAAAGAGAGAGAGAGAGAGGGGTAGAGTAAGAGAGAGATAGAATGGAACGAAGGTGAGAGGGGCCTAGAGAAAAATAAAGGTATCATTTTTACAAAGAAAACAAGAGAGAGAGAGGAGAGAGAGAGAGAGAGAGAGAGAAAGAAAGACAGATAAAAGATGAGAGTGAAAGTGTGGGATAAAAAAAAGAAGAGACAGTAAAGGTGTGTGTAATGTATGTGGAATCTGAAGAGAGAGAGAGAGAGAGAGAAGAGAGAAGAGAAAGAGAGAGAGAGTGGAGAAAGAAAATGGGGGGAGAGGGAGAGGATTAGAGAAGAAAAAGTATCAATTTTACAAAGAGAAGCGAAGAGAGAAATAGAAAGTTAGAGAGAACGAGAGAGAGAGACAGTAAGTGTGTAGGGTGGGTGGGTATGTGTGTGGTGTGAGAGAGAACAGAGAGATGGGGGATACGGGAGGGAGAGGAGGTTAGAGAAGAAACAGGTATTA
>CM042178.1:13676995-13686995 GCA_023376005.1 Doryteuthis pealeii
ACAGGCTCTTTTCCAGACCCCAGCGAACTGTTCCAAGGAAATAAAATTACAATTGACACGATCTTCACCTTCATGTTCCATAGTTTTCTTAGTTCTCCGGCAAGGTCCAAGTACTTGTCTATCTTTTCGCATTTATTCACTTTCACTTGGTGATCGGCTGGTGCAGTATAATCAACGAGACAATATTATTATTTTCACTACTTTTGAGTTTTTCACATCAGCTTCAGCTGATGGTATTTCACTGGAGTCTCCTCAGGTGTCCAGGACTCTTCTGAGTATTCTAGCCGATTGCAGCAGTGTCTAGGTGCTCTTATTCTTCCTCTGATTTCCAGATTTTCCAGTCTTTTTCCAAGCTTTTTGAGACCGTGCTAAGTGCACCAACTACAAGTGGTATAAGTTTCACTCTAATGTTCCACAGCTTTTTCAATTCTCTGGCAAAGTCCAGGTATTTATCCATCTTTTCGTTTTCCTTCATCTTCACCCTGTGGTCTACTGGAACTACTAATCCATCAGTTGACAAGTTATTTCTTTTTTATTAATTTTATTAATCAACACTAGGTCTGGTCTCCTGGCTGGGATAAGGTGATCCGTCTTTATTTCGAAGTACCAGATAATTTTATGCGTTTCGTTCTCAACAACAGATTCTGGTTTATGCATATACCATTTTGTTGTATGGTCAGAGTTTAATTTTTTGCATAATTCCTAGTGGATCACCTTCCCAACCCAGTCGTGCCTAGCTTTGAATTCCCGTTGTGCTAGTTTGTTACATTCGATTAGTACATAGTTTACAGTGTCATCTCTGTCACCGCATAGTCTACATTTACTGTTTTATTGCGTATTATTATTTACTCCTTTTGAGTTTTCACATCAGTGTTAGCTGATGGTCTTTCACTGGAGTCTGAGTGACAGCAAGTCTCCCCAGGTCTCCAGGACTCTTCTGAGTATTCTGGCAGATTGCAGCAGTGCAGTGTTCTGAATGGTTTCAATCCTTCCTCTGATATCCAAACTTTCCAAGCCCTTTTCTAATCCTTTTGGGACTGTTCCAAGTGCACCAACTACAATTGGTATAACTTTCACTTTCATATTCCATAACTTCTTCAGTTCTCTGGCAAGGTCCAGATATTTGTCAATTTTTTCATTTTCCTTTAACTTCACCCTGTAATCTGCAGGCACTGCAAAATCCACCAGTTGACAAGTTCTTTCTTTTTTGTTAATCAACACTAGGTCTGGTCTTCTTGCTGGGATAAGGTAATCCGTTTTAATTTCAAAGTCCCAGAGAATTTTGTGCGTTTCGTTCTCAAGAACAGATTCTGGTTTATGCATATACCATTTTGTTGTGTGGTCAAAATTTAATTTCTTGCATAATTCCCAGTGGCTCACCTTCCCAACCCAGTCGTGTCTAGTTTTGTATTCTCGTTGTGCTAGTTTGCTACATTCGCAGAGTATATGATTATTATTATTATTATTATTATTATTATTAGCATGGAGTGTTGCATAATCAGGTTTTAATTATTTATAGACGTGTGTCTACCGACGTGTCTAAGTTGCGTCGAAGGAATAAAGGACGCCACCTGGTGAGCAAAAACGATTGATATTCTCAGAAGTGCTCAAGATAACATTTACCTCTGTTTTATTTTTGTGATTTTTTTTTTAATTATTTGTTTTTCTTGTCTTGTTTTTGTTTTTCTACTTCTTCTTCTGCTTCTTCCCCGTCAAACCGGAAGTTTTGCTATTGGCAAAATTTGGCGGTTTTTTTTTTTACTCATTTTCTCTCCCTCCAGCTTTGATGTTAAGTGACTACAGGCGTCGTTGCAGACTGTCTCACGCTCACTACGGCATTGCTTGCTTATTGCACCAAACACGCACACACACACGCACACACACACACACACACACACATACACTAAGCCTCCCCCTCTCTCTCTCTCTCACACACACACACACATATATATATATACATATATATATTATATATATATATATATATATTTATATAGGAGGCGCGTGGTGTAAAAGTTATCATCGTAGGCAATGGACTCGTCGACCCGAGTTCAAATCCCGGACGAGCTTGTTTGCATTTCACAGAGCGCTAATACCTGTGGGAAAGGTATACATCCAACTACTATCCCTCCAGCTCTTGGTAAATAGAAGAACTGCCTTAGCTCTTTAACCTTGTGACCTTGTGTCACATCCTACCCATGTAGAGAGGTCGTATATATATATATATATATATATATATATATATATATATATATATATATATTTGTGTGTGTGTGTGTGTGTGTGTGGTAAAGATAAGAACTTAAATATCGGTCAAATTAGCAGTTATAGATCTATATGTATATATACAGTATGAGGTAAGGTAAAAGGAAAAGTGAACAAAAATTAATGACTCAAACAAGTAGAAGTAGGAGAGAAATATTTCGTCCTTCTTACGTGAAAAACATCCACTTTATATGATGTTATTCTCTGTTCAATCAAATCCTCTCTAACCTCCCTACCCCTTAATTTCACTACAAACTCACTTTCACTTCTATAAATATAAATGTACGTATTTTGCTTTGAATAAAGTTAGACTGATGATGTTCTTTGCATTAGAAGAACGAAATATTTCTCTCTTACTTCTACTTGTTTGAGTCATTATTTTTTGTTCACTTTTCCTTTTACCTTACTTCATACTGTCGGATTTTACTCCAACCCTCCTATCTTCACACACACACACACACACACACACACACATACATATATATATATATATATATATATATATATATATATATATATATATATATATAATACTAAAGCTGAGATAATCACCTTTTATTGCCTAAAGGCTTTTTCTTGTTTAGTATAATGACACAAAATTCATATTAGAATATACCTTGCTTTTAGGATTACGTTATGTTTTTAAAAAATTCTATTCTAATTAGTCGTAATTAGCAATTAAGTAAAAAAATCTGACCAATCCCTCTCTCTCACACATTCCGCATATTACTTTCACCCTCTGTGTATATCTTGATTACCTTCTCTATATATAAATATTAGTATCTCTGTGTGAGTAAGCGGGAGTGGGAGAGCCATTGTGATAGAGACCTATAACTACTGACATTTAGACATACACACACACACACACACACACACAAATGTTAGAATACATTTTCCAAAGACTCCCAGAACTCTTCAACCCTTAAACAAAATCAGAGTAAACAAATTCCTTCTGTTTTTTTTTTTTTACTTTAAACTACTAACTCATGACCTTAACACTCAGTCCTGCGAATCATACAAAAAAAAAAAAAGAAGAAGAAGAAGAAAAGAAAAGAAACAAACAGGGACACAATAGTAGGTAAATAAATGTCAGTAAGAACGAAAATAATTTAATCATTGCAAGACGCCGGGATTGCAATGTTTGAATTCTTCAAGGGATAAAAAAAAAAATATTCAACGCTAATCGGAAGTAGAGAGTGTGTGTGTGTATGTGCTTTATTTTATTGTCTTTATTTTTTTGGTCATTTTTTTTTTTGCAACAACCTTTGGTCCGTTTAGACATGACGAAATTTTGTAGAATTGAAAAAAAAAAAAAGGAAAGAAAAAAAAATAAAGCAAATGCTATCACGAATGAAAACAGTGTTTATCGTAATGTGAAAAAGTGTCAAGACTGTAATTGAGTCCTTTTTTTCACACACCGTGTATATATATATATATATATATATATATATATATATATATATATATATATATATATATATATATATAAACCAACACACAGATGTATATAGATATATATATATAGATGTACATACGCACACATGTATATATATTGAGTTGTTTTTCACACACACACTACACACGCACATAAATATATGTATTTATGAAACATATAGTATTGTTTTTTCACACACACGCACACAACATGTATATAATATATATATATATATATATATATATATATATATATATATAATATAGAGAGAGAGAGAGAGAGAGAGAGGGAGGGAGAGAGAGAGGGGGGAGGGAGAGAGAGAGAGAGATATATAGATATATACAGATATACAGATATATATATATATATATATATACAGATATATATAGAGAGAGATACAGACAGACAGAGACAGAGACAGACAGACAGACAAATAGATAGACGGACAAACAGAAAGAATAGTGAGAGACAAAGAGAGAAAGATGGGAACAGAATGACACAGATAGATTGGAAGATAGGAACAGACTGGCCAATATATATATATATATATATATATATATATTATATATATATATATATATTTGATAGAAATTAGTTTTATTCTAACCTTTTTAAATACAACGCACACATACACACACACAAACACATATGGCCAAGGCACACGAACACACACACACACACACACGCACGCACGCGCACATACACACAACCCAACAATGCAATAAAGGCAATACGTATGTATATATCTAACCACACATACATACAATATATATAATTCAATTCAAAAGTAAATTCAAATGTAAGTAAATAAATAAACAAATAAAATAAAATCTTGCAGAATCTATAATGACAATGTTTGATAAAAATTAGTTTCATTCTAACTTTTTAAACCCAACACACACATACACACATGTAAACGTATATGAGCAAGGCACTCACACAAACAAAACACACACACACACACACACACCACACACACACACACATATGGGCAGGGTATACACACATACAAATAACACACACACACACATGACAATGGGACTTAAGACTTAGGCGCATACACACACAGATCAACTGGTGAATTTGATGGGCATGGAAATTACACCACACACACACACACACACACGCTCTCTCTCTCTCTCTCTCTCTCTCTCTCTCTCTCTCTCTCTCTCTCTCACACACACACACGCGCGCGCGCATGAATAAACAAACAGTCCACCGCTTAATAATGATAAAGGAAAAAGGTAGGCCAAACCTGGAATGATAATCAGACACTGTTAACAGGCACACAGACACAAACACACAGACACACAAACTCACAAAAACAACCCCCCACACACACACACGCGCAGAGAATTTGAAAGACGCAAGTCACAAAACCAAATAGACATTCACTAGCAACAACTTCAGTTCAGGCGATCTACTGTAGAAGAGATTTTATCTCGAAATATTAAGAATAAATCACAGGTTAACAAACAACACCATAATTACCTTATTTTCTTTACACTTGCATTGTGATAGCCTTCGAAAATTTTCCAACCTAAGTCAGAAGTCAGTCCTACATTCTATGAATTAATATTTTGCGAATTGTTATGGTTTTAGGGGATTAAGGTTGTTTTTAATTACATATTGATTTAAAAAATAAACAACAAAAAAACAAAACAAATTACTATACATTTAATTAACCATTGAAATTAATTATTGAATCTATTATTGAGACAGTTGTTTGTGTTATATAGCAATGTATAATTTCAATTAAACTTATTTAAAAAAATATTTTTCAACATTAAATGTATAGTAATTTGTGTTTTTTGTTGTTTATTTTTTTAAGCAATACGTAATTAAAAACAAACTTAATCCCCTAAAACCGTAACCAAATTCGCAAAATGTTAATTCATAGACTGCAGTTAAACTATCATTTGGTACCAGCAAAAAACTTTCCGTTTTAATTTTACCGACCTAAATCAGAAGTCAGTCTAGTTTGTTTTAGTTTTAACTAAAACAAACTTTTAAGCCCGAAGAAAACTTTCACTTAAACAGTGGGGGTAGTCAATGTTTGCTCATTTGAATTCCATAATATTTAAATATATAACTATTTTTTTTACCTAACATGAAATATTTTTTAAAGTAAGTTTAATACTCTATGAATTAATAATTAAAGTAATTTAAAAAATCTATTTTAAAGCATGATTTCAATTTCGTAAAATTTACGCTCAACTAAAATTGAAATCATGCCGTAAAAAGATACTTTTGTTTTGTTTTATTAAAACAAACCAAACATTTCTATGTAGTCTGGAGAGAGAGAGGGGCGAATCTACCTAGAGTTAGGAGGTGCTGGGGAGGTTGTTTGCCTGCTGGTTTTAACAGGCAGTGGGCCCTCCAACTCCGGTTAATTCAACTACTCACATTAACTCGCCCACTCACGGTAACTCTATATAGAGGGAGAGAGGAAGAGAGTCAGGTCTAATTTAGACAGGGATTGGTCGGTTGTTGACTTAATTGCTAATTACGCCTAATTAAAACCAATTAAACAGAATTTTTTTCAAACACTTTGTAGTGCTAAAACCAAGGAATATCTAAGTATAAATATTGTGTCCATAACATAAATAGAAAAAAAATCCTTTAGCTGGCGAAGGTTGATAAACTCAGCTTCAGTATAAAATAATAATAATAATAATAATAATAATAATAATAATATATATATATATATATATATATATATATATATATTATATATATATAAAGAGATATCTATAATGAGCTGATGAATATATATATACATATAATATATATATCTGTCTATCTCTCTCTATATATATATCAATCTATATATATATATATATATATATATATATATATATATATATATATAAATCATAAGCTAATGACATATAGTGTCAGACTGAGATAGATAGATAGATAGATAGAGAATAGAATTGCTAAAGTTTACTGAACTGAGTAAAAGGCATAGTTGACAAAAGAATACATATGTCTTTGTATGTTCACCAATGCGCATGCACATGTGGGTGTGTAAGAGGTAGAGGGTAGAGAGGTTAGTTTGGGTGTGTATAATGTTTGCGCATTAGAGAGAGAGGGAGAGGGGGAGAACATGTGAGGGAGAGAGAGAGTTAGAGAGAGACAGTAGAGAGAGAGAGAGAGAGAATGTGTGTGAGAACGAAGTGGCAAGAGAGAAAGAGAGAGAGAATCCTTTTGTACGTGTGTGTGTGTGTGTGTGTGTGTGTGTATGGGTGGTGTGTGTGAGAGAGAGAGAGAGAGAGAGAGGTGAGAATGCGAGCGGGTGCGAGAGAGAGAAAGAGAAAGAGAAAGAGAAAGAGAGAGAGACAGCGGGGAAGAGAGAAACTTGTGTTGTGTGTGTGTGTGTGAGAGTGTGTGTGAGAGAGAGAGAGAGAGAGAGAAAGAGAGGGTGAGAATGAGAGCGGGTGAGAGAGAGAGAGAGGGGGAGAGATAAACTTTTTTGTGTGTAAGAGAGAGAGATAGAGAGATAGAGGTGAGAAGAGAGCGGGTGAGAGAGAGAGAGCGGTAAAGAGATAAACTTTTTGTGTGTAAGAGAGAGAGAGAGAGAAAGAGAGAGAGAGAGGCGGGGGAGGAACCACTGGAAAGAGAGAATCTTTCCGTATGCGTGTGTGTGTGTGTGTGTATGCGTGTGTGTGTGTGTGTGTGAGAGAGAGAGAGAGAGAGAGAGAGAGAGATTTCTCGTGTGTGTGTGTGTGTGTGTGTGTGTGAATCAGGAAACACTTCAGCCTCGCTTTCAATTGTTGTTGTGCAATCGAGATGATTTCTCGGCAGGAGAATATTAATTAATATCGATCCGTAAATGATGAAGTGATTGTTTTTCGATGTTAAAACACAACACCGGCAAATTGAAACAATGAAACAGCCAACAGTTTCGTCCAATTAATTTTGCAATTCACCACGTGACAATGACGTCACAACGTCTTACTTCGTGATTCAACAAAACAATAGATTCCGTTTACAACCAAAGACAATGGCACCGGAATGGTTACAAAATGTGAAAGGGTCTCTTTAATGGTTTGTTTCCTTGCTTATTTGTCCATCGTTTTGTTGGAGGCGCTTATTTCTTTTTGTTTGTTTGTTTTTTGGGTGTTTTTTTTTTTTGCTTTAGTTGGATTATTTGGACTGTTGTCCTCATCTTCATTGTTATCTGTACAACGTTTCGGCCGATGTGTCCTCCGGCCTTCTTTGGGTATTTCTTGTCGGACTGGGGAAATTTCTCGTACTCGAGAACCTTCTTTTAAAACTCGGGAACCTTCTTGTCGTAATCGGAAGCCATCGCCCACTAGAAATACCTGAAGCAGCCCGGAGAGCACATCTTCCGAAACGTTGTACTGATAACAATGAAGATGAGGACAATAGTCCGAATAATCCTAATAATACTAATTATCAGGCCCCGTCTAAAAAATTCAGAGAAATACCCTTTTTTTAGGCGTAATGATTATGGTTGTAGGAATTAGACATGGCGAACCGAGGTTAAATCCTGGACAAGGCTGTTTTCATTTCACATATCGCTGATACCGTGAGGAACATTATGGATCAAACTACTCTCTTTTAAATTAGTAGGACAGACTGGGCTCTTTAACCATGTTTAGGCAACCAGTCTAGGAGAAGGAAAACTCAGCATTGAAACCTGTTAAACTCCGCTTAAGAAATTGAACTTGTGTCGCGTCCTGCTCGTGCGGTGAGGTTGGCACACAGACACACACGCACACACACACACACACAGAGTTATATATATATATATATATATATATATATATATATATATTGGCTATAATAAATCTATTTTGACAAGAACTCAATATGACCCTAGTCTCATCAGGTAGCGTATTACATAAAGACTGTCTGATCAAGCTTTTATTCTAGTTTGATGCCCTTATCACCGAGCGGTAAGAGTAAGAATCTAATTCTTCTACCTGCCAGGCCGAGCTCTTTAACACCGAAGAATATGTCGCTGGAATAGTTTCAAAATTTCAAATGATTTCTTCAACGCCTTATTTACTTGCTGATATGTCCATCATATATATATATATATATATATATATATATATATATATATATATATATATATATATGATATTATGGTTATCACCTTAGGAATTGGACACGAGGAAAATAGTTCAAATCCACTACGAGACTGTTTGCATTTCACATTAAAAACAAAAACAAAAAGAAAAAACGGGACAATAATAATATTAACAATAATAATAGTAATAATAATAAGATTAAGAATAACAAAATAATAATAATAATAATAATAATAACAATGATAATAGTAATAATAATAAGATTAAGAATAACAAAATAATAATAATAATAATAAAATAATAATAATAGTAATAATAATAATAAGATTAAGAATAACAAAATAATAATATATAATAGTAATAACAATAATAAAAATATTAATAAGAATATTAATAAAAATAAGATTAATTAATAAAAATAGGATTAGCAGTAACAAAATAAAATAAAACAAAAATAAGGACTTAATATTTCTGAATGAAATAATGATTTACTGTTTATGAATGGAACAGCCCACCCTATATATCAAAATAGGATGTGTGTTGACATTTCTGACATATAAGGCGTGTGTTAAAACCCCACTCCTACTTATAGTCTAGGCCACAAACAGTACTCTGAGGTTGATACTATACTTAACCGACCCTAATGGTCATAATTACTGTGACACCCATGGACGCCGGGCATAGGATTAAATCATTGGACCTTTACCGATACGCAGGACTTTCTTTCTTATACGCTTACCAAAGGATTCCATAACACAGGACGTTCTTGAAGTCCTTTTCAACTGGCCAAGGATGGCATTTAAAAACTTTACACACATAGTGCTAATAACCTTACGAAAGGTATGCACCCAACTACTTCACCTTCAACTATGGGTAAATATTAGGGCAGACTGGGCTCTTTAACCATGGTTAGACGACCAGTCTAGGAGAAAGAAAATGCTTTATTTAAAACCTGTTAAATTTCGCTTAAAGCTTAAAAAAAAACTCTGAAATATATATATCTCTGATCTCATGGTTCACAAACCTTCTCTGACAGTAGATATCATACACTGACCTACACTCTGACAATCAAATTTATTCAAAGGCAACAAACTGACCCCATAAAAATATCATACGCCACATACTAAACCCACCCCTACTTTTTCACCAACCCCATCTCAATAACATACACCCAAAAACTCTCCTCTTTCTATCCCTTACCCAATTACCTTTTCAGTATAAAAGCAGAATGTAAAAA
>CM042178.1:13691995-13699495 GCA_023376005.1 Doryteuthis pealeii
CTCTCTAAATTTGGTGGGGTTCACGAAAAATGGTGACGTTTTGTAATCTATTTTTGTCTGTAAAATGAGTTCTAGAGCTTCCCTGCTCCTAAAAATTTGGTTTATAAATGCATTTTTAGACAAGAAACCCCAAAAAGGGTATAAAATAAACAATCAACCAATTTTAAGTTATTGATGATTTCTGATTTTTTTATAGCAAGATCAATATCCCGATGTGGCACTGAATCTAAGACAATTTTTTTCTATTGGTATTTCATATATATTGAACATTATTTGTACCAAAAAGGTAGTTTGGTGTTTACGCAGAACCGAAGCTACAACATTTTGTTGCGGATTTGAACTGGGGGCGACGAGTTCATTTCCAACGTCTCTGACCATTACATTATATCATGCGCTTGCATGTATATATATATATATATATATATATATATATATATATATATATATATATAATATACCAAGCGTGTTGGTAGATCCTTGCGGAGAGAAAAAACCCAGCAGAGAGTTTGATTGTAAAAATATACTACCAAACATCAACCAGGAAGAAAAAATTTTTGAAAAAAAGAAAAGACCAAGATATTCGTACCAACAAAAAATAATCTATTGGTATAGTATTTGGCCAAAAGAAAAAAACAATTTATATGTATATATATGTATATAAGATATATATATATTCATATAACCGCTAGGAGAAGCTAATTTGTAAAAAGTGCTCGATACCTAAGTAGAGCCAAGTAATATATATATATATATATATATGTGTGTGTGTGTGTGTAAAACGTGTTAAGCATCCAGAAACCTTATCCCAAGACTCCTTACGTGATCCCGCGAGGGGTGGGGGATAGTGAATAAATAAAAGATGTTAGAGTTTGAAGATTGAGATCTGTATCTTTTGTGGTACACGCTGAGGGGGGATCCATTGTGTTGAGGCCGAGTGAAAATGTGCATCTCGAAAAGAAGGGGAATATCGATCCGACCTGCGAATGATAGTGAATCTGCCCTCGTCGCATGAAGAAAGGTCGAAGAGTCCGATTAGGAGTGGCGTGCTGAGACCACGGGATGGACGGGATCGTTGTCTCATTCAGCAGGACGACTTGATTTGTCCTTTGTGTGACAAGCAAAAGAAGAAGAAGAAGAAGAAGAAGAAGAAGAAGAAGAAGAAGAAGAAGAAAGAAGAAGAAAAGTGGATTATTTTAAAGGAAGGAAAGAAAGAAAGAAAGGGGACGTTAAAAAAGATATTCTACAATAAATAAAAAGAAGAAGAAAAAGAAGAAGAAGAAGAAGAAGAAGAAAGAAGAAGAAGAAGAAGAAGAAGAAAAGAAGAAGAAGAAGAAGAAGAAGAATCTCGACTGGCATGGGGGAATATTGAAATACCTTGCTTCTCATTGATCCCTTGTTAGTTTCTTAGTTTCAGCAGGCCCATTTCAGCTCCAATTGAATGGGTCGAACTCACATCCGTAGGTAAACTTTTACTTACCCATCAATGTTGAATATAGTTTCCGTGTCCAGAAACCTACCACTGCGAAAGTCTACTTTTATTGGTTCTTTTAAAATTGATTTTGTAAAACGCACAAAAGACATATCCCCCCCCCACAAAAACAATAACAACAACAACAAAAACAAGGAGTTCCCTGTGGTGGTGTGGCTAACGAGCTAGACTGTGTCATCGTAGTATGCGAGTTCGAATTCCAGTCTCGCTGTGTCTTTTACTTTTACTTCTGGTTAGAGGCCAGAATAAAGACACAAGAGAGGAAACAAGTTAAACAAATCTTTTAACAAAGGACAGTTATACAAACACATACAAATTAGAAGGTCAATATGCGAGCAGACCGCTGGCATATTGGCTCTTGCTTAAGAGCAGTACCTGGTGCGATTTATAGCTGGAAGTGCTCATGCCGTGCGTGGCAAATTACCATAACACTAATACCATTGGGAAAGATATGGACTTCTTCACCCTCCCAGCTATGGGTTAAATAGTATCACTACTGTTTTTCTATAATGATGTCTTTGGTATTAGATAACCCGCAACAATTTATATGCCATTAAAAAATGAAACTCAATCTGAATCCAAAAAACAGCATTACAAAATGAGGAAGGTGCTACAAGTTGTAAACAAAGAGAGTGATTGGAGAGTACGAAATATATTTGTATGTTAAGTTTCACCAGTCGCGAGCCCGTAGCTTTGAATTAGGTCATAGAGAAACTAACATATCTAGCGAGGAAATAATCAAGATATACAATGAGAGGGGAAAGTGACAGGCATAATGGGATGTCAAAGACGAGTCAATGTATGAATTAATTGCAATGGATTTTTTTTAAACATAACTTAATCCTAGAACTAAGGAATATGTTTTAATGAATTTTCTGTCATTAAACTAAATCGGAAAATTTAGAAAACAATCATTGATTCGCTCAGTTTTAGTACAATCATCCCGTAGCGCTGGCAGCACGGATATGCATGACAATCTCTCGCCACGCCTCCCTATCAAGCATTGCTCAAGGGAAGTCCTCTGCACAGCATCCAGTATCTGCGCAGAGCTAATCTATGTACGCCTTTGCTGGGCGACCCACTCTGGAACGCCCTGTGTTGGCTTTAACTGAAGAACGTCATCCTTGCTTCTCCAGCAGTGCTCATCGTGTCTTGTTCGCCTCACACGGATGGTTTGTGTGATATGGGGCGGGTGGCCATACAACTGTTTTCCCGTGGGGTGTTGTTTCCACGTATAATAGATATACTCAGCTACGTGACTTGTTTTTTTTTTGTGCGTGTTGTTTTTGTTGTTGTTTTTTTTTTTTTTTTATTTTTTTGGCAAAGTAATATGGAATGAGAGGGAAGAGGTCGTTTTTTTTTTTAAAAGCACAGAAAGAAAGGAAAGAAAAGAACCAAAAAGTCTATTTAGTGATTGTCTAGTAGACATATTACCGTTTGCTTTTTATGAAAATTACATTTATTTTTCTAAAAAGAAGACACCCACCCCCCTTCATTTACGAAGCCAGAGTGATAGCTTTCTGAGACTGATTCAGCTTATATCTATTATAGTTTGTGCACATTAATCTATTACAGATTCTATCTATCTATCTATCTATCTATCTATCTATCTATCTATCTATCTATATCAGTGTGCTCTTATCTATCTGTCAATGTATCTATCTCAGTCTGCTCTTATCTATCTATATATTTATCTATGTAACTATCTATTTTAGTCTGTTCCTATCTATCTATCTATCTATCTATCTATCTCGGTCTGTTCCTATCTATCTATCCATCTATCTATCTGTTTTAGTCTGCTCCTATCTATCTATCTATCTATCTATCTATTTTAGTCTGCTCTCATCTATCTATCTATCTCAGTCTGTTCCTATCTATCTATCTATCTATCTATTTTAGTCTGCTCTCATCTATCTATCTATCTATCTCAGTCTGTTCCTATCTATCTATCTATTTATTTTGGTCTGCTCGTATCTAACTATCTATCTAACTATCAATCTATCTGTTTTTGTCTGCTCTTATCTATGTATCTATCTATCTATCTATCTATCTATCTCAGTCTGGTCCTATCTATCTATCTATCTATCTCAGTCTGTTCATATCTATCTATCTATCTATCTATCTATCTATCTCAGTCTGTTCATATCTATCGAGCCATCTATCTATCTATCTATCTATCTATCTATCTATTGATCTCAGTCTGTTCATATCTATCGAGCCATCTATCTATCTATTTCAGTTTTCTCTTATTTATCTATCCATTGGTCACAGTTAATTCATATCTATCTTCTATGTATCTATGTATCTATGTATCTATCTATCTATCTCAGTCTGTTCCTATCTATCTATCCATCTATCTATCTGTTTTAGTCTGCTCTTATCTATCTATCTATCTATCTATCTATCTATCTATCTTTTTTAGTCTGCTCTTATCTATCTATCTATCTATTTTGATCTGCTCTTATCTATCTATCTATCTGTCTATCTATCTATCCCAGTTTGTTCATATCTATCTATCTATCTATCTATCTATCTCAGTCTATTCCTTTCTATCTATCTATCTATCTATCTATCTATCTCAGTCTGTTCATATCTATCTTGCCATCTATTTATCTATTTCGGTCTGCTCTTATCTATCTATCTATCTATATCTATCTATTTTGGTCTGCTCTTATCTATCTATCTATCTACCTATCTGTCTATCTATCTATTGATCTCAGTCTGTTCATATCTATCTAGCCATCTATCTATCTATTTCAGTTTTCTCTTATCTATCTACCTATCCATTGGTCACAGTTTATTCATATCTATCTTCTATGTATCTATGTATCTATCTATCTATCTCAGTCTGTTCGTATCTATCTCTGTTCACATCTATCTATCTATATATGTCTCTATCTATGTACCTCTCTTATATAAAACCGTATGAATCTATATCACATTTATCTTGTAAGAGTGTAAAGAGCTCTCCGGCATTCTCGTAGTTAGTAAACATGATGACAAAATCAAAATGCTTCTGAATATTTCATATCTATCTATCTATCTATCTATCTATCTATCTATATATATATATATATATATGTGTGTGTGTGTGTGTGTGTGTGTGTGTGTGTGTGTGTGTGTGTGAGTAAAAATGGAATTTGGAAATGAATCCGACAATATGAGAAATAATGAATAAAGAAAAGAAAGAACAGAATTGATAATAAAAGATGAATTTAATCAATATCACTTACACATGTGTTTCGGTCAGTTCATCTTTCTGTACACGATTCAAACTATTATTATCATTAAATAAACAAATGGAATTTTATCATTATTTGAGTGTGTGTGTGTGTGTGTGCATATGAAGTAAGTTGGTGGGGTGGCCTAATGTCGGTATCAGCCAGACAGCGAGGGCATCTATAACCTTTTTACTAGCGCTAGACAAAGGATGTGATGTCTGCGTCTTCGGTGGAGCACCACACCTACGATCAGCTCCTCACTTCATCACACAAATCCCTGTACTACTCATAAGCTGAGTTGGCAAGGGTCGGTATCGAACCAGGAAACTTGCGATTTCTAGGTGACTGAGTGCTCTACTGACTGAGCTAAAACTATCTGACAAAAATTTTCTCTCTCTCTCTCTCTCTCTCTCTCTCTCTCTATATATATATATATATATATATATATATATATGATACTTCATATTTGTCATTCTAATAATCAATTTCCCATCCACTCTTGGGCGCTGAAACTATCTGTACAAAACAAAAGTGGCTACTCTGATTAGATGGCAAGATAAAAAATAAGTAGTTTTCTATCTATCTCAGTCTATTCCTTTCTATCTATCTATCTATCTATCTATCTATCTATCTCAGTCTGTTCATATCTATCTTGCCATCTATTTATCTATTTCGGTCTGCTCTTATCTATCTATCTATCTATCTATCTATCTATCTATTTTGGTCTGCTCTTATCTATCTATCTACCTATCTATCTACCTATATATATGTATATATATATATATATATATATATACGTCTATGCGTGTTTGTCTGTGTGTGTGTGCCTGTGTCTATGCTCAATATGTTTACTCGTATTACCCGTACACACACACACACACACACACACACACACATATATATATATATATATTATATATATATATATATTGAAGAAATAGATACAATAGAAACCTACTCGAGTTTCATCGCTAGAATCATCAGGGTTAAATCCACTGAATTAATCGAGTTACCGATTAATTGCAGCTGATCACACGTTATCAATCGGTAACTCGATTAATTCAGTGGATTTAACCCTGATGATTCTAGCGATGAAACTCGAGTAGGTTTCTATTGTATCTATTTCTTCAATAAATTTGCTCTACTTTAAATTGAGCACTTTGTATTTATTTTATCACGGACTTATCCCCTGGATCCTGTGCACCTCCAACGATCGTGCCCATATTCACCGGTAAGCCACCCTTTATATATATATATATATATATATATATATATATATATATATATATATATATAATCAAGATATTGAAAATATTAAGCACTCATCAGGAAATAGTAGAATAAAAGAACACAACACAAGGAATGTTGTTGTGGAAACTTTTTAAAAATGAAGAACATTTTAGAAGCATTTACCCATATATATATACATATATATATATATATATATATATATATATATATATATATATATATATATATATTATTTGTGTGTGTGTGTGTGTGTGTGTCTGTGTGTGAAGAAAAGGAAGTGAATCCGACGGTATGTAGTATATTAAGAAAGAGTGAAAAAACACAGGTTTAAATGAGTTAAGTGGTGAGTTTATTGGTCGACGCTGCAGTGTTTCGATCTATTAATTAGATCATCTTCAGGTCATTTGTTGGTATATGGAAGGTAATAAGAAATTTTTTTATCACAGAATAACGAGAAAAGCGAGTGATAGTCCTTGTTTATCAGTCTGTTTAAAATTTGAAGTTTGAAAAAAGAAGTTATTATATAACAGGTCTATTTTCATATTGAGCACTCTTCCAATAATACTGCATTTTGACACACCATTTTGTGTCAAAATGCACTATTACTGGAAGAGTGCTCAATATAAAAAACAGAGCTGTTATATAATATAATAAAATAAATATATAAAGGTATTGCATATCTATTTATTTGATGACAAAGGAACAGTCACAAACTACTTGCACTTACGCATGCATGAAACCTTTATATATTTATTTTATCATATATATATATATATATATATATATATATATATATATATATATATATAATTTAATATACCAAGCGTGTTGGTATATCCTTGCGGAGAGAAAAAAAACCAGCAGAAAGTTTGATTGTAAAAATATACTACCAAACATCAACCAGGAAGAACAAAATTTTTGAAAAAAAGAAAAGACCAAGATATTCGTACCAACAAAAAATAATCTATTGGTATAGTATTTGGCCAAAAGAAAAAACAATTTATATGTATATATATGTATATAAGATATATATATATTCATATAACCGCTAGGAGAAGCTAATTTGTAAAAAGTGCTCGATACCTAAGTAGACCCAAGTAATAAAGATAATCTACTGAGTCAAACGAACCTACTATTAGTTTCGCATAAAGCTCTTCAGGGCTAAAATCTGACTGAAGAAGAAAAGGAGCAAGACCAATAAATACTACTAACCACATTAATCATTTAAATTATCAAATCATACTGACCAATAAAAACACAGAACGCTATAAGTTTATTGTTTAATTAAAAAATATTTAATTTCTATATTAACTGATTTTTTTTATTTATTTATTTATTTTTTTTTTAAATCAGTTAATATAGAAATTAAATATTTTTTAATTAAACAATAAACTTATAGCGTTCTGTGTTTTTATTGGTCAGTATGATTTGATAATTTAAATGATTAATGTGGTTAGTAGTATTTATTGGTCTTGCTCCTTTTCTTCTTCAGTCAGATTTTAGCCCTGAAGAGCTTTATGCGAAACTAATAGTAGGTTC
>CM042178.1:13709495-13731995 GCA_023376005.1 Doryteuthis pealeii
GCTGAGTGACAACAAGTCCCCTCAGGTCTCCAGGACTCAGAAGTTATTCCTGCCGATCACAACAGTGCTGTAGTTTGGATGGTCTCGATTCTTCCTCTGATTTCCAATTTACCGAAATTCTTTACCAGAGCTTCGGGGACCGTTCCAAGGACACCAATTACAATTGTCATGATCTTCACCTTCATGTTCGACAGTTTCCTCGGTTCTCTGGCTAGGTCTAAGTATTTGTCTATCTTTTCGCTTTCTTCCATTTTCATTCGGTGGACGGCAAAATCCGCAGCAAAATCCACGAGATGACAGCTTCTCTTTTTCGTGTCAATGAATACTAGGCCCGGTCTCCTGGCCGGTATTAAGTGATCCCTCTGTACCTCGAAGTCCCAGAGAATGTTATGCGTCTCATTCTCCAAGACAGATTCAGGCTTGTGCATATACTATTTGGTTGTATGGTGAAAATGTGATTTCTTGCACAATTCCCAGTGATTAACCTTTCCCACCCAGTCGTGCCTAGTTTGTGCAAGTTTGCTGCATTCGCTTATAATATGATTAACCGTTACGTCTCTGTCTCCACACATACTACACTTGCTATTCTGTTGTGTCTTATCTATTTTTGTCTGTATATAGTTTGGTTTTATGGCATTGTCTTGTGCTGCGATCATAAGCGAGTCGGTTTCTCTCTCTAGGTTTCCTCTTCCATGTCTTCTGATGCGATATCTCTTGGGTTTGACGTTTGAAGTGCCCATGTAGTTGTTTTTCTTCCCACTTCTGTTTTTTTTGGTTTTTTTAATGTATTTTGGCATGTCAATGTGTTGCAATTGCTTTTCTTGATTTCTGTTTGTCAATATGTGCAATTGCTTTTCCTGCTGCAATTAGTCTTTCCCTACTTTTATTAGCATATTCGTCATGTGGTCGGATTGTCGTATCTACACTGTTCAATGTTCGCGAGAGCCTTTTCCCCTTCTTTTCTTGGCACATATAATCTATCTATGTTGTGTAATGTTTTGTGCATGGTCATTAGTTTTATTGTCCTTTGGTCCATCTGTCAGAGCTCCTCTCTTGTCCATTTAAGGAATGGTCCCGAGTATCTTACGAGAGGGACAACCTATGTGTTTATTCCCTTAATAAGGCTTCTGCTACATAGCTCTGTTTTTAGGAGTTTTCTTGTTCTTCTGGGGTATTCCTTTTCTACTTTTTTTAATTCATTTCTGTTTGTTTGATGACGTCTGCTTCTAATATTCCCAGGTATTTATAGTTCTCTTTTTCTCCAAGAGTCCTAATTTCTTCTCTTCGGTAGTTCTATTCCATTCGTTGTTTCAGTTTTTCCTTTCTCCATCCCTATACCTTGGTTGTATATTCTCATAGTTTGTTCCTTCTACACTCCCTCTCCTTCCTCTCTTTCTCTCTTCCTTCCCCTCCCTTCCTTCTTTTCCACCTCCCTTCCCACCTTTCTTCCCTTCCTTCCTTCCTCCCTTCCCTTCCTTCCTCTCTTTTCCCTTTCTTCCTCTCTTCCATTCCTTCCTATCCTTTCTCCCTTCTTTCCTCTCCCTCCCATTCGTTCCACCCTAACTTCCCTCCTCTCTTCCCTTCCTTCCTCTCTTTCTCCATTCCTTCCTTTCCTTCCACTCCATTCTCCCTACTTCCTCTCTTCCCTTCCTTCCACTCCTCCCTACCTTCCTTCACCCCTTTATCGCTTGCTTCCTCTCCTCCCTGCCTTCCACCCTTCCTTCTTCTCTTCTTACTTTACACCCTCCCTCTTCCTCTCTTTCTCCCTTCCTTCCCTCCTCCCTTCCTTCATCTCTTCTTCCTTCCCTCATCTCTTTCCTCTCTTTCTCCCTTCCTGCCTTCCACCCTTGCTTTCTCCTTTCCTTCCCCTCCCTCCCTCCTTCATCTCTTTCTCCTTCCCTCATCTCTTTCCTTCTTCTCCCTCCACCCTTCCTCCCCTTCCTTCCAACCTCCTTCCACCCTCCCTTCCTCTCTCCTCCTTCCTTCCACCCTTCCTTCTTCTCTTCTTTCATTCCACCTCCCTCTCCTTCCTCTCTTCTCCCCCATTCCCCTCCCTCCCTTCCTTCCTTCACCCTCCCTTCCTTCCTCTCCTCCCTCCCTCCCTTACACCCCTCCCTTTCTCTCTTTCTTTCTTCCTTCCTTCCTTCCTTCCCTCCCTCCCTTCCTCCTCTTCCTTCCTCCTTCCACCCTCTTCCCTCCTCTCTTCCCTTTCTTCCACACCCTCCCTTCCTCTCCTCCCTTCCTTCCATTATTTAATGTGTCATGCTTTTCATTTCATTTCTACCAAAAAAAATTAATGCCAAATAAAACGCGTCTTTTTCTCTCTCTCCTCTCTCTCTCTTTTTCTTTCTCTCTTTCTCTTTTCCGCCCCCACCCCCTTCCATCATCTCCATCGTCACATTTTTGTGCCTCATCCTTCCACTCTAATTGTCTGCCAAAAAATCTCGTACCCTTATTGCCAAATATTCTAAAATGGCGGACATTCTCGGGCGCAATATCAGGCAATCTCGACTTGGAGGCTGGTGAGTTCAAATTTCATATTTATCTGTTTCTCGAGGAATAATAAATAAATAAAACAATGACACACACACACACACACACACTGGCACACACACACACACACACACACACACTGCACACACACACACACTGGCACACACACACACACACACACACATGCGCGCACACACGCACACACTCAAACATACACACACATACACATACGCACACAAAAAATTACACACACATACACGCACACTCGCACACACACATATGCGGGCACACATACAAACAATTACGCACACACACACACACACACACACACACACACACGCATACACACAAAAAAATCACGCACACACTCACACACACATGCACACAAATAATCACACACGCATATACGCACATACACACGCACTTACATAATCACACGCGCACACACACAAACAATCACACACGTATACACATACACACACTCGCGCACGCATACACACACATATGCGCGCGCACACGGACATGCACACACACAAACAATCACACACACACTCACACACACACATGCACACAAACAATCACACACACATACAATAACGCACACATATACGCACACACACATACACACACGCATATACGCACACACATACACACACAGAAACAATCACGCACGCATATACGCACACACACACACACACACACAAACAATCACACACACACGCACACACACATACACACACAAACATTCACACACACACATACACACACAAATAATCACTCACGCATATACACACACACACGAACACATGCACTCATAACGACAACGTATACACACACAAACAATCACGCACACACACACGTACATACATACACACACACGCACGCACACAAACACACAAACACAAACTATCGCACACGTGTATACATACGCACACACACTAGCACATGTATACACACATAGGCACGCACACACACACACATATGCACACACACAAACAATCACATACTCACACACACACATACGCACACGCAGACAAACAATCGCACACACATATATGCATACACTCAGGCACACACACACACACACACACTATCACGCATACATACACAATCACACACACACACACACAAATAATCACACACACAAACAATCACATACGCACACACACACAGACACTCGCATACGCATACGCACAAACAATTACACACGCACACACACACACGCACACACACACGCACACACGTATACAGATATATACGAGCGCGCGTAACATACACCACACACGTGTGTGCGTGTATGTGTGTTTGTGTTTTAGTTAACATGCTCTTTGATGTATAAATATAAAAAGATCCTCGTTTGCCATTAGCAACACACACACACACGCACACGCACACACACACATATATATATATGTATATATATATATATATATATTGCAACTATTTTTGTATATGTCTCGCGGTCATGTGTTCTCGATATGGTCACGTGACAAAATAAATTTGCATAGCTTCAAGGATGAAGAGAAATGATAAGTATCATGTACTGTTTTTGCCTCCGGTGACAAAGATGAAACGTGCAAATTACTGTTTTTTTCCCCCCGCGGGGGGCTAGGGTGACTGTTACTTTCTGTATAGGTACAGTTTTAAAATTCAGCAGCTAAACACACAAAGAGAAAGATTTTTTTTTCGCGGGGGTGTTTATCTGTTTCAAAAGTCATTTGCAAAAGAATCGATTTATGTCTATCTATCTATCTACATATCCATCTATCTATCTCTCAATCTGTCTGTCTGTATCTCTGTCTGTCCATCTATCTTTTCTTATCTCTCTATCGATATAAATTTTGTATAACTTGTCGACAATATGTTATCAACTAAGCTTTGCTTAGTTGTGGCACAGAGCCGGATGTATGAGGCACCCAAAGAGGCTCGAAGTCAGTAGTAAGGATTTGCTAGTCTAGACGCTCTACACTTATCAACAAGATTAAATATACATTCATAAAAAAATATATATGTAGCAATATATATATATATATATATATATATATATATATATATATATAATATATTGCTACATATATATTGCTACATATATATTTTTTTATGAATGTCTATTTAATCTCATATCGAGAACACATGACCATATCGAGAACACACACACACACACACACACACACACACATATATATATATATATATATATATATATATATATTGCCACCATTTTTATATATCTCGCAGTCATGTGTTCCCGATATGGTCACGTGACAAAATAAATGTGCTTGGTTGTTTTTGGTTTCATGGCATATCAATCCATTTCGGGTCATTTAAGGCCTAATTTTGATATGTTGGTTTCTTACAGTACCTGTTGTTGGTTAATTAGTCGCCCATGTAAGTATTAAACAGGCTCACTGCTGCTTAACCTTGGTATTGTAGGCATTTTTTTGTTCACAGTTATATGGTTTCAAGTATTCTCATCCAATGCTAACAATTTTAAAATTTGACGCATGGCCAAGATCCTTCAGTGTGTTTCATTGTAGTCATAACCACACACACACACACACACACACATACACACACACAAATCCCACAAATTTCTACATTCCACTGTGTCCGCCACAACACTAGACTAATACATAAACACTAATGACCTATTTCCACACCAGCCATGCCTCAACCCAAACAGCACGACGCATTATTCTTTACTCTTTGATCTTTCCTTCCTTTGATCATTCTCCCTTCCTCTCTGTCTCCCTTCCTTCCTCTCCTCCTTTCCTTCCATTCTCCCTTTTTTCTTTTCCTCTTACACTCCATGTCTTCTCTGCTCCCTCATATTTGCAATCCTCTCTACCGCTTTCATCCTTCCTTGCTCCCTTCTTCATCGCACATCTACCTTTCTTTCTCACTCTTCCACATATACCTTTATATCCCCCTCATTTATATACCAATCTGTATAAATATAGATTATCTATAGGTATAAGATGAACGCAAAATTGTTACTATTACTTATGACCTTTCCTAACAAGAACATCAACTTCCGGTAAATTTGACCAATGAGAGACGATGACAGAAAGCATTTAAGATCGTTTGCAATTGTCCTTAAATCAACTATTGGTTGAACTTTATGCCAGATTAACACCAGAGGAATTCTACAGAACTGAATCCCAGCAACTGAAGAAGTATTGCAGCCATTTTTTGTCTGCAAGTTTTGTCCTTTTTTTTCCTATTGCCGGATTATTTTTGTAATATCTGGCGAAAATTGGCTGATGTATTTGCCATATGTCATAGACCAATTGTTGTATGATTTCAAAATAGCCTGAAGATGGCCCACGATAGAACGGAAAGTACTTGGTCTATGACATATGGCAAATACATCAGCCAATTTTCGCCAGATATTACAAAAATAATCCGGCAATACGAAAAAAACAAAGGACAAAACTTGCAGACAAAAAATGGCTGCATTATTCAACAATAAATGCCTACAAGAAAAAATCTGCCTAAATACACACACACACACACACACACACACATATATATATATATATATATATATATATATATATATATATATATATATATATATATATATAGAGAGAGATAGATTGATAGATAGATAGATAGATAGATAGATATAGTTAAGAATTAATGGAAAAATGATTGAAATAAAAAGATTTTAAATGAATGAAATGAATGGAATAAATGGAAAATCTTTTCCAAAGGATCTCTCTCAAGGGGAAAAAGACATTTTTAAGAGAAATCCGTAATGGAAAATCCTTTTCATTTTTACTGGACTTTTTTGAAGCATTAGATTAATATATAAAATATCGGAGAAGATAATGAGAAATTTAAAACTAAAAAATCAAAACTGAATAGAATTAAATAGATGTCTTACCTTTGTGAAGTTCTGTTGGATTTTTTCAGTGATATAAGGTGTGTGCTAGTTCCCGGCCTATACTTATAGACTAGGCGAGATCATGTGGTCTGTTCCTTAGCCAATCGCTGGCCATACTGCGTGGCTGATACATTACTTAAGCGCTGATTCTTTCTCAGTCTACTGGCAACCTTCTACGAGGGAACCTAGGATTCTCTACCTGAGAGGATTACCAAAGGAACCAAATTGGAGGACTCTCTACCCAGAAACAACTGGCCAATTATGGCCCTTAAAAACCTAACAAGTTCTGTTGAGAAATGATTCGAATTTTTTAATTGTAGCCGATTTTGTCTGTTTTATATCTGGTATTTATTGTAACTTAATTCATATCTGAATTTAAGATAAAAACGGTCAATTGGAAGAATTTAAACAACTTTTACAGTTGTAAAATAAACAAATAAATAAAAGAGAATATCTTCAATTATTTTTTTTTTTAATTATAGGTTATTTATTCAGATTTAAATTGATGAACGATTTAAGAAAACTATATTATATGGTTTTTAAATTTAAATCGATGAAATAGAATAAAATGAAAATATTTAAACTATAAAGGGTAAAGTGTTATTTTTTCCTTTATCAATAATTTTTGACTCACCGTAATTTTAAGAGGGTGTGAATTTTTTAAGAATTAATTATATATAAAGATAAATACTTATTATTATAGATATATTACATAATTTGAATTTGTTAGCATAAGTGTTCATTTCTTACCATAAGTATATATATATATATATATATATATATATATATATATATATATATAGAGAGAGAGAGAGAGAGAGAGAGAGAGAGGGGGGTTATGATTTCGTGTATGCTCCAAGATTTACTGGTCAAGAGTATATTCTAAAAATAATTAAACGTAATGGGGTTTTTTTTCAAAGTATTGGAAAATAAAAATGAAAAATATACAAGTTTAGAGGGTTAGAATTCAAAAGGCTAAAAGAGACTGTATAATAGGGTAGGTCGATTTTGGAACTGTAACGTCTACTGTGGGGCGAATGTAGCAAATTAACGTAAATAATTACCCCACAAAATGGTTTTCTTCAAAACTTTGCCCTCATTTGAGAGAATGGATTTTAATCTTTTAAAATGTTATCCTTGTTATAGTATAATTAATGAGGTTATAAAGCAGCAAATCATAGGTGTCGGTAGTGATGGAGGCATTTTTCTAATTTTAATTCTAATTATAATATCTTAATCATAATTAATCTTAATAAAATAGATTTCGGTTTTAAATATGGAAATTTCTAAATTTTCTACCCAATTTCTGGGCCAAATTAACGGATTTGGTTTGGTTTTGGTTTTGTTTTGTTTTGACGGCATATCAACCTCAATAGGTTATTTAATGCCGATAAAGTTTTGAAATAAATCAATTCTTAATGGATAATACAATTTTTTTATAAATACATTTTTCTATTTAACCCATAGATGGGACCCTAACAGGTACTACCACTCGGGGGTCAGAGTAGACCAGGGAGCAATGGTGATGAAGGGGTGCTCCACATTCCCTAAACCTCCAAAACTGTAATCTCACCATCAGATAGAGTTTAACGTCATTCCCAGGACATGTAGACCCTCAGTCACTGCCCTCTAGCACGCATATGATAAAAAGGCCAGGGGCTTGCCATAAGGGCAATAGGGTTGGGAAAATCCTATAGTTGCTAGGGCTTGATGTGACCAGCCGATTAATCGGAGGGGGCCTCTCCGACCGCCCGTCTAGCCCAAGATAGGGCCAAAGTGGAGTATTGCAAGTCATGAACTGCTCATGCACCTGGGCTCTATCCTTAAGCATCACGGGTCGTCACCCACGACTAACAGGCGGCCCCATTGGGGGAGTCTTACTCCTCTGCAGAGGTGCAGTCAGTGCATTCTAACGCCCCAGCCGACAGGGCGGCAAATTAACTGGTGATCTTTTATACTAATTCCTCAAACAATGATGCAAGTAAGAGATCTAGACTTTGGTATTAGTATTTATTATACAAACACACAATTTTCGATGTTTCAGAGAATTTGATATTAAAAAAAGTGAAAAATTGACCTACCCTACTGTATAACCAACCTTTTTTGTCCTCTTTTAAAAAAGACATTAAAAATATGTATTTTATTTTTCGCCAATGCTTAATTCACTTCCTGTTAAAATATATAATGCAGAATATATATATATATATATATATATATATATATATATATATATATATATATATGGATTGACATTGTGACCTATAAAGTGACCAAAGTGACCTATAAGGTTCATGATACGGCTCAAAAAATCCCATTGACCAGGCTAGTCTTGGAATCTGATCGTTCGGCTAGAAACCACAAGGTTCCTAGTTCGATACCGGTCCCCGCCAACTCAGCGTATGAGTAGCACAGGGATCTATGCGGTAAAGTAAGGAGCTAATGGTAGGTGTGGCGCTCCACCTCAGATGCTAAAAACAATCTCCTTGGTCTAGCGCTATTGAAAAGGGGATAGACTCCCTCGCTGACTGACTGATACCGACTTTAGGCCGCCCCGACGACTTTACTTTTACTTTATGGTGCCATATAACGAGCTAAGGTGTTCGCATCCTGGATTGACATTGGCTTAACACCCAAAGTGACCTATAAGGTTCATGATACGGCTCCAATATGTATATATATATATATATATATATATATATATATATATATATATATATATATTATGCTCCCAAAACCCAATAGTGCTCTCTAGTAGCGATTTTGATTGATTTTCATCGCCAGCATAAAGGAATGGTCGTCTGTTGTTTACAGATTTGATCTCTCTGGTGATCGTAAAGGGTATACAAAGATGTATGTATTTAAAAGAGTTAAAACACTGCTTCTTAATGGCAGCTGTCGGTGGCTGGTAGGTTAACGGATGAAAAGTCTGTCGGGGTTTCGCTCCTAGTAGGTGCTATGTCTAACTACACTGATCAGACGCGAAACGTCGAAACATGGTGTATATATTATATATATATATATATATATATATATATATATATATATATATATATATATAAAGTGTTTTTTATGGGTCCAACGGGAGAAAAATAGATATTCTATAAAAAAGAAGGTTTGCAAAAAGGATTATGTTTTTTTTAAACTTTATTAACTTACACATGCGACACTTGTTTCAGATCTGTTATCTTCTTCAGTCATTGAATTATTATTTTGCAGAATATGTCCGATATTTGACAGGTTGTGTCAGTTTTTGTAACTTGTTTTTTTTTTGGTGTTTTTTTCAAAGTCACAAAAACACACACAACCTATCAAATATCGACATATTCTGCCAAAATAATAATTCAATGACTGAAGAAGATAACAGATCTGAAACACGTGTCGCATAAGTAAGTTAATAACATTTAAAAAAAACATAATCCTTTTTTCAAACCTTCTTTTTTTATCATATATATATATATATATATATATATATATATATATATATATATATATATATAACATGATCCCACAAACTTAGCCACATTGCGGGGGGGGGTGATTTTACACCTCTGCAGGCGGGGTATTCTTCTGCCCCAGCCGACAGGGCAGAATAGAAGGAGGTGTCCGTTGACATTTACAAATATATATATATATATATATATATATATATATATTATATAATATATAATATATATGTATATGTTATAATATATATATATATTATAATATATATATATATATATATATAGAAGGAGGTCTCCGTTGACATTTACAAAATATATATATATATATATATATATATATATATATTATAATATATATATAAATATATATATATATATATATATATATATGTGTGTGTGTGTGTGTGTGTGTGTGTGTGTCCGTTGACAGTTACAAATATATATATATATATATATATATATATATATATGTGTGTGTGTGTGTGTGTGTGTGTGTGTGTGTGTGTGTAGTTTGGATGGTCTCGATTCTTCTTCTGATTTCCAGTTCACCAAGATATTTTTCCAGATCTTTGGGGATCGTTCCAAGGGCACCAATCACAACTGGTTCGACCTTCACCTTCATGTTTCAAAGTTTCCTCATTTCTCTGGCAAGGTCTAAGTATTTGTCTATCTTATTATTATTATTATTATTATTATTATTATTATTATTATTGTTTTTTTTCCTTCCAGCGTAAGCTGGTGGCTTTTCACTGGATGCTGAGTTACAACAAGTCTCCTCAGGTCTCCAAGACTATTCTGGTTATTCTAACTGATCTTAACGATGTTGTTGTCTGGATTATCTAAATTCTTCCTCTGATGTCCATTTCCTCTAGTCTGTTTTCTAAACTCTTGGAGACTGTTCCAAGTGTATCAACTACACATGGTATTACTTTCACCCTCATATTCCACAGTCTTTTCAATTCTCTAGCAAGGTCCAGGTATTTTCGTTTTATTTCAACTTAACTCTGCTGGGATTGCAAGATTTATCAGTTGACACCTTCCTGGTTTCTTGTTAATCAATACAAAAAGGTCTGGTCTTCTGGCTGGGATAAAGTGATCCGTCTTTATCTTAAAGTCACAGAGAATGTCATTCATGTGTTTCATTCTCAAGAACTAATTCTGGTTAATGCATATACCATTTTGTTGTATGGTCGAAATTTAGTTTTTGCACAATTCCCAGTGGATCATCTTTCCAACCCAGTCGTGTCTAGCCTTGTATTCTTGTTGCGCTAATTTGTTGCATTCGTTTAGTACGTGGCTTATTGTCTCGTCTCTGTTTTTACACACTCTAAATCTGTTCCGTTGTGTCTTATCTATTTTTGCTTTTATATAATTTGTTCTATGGCATTGTGCTGCAATTATGAGTGACTATGTTTCCCTCTTGGGGTTTCCTTTTCTTAATCCCAATTTATCGTTTGAAGTATCCACATATAATATTTTCTTCACATATCTGTTTACTTGTTTTTGATGTTTTTCTGTTTGTCCATATGTTGCATCTGCTGTTATTGGCTGTCGTAATTAATATTTCCTTGCTGTTTTTTTGTATTCTTCAACTGTTATTATTATTATTATTTACTCCTTTTGAGTTTCACATCAGTGTTAGCTGATGGCCTTTCACTGGAGTCTGAGTGACAGCAAGCTTCCTCAAATCTCCAGGACTCTTCTGAGTATTCTGACAGATTGCAGCAGTGCAGTGTTCTGAATGGTTTCAATCTTTCCTTGATTTCCAAACTTTCCAACCCTTTTCCAATCCTTTTGGGACCGTTCCAAGCGAACCAACCACAATTGGTATAACTTTGATTTTCCATAACTTTTTCAGTTCTCTGACAAGGTCCAGATATTTGTCCATTTTCATTTTCCTTCATCTTTACCCTGTAATCTGCCGGCACTGCAAAATCCACCAGTTGACAAGTTCTTTCTTTTTGTTTATCAACACTTGGTCTGGTCTTCTTGCTGGGATAAGGTGATCGGTTTTTTTTTCAAAGTCCCAGAGAATTTTATGTTTCGTTCTCAACAACAGATTCTCGTTTATGCATATACCATTTTGTTGTATGGTCAAAATTTAATTTTTTGCATAATTCCCCGTGGATCAACTTCCCAACCCAATCATGTCTAGTTTTGTATTCTCGTTGTGCTAGTTTGCTGCATTCGCAGAGTATATGGTTTACAGTCTCATCTCTATTACCGCAAGTCTACATTTACTATTTTGTTGGGTCTTATCAATTTTCGCTTTGATATAGTTTGTCTTTATGGCATTATTTTGTGCAGCAATTATAAGTGATACAATTATTATTATTATTATTATTATTATTATTATTATTATTATTATTATTATTATTACACGTTGAAGACTATTTTTATTATTATTTACATAGTTTTTCAATCTATCAATAATGGAGATTCGATCTCAATTTGTCTGTAATTGAAACTAACGTTACTGCTTACGTCACATTACACAAAATCGTGAATACATAGAATAAAAAACAACCTTATATTATATACACTCACAATTTGAGTATGGAACATTAGACAGTCCTTATTGTTTTTTTTTAAAACAAGTTCTGATTAATACATGCTCGGTATTATATATTTATATATAGTTTGTTTAATTTTAATATATATTTAGAATTATCTAATGTATAGAGTTTTACTAGAAAAATAATTTACAAACAGGTATTAGTCATTTTTTTCAGTATTAAGAGATTTACTAAAAATTTTACAAATAAATAATTACCTACGATTTTGTGTAAAATGTATGTGTAAAATATGCAAAATAATTATTTAATTAATGATTAATAGATGCGCGCAACATTCTATTTAAAGGGAACATAATTATGTCTCCATTTCAAATTGTTTTATTTTTTTAAAATCTTTTAACATTTTTTTAATCGATTTGATGGTTTTACTTACTATTGATACACAACCTCTGACATTGAATTTCCTAGACAATGTCTTTCAAAAATTAATTTTTACACCACCCTGGGGTTTTTTGTGTTTTTTTTTTTTCTGGTATTAATGATAATGGTCATATAACTTTATTTAAAACTAGATACAATCAAAATAAGTCAATTTTTGTTTATTTATTTATTTCTGGATGAAGGCTTTTCAATCAGTCTTTCAATCAATTTATCTATAAATCTATTTATCTCTCAATATACAAGGTGTGTCAAAAAAGTATCGAGATTTTTTGTACATTTTGACACATCTTGTATTCTGAGAAAAAAAATTAACGTTCCATTCATTGTTCATTTGTATCTTGGTTAATACAGCTTCAAACTCTGCACTTTCATGATACACATTTTATTCTTTAAAAAATTTTAAAAATTGAGATCTATTCATTGTTCATTTCTATCTTGGTAAATACAGCTTCAAACTCAGCACCTGTTTGACACACTTTGAATATCTCTATTAATCTATCAATCTATCTATCTCAATTTGTTCCAATCTATATATAGTCATATCTATCAATCTACTAAGGCGTTTATATTATATATATATATATATATATATATATATATATATATGAAGTGGTCAAACGATGTGTTTGAATGGCGATGGCCGAACATTTTTAGGGAGATTATGTGCTTAATTAAAATCATACCTAATTTTTTGATTAATTAATTATAATTAAATGAATTAGGCGTGCATATCGGTTTAAATGTAAAGCGTAAACAAATCGAGAAAAAGTCGATCTCTGTATGTACATTTCAGCCCATTAGGCCTCAACAGCAGAGCTATAGACAGGGCAGTGCTTTGTGCGCGATTCGAACCCTACCTGTCAGACTGACAGGTGGACATTCTAACCACTACACTAGCTGGCTTCCCCAGAATCTCTCGTTTATTTTAAACTGATATGTATATCGCACTTTTTGGGTGACTTATGGCACGACAGTATGAACTGGTCAAACGATGTGTGTGAATGGCGAAGGCCGACAATTTTTAGGGAGATTAAGTAATATATATATATATATATATATATATATATATATATCGACCATCCGCAGGAGCAGGATTCGACACAAGTTCAATTTCTTAATCGATTTTAAAAAGCTCAAGTATCAAGTATTATTTTCTTTAAGTTTAATCTTGTTAGGTTTCTTTTTTAAAAAATTAAACGACCAATTGTCAATTGAATTGACTTACTTATTGGCAATAAAGATATGTTAATTTTCTATTACACCAAAAATACTGTAATTTTATTTATAGTTGAAGAGTATCCAACAAAAACGGATATTATTAGGTATTATTCATTTAAAAAATCTACATCAATTAAACTCTTGCTTTTTTATTTATTTATTTATTTATTTTCCAGTTCTGGAATTAGTTTTCAGAAATAGTGTACAATGCTAATGCATTTTCATAGTAAAAATCATTTCGAATGCATTTTTATAGTAAAAATCATTTCCAATGCATTTTTATAGTAAAAATCATTTCCAATGCAATTTTATAGCAAAAATCATTTCCAATGCATTTTTATAGTAAAAATCATTTCCAATGCAATTTTATAGTAAAAATCATTTCCAATGCATTTTCATAGCAAAAATCATTTCCAATGCATTTTTATAGTAAAAAATCATTTCCAATGCATTTTTATAGTAAAAATCATTTCCAATGCAATTTTATAGTAAAAATCATTTCCAATACATTTTTATAGTAAAAAACATTGTACAATACATTTTCATAGCAAAAATCATTTCCAATGCAATTTTATAGCAAAAATCATTTCCAATGCAATTTTATAGCAGTGAAAAGAAGATAGACTCCCTTGCTGTCCAGCTGATATCGACAATAATTTGCAATTAAAAAAGAAACCAGAATTAACATTAAAAATACTAGTTAAAACTTTTTAAAAGTCTATTTAATCTTGTTAATAAGTGTAGTGCGCCTTGCTAGACTGGCAAATCATTGCTAGTGAGTTACGTCTCACTGGGTGGCGCATACACCCGGCTCAGTGCCACAACTAAACAATGCTTAGTAGAAAGCATTGTCAATAAGTATGAGAAAATATTTTAATGTGCAAATCATTAATAAATTTCACAATCATTTAAAAAACCTAAGACCTTCATTCGCAATATCAATGCATATATATATATATATATATATATATATATATATATATATATATATAACATAAATTTTTATTTATTAATTTGTTAAACCTTCATTAGGTCATTAGGATGTAAGTATATAACAGGAAAGTGTATACAGGGAAACCCACATAGCCGTTGGCTAGCCTTAATCCGGACTACCTATGGGCAACCATCTCAATGGCGTAATGGCCTGCCTATTCCTAGAATTTTTAGAATTAGACACCTTCAAATACAGACTACCCAACAACTGTACATATTTTAGATACATAGACGACATATATATATATATATATATATATATATATATATATATATATATATATACTTTCAAAAAAACAAAAACTTAACAAACCTTCGATTAGAACTCAATAGAGGCGGGTGAAAATGTTGTCTCGTAGATCCATTATTGTTGAGTCGTGGGTTCGGTCCTCACAGGATGCCATTAAAATCCCTATTTACAAAGAGACTGAAAAAAAACCCAGAATAGAAAATGTTTTTCTTTTCTTTCTTTTTTATAAGACCAATCCTGGGTATTGATAAAGAAAAATCCTCGTATAAATCTATTTGCATCAACATGAACATAGATATTTGAGGTACAAGGGACATCGGTGATCCTAAATAGAATCATCACCTACATACCAGTCAATTGTATATATACTTACATATATATATATATATATATATATATACTTACATATATATATATATACCCCTCCCGTTCTTACAACTTGTGCCCCCCTCCCACAAAAAATCCCTACTGCAACGCTTGCTCAACCGCTACCTTTCCTACAACCTCCCACTACCAATAGGTATTACCTCCCACTTCTAATTCCTTGCTACTACTCGTTCTCGTTAAAAACGAGACACAAAACCATACCATCGTTTCTTACCTGAGGATGGCAAATTGTATTGCCGAAAGCGCTCGTTTTCAAACCTTTGGTGGACTGTTATACCAGTTACACCCTGACACCAGAAAGATGGCCCGAAAATTGGAACGGATCAACCAAAAACTTGTCCGACAGGAATTGTCTGTACAGTTCAACAAAACTTGTATAAAAGAAAAAATGCTGCCAAAATACACTTTATATATATATATATATATATATATATATATATATATATATATATATATATATATATAAAAGAAGGTCCGCAAAATGTATTTTGTTCTCAGAAAAAAAATTTTAATTTATATGTAAAACAAAAAGAATTAAAAAATTTTTCTGAGAACAAAGTACATTTTGCGGACCTTCTTTTTTTTATAAAATATTGAATTTTCTCCCGTTGGAACCAGAACAACATTTTATATATATATATATATATATATATATATATATATATATATATATATGTATGTGTGTGTGTGTGTGTGTGTGTGTGTGTGTGTGTAAGTATATATACAATTGATTCTTATGTAGTTGATGATTCTATTTAGGATCATCAATGTTTCTTGTACCTCCAAAATGTATGTTCATGTTGATGCAAATAGATTTATACGAGGATTTACCACTGATTTTATTTAAACCTGTGTTTTTTTCAAATTTCTTACTATACTACAATATATATATATATATATATATATATATATATATATATATATATACTAGCAAATATATGCACCCTCCGGGTGCAAGTATTTAAGTTTTAATATAATAAAATATCATATTAAATAGAAAGGCTAATGAAACTGAATAAGAATGCAGATAAAAAGATTTGGAACAGAGGGGGTATGATTGAAAAATAGAACAACTTTGAAACTAACTCTTCCATCATTTTCCGTTATTCCCGTCTTTCATTGGTAAATTTTCCTAATTCAACTATTTAGTTAAAATAGGAAGTAAAGAATAAATTTACAGTTATTTCGTCTTGTTGGAGAATTTCTTTTAAGATTTATCCCCGAGATTTTTGCTCATATTCAATAAGATAAAACCAAACAATTAGAAATCAATAATACTATGCATATATTTATTAAAATCAAATTTTAAAGATCAATATACAAATTAGCTTTTCCATTCGCACTGTAAACCGCTATTTTGATGTATATACAAATACAATTACCTGTTATTAGTATCTATATATGGTCAATAGTATTAATCATGTATAACAATTTTATTAATAATTGAGGTTTAGATAAAAATAAAATCATGGAGAATGTGATGTAAATAATTAAAGGAATTGTGACTTGAGTAGTGATATAGTTTCGGTTACAGACAGAAAAACACACAATCTCCATTATGATAAGATATATATAGTATGGTAAGATAAGTAAGTATATATATATATTGAGGGGCCGGGTTAGCTCAGTCGGTAGAGCGTTCGGCTAGAAACCACAAGGCTGCTAGTTCGATACAGGTCCTCGCCAACTCAGCGTATGAGTAGCACAGGGATCTGTGCGGTAAAGCAAGGAGCTGATGGTAGGTGTGGTGCTCCACCTCAGACGCCAAAACAATCTCCTTGGTCTAGCGCTATTGAAAGGGGGATAGACTCACTCGTCGACTGGCTGATACCGACTTTAGGCCGCCCCGACTTATATATATATATATATAATATATATATATATATATATATATATATACGTACATACATATTTATAAAGTACTCGAAAAAATGAATTTATTCTTGATCTTAATGACTTAATGACAGGTTTATGAAAATTGGAACGTTGTAACATTGACTTCATAATCAAGAATATATCCGTCATCTTTAGAGTACTTTTCCGATTAATATATATATATATATATATATATATATATATATCGGCATTTCATTCATAGGAAATAAGAAGAGAATTATAACCACACAAATAAAGAAACATAAGCACGTCATTTCTGAAAATACACTCTGATGATGAAGCTCTAGCTTTGAAATCGATTA
Organism: Doryteuthis pealeii; assembly: GCA_023376005.1. Lineage (NCBI taxonomy): Eukaryota > Metazoa > Mollusca > Cephalopoda > Myopsida > Loliginidae > Doryteuthis > Doryteuthis pealeii. The sequence continues at coordinate 13,727,324 of CM042178.1, forward strand.
GACATATAAAACATCGTTTTGTCTTTATTTTTTACGCATTGTATTGCCTTTGAATTTTATATTTTATATATATATATATATATATATATATATATATATATATATATATATATAAATATATAATATAATATAATATATAAAGGTTTTACACAGCTATTTATTTGGTGACAAAGGAGCATTCACGACCATATTGGTTTCATGCGAGGCAATCGTCAGGTGAAGATATTACAAATGCAAGGAAAATCGAAAAAATTGCAAAAAATTTCAGAAAATGCAATAGACATGTGTATGATTGGGTAAAGTGATGTGCGTATTTGCAATTTTTTCGATTTCCCTTGCATTTGTAACATGTTCACATGATGATTGCCTCGAATGAAACCAATATGGCCATGAATATTCCTTTGTCACCAAATAAATAGATATGTAAAACCTTTATATATTTATTTTATCATATTATATAACAGCTCTATCTTATATTGAGCACTCTACCAATAATATTGCCTTTGGTACACACCGTTCCAGCAAAAACTGAAGCAGTGACCATCCCACACATTTATATATATATATATATATATTATATATATATATATATATATATATAGAGAGAGAGAGAGAGAGAGAGAGAGAGAGAGGTATGCCTAAACATGAATTAACCTAAGTAAATAGTCAGCTATATTTAGTTTTCAATGTAAATGTTCGTATGCCTAAACTATATATATATATATATATATATATATATATATATATATATATATATATATATATATATATATATATATAATTTGTATGTGTAGGTGTGGGGGTTTCGGAGTAAATAATGGAATGCAACCCAGGTAGAAAAAGATAGCCGCCAAAAGATAGATCAATATCTTAAAAGAATAGATCGAATCTTTCTTTGCAATTTAACCGCTGCATAAGTTTGGAGCTTTTTTAAGAAAAATTATGACCTCGTGCCAAAAAAACGAAATAAACATGATGCAAAGACTACTATCTATCTATCTATCTATCTATCTCATTCTGTTCATACCTATCTATCTCTTTTGCCGAAGAAATATTTCAGTCTATTTACACATCTATCTATTTATCTATCAATCTCTCTCTCTCTCTCTCTCTCTCTCTCTCTCTCTCTTCTCTCTCTCTCTCTCTCTTTATCTATCTATATATAATATATATATATATATATATATGTATATGCACTATATATATATATATATATATATATATATATATATATATATTAGCATAGATATAGCCATTTTATATCCTATAAACTTCCCATTTATTCCATTATATATATATATATATATATATATATATATATATATTATATATATATATTTAAAGTATATATTATTATTTTATTATCTATATATTTAATGGCTTATTTATTACCGATGGTTTCAAAGCATATATATATATATATATATATATATATATATATATATATATATATATATATATATATATATTATTATTATTATTATTATTATTATTATTTATAATCTTGCTTGAAGGCAATTACAATGCATATATCGCATAAAATTCGATAATCATAGAAAATAATCATGACAAGTGAATCTCGACAAAGTTTTGTTCGGTGTGTAGAACATCGTACAGACTTTTTCAACTTTATTAAGTCTCATCAGCGATGTATACTAACGATTTCCCTCCGACAGAAATCGAAACCTGGACTTCAGCAGGCATAGTCAGAGACGATACTACTTTATTCAACAATGCTTCTAAAAAAACAAACATACAAAATCTTATTTCCTTCACCGAAGAGCATAGGCCTGGTTTGTTATTGTTCAATCGACATCCCCGTACCTCATATGGTAGAGGCGTATCAGTATCATTGACAGGGTAATTTCGCAAGGATTTCCGGTGCGTATCGTCGCTGAAGCGAAAAAAACCAAGTCGCAGTTTGAGAGCTCAATGTGTGCTCTTAATGTTAGAGTCACAGAGCAAATATATAAGTAAAGAAATAACAAAAGACTTAGAGATTTAGCATTATAGTCTATTTCAGGGAGCTTAGACAAAGTGTCTAACTCTCCCGACTCATCAGATGCGAATAATGAATTCTTTATTACTTTAAAGGCATTTGAAAACAGATTTTTATTTTTCTATTTTTTTTATTTTTTAAATTTTATAGTCCTGTGATATGAATTCCAAACGAAATCCTTGATGTTGCAAAAAAAATGTTATGTTGTAGTTTCAAATATGAGCACTTCCGCCACAAGTGCAGTATGTGTCTTGTATGCATGGGTAATAATTAGTATCTCCCCGCAGTCAGTTTCACGCATGCGTCAGATGCCGTTGGCCTTCTTTGCTCTCTCACCTTCCAAGCCGGAGCTGGACAGATACCCCACTCTAATCCCAGTTCAACAGTTGATTGTCTTTATTGCTTACTTCCATGGATTTCCTTCAGTTGCCAAATTTTGAAAACGATGCCATCTTAAGATTTGGCTGTGAATCAAGAGTCCCTGGATGTAAGGACTAATTATGAATGTGAAAGCAATCTTCACAAATAATATAGATATTTCCAAGTGTCATCATGTGTGTGTGTGTGTGTGTGTGTGTGTGTGTGTGTGTGTGTGTGTGTGTGAAGAGATGGAAGTGAATCCGACGGTATGTAGTATATTAAGAAAATTAAAAAAACACAGATTTAAATAAATTGAGTGTTTCGATCTATCAATTAGATCTTCCTCAGGGCATTTGTTGATATACGGAAAGGTAATAATTCATATAATAATATTAAGGTAATATATTTAAGTGCAGTAATAATTCATGATATTTCTTTAAACTGCAAATTTTGAATAGACTGATAAACAAGGACATTCGCAGTTTTTCTCATTATTCTGTAATAAATTCTTTTTATTGATATATATATATATATATATATATATATATATATATATATATATATATATACTTGAAAGCAATTACAATGCATGTATCGCATAAAATTCGATACTTTTTCTCATAGAAAACGAACTTGACAATCCCGGCAAAGGATCGCTCGGTGTGTAGAGCGATCCTTTGCCGGGATTGTCAAGTTCGTTTTCTATGAGAAAAAGTATCGAATTTTATGCGATACATGCATTGTAATTGCTTTCAAGTAAAAATATAATATATACTTTATTCAACAATGCTTCTAAAAAAACAGCAAACATCCAAAAATCTTATATATATATATATATATATATATATATATTAGTAGAGGGAAAAGACACTTAACTTTTTCCTCTACAAATATTATCATTATTATTACTGCCCTATGTTTTTAATATATTGATCCCTTTTAGATTATTTACTGATGCCACTGCCACGGAAAGCAGCAATTGGATTCCATATATATATATTATATATATATATATATATATATATATATATATATCTTTCGCATTGATTTTTTCACATTTATTTTATCTTATTTTCCTATTAGGTTAGATTAAGTTGTCAAAATACGTAGACTTAGGGTGAAGGTCACCCAAAATATTGGATAAATAAAGCAAACCCTGAACAAAACAACGGTTATATATTAGAAATCTTTTTTTGTCGTTTTTAGTTCACTTTTTATATATTTACTATGCTTCCTGATATCACAGAAAACTTTCCGAAGAATAAAATTGATACACAACTAAATTTATATATATATATATATATATATATATATATATATATATATATATATATATTGTAATACAGGTACAAGTAATTACTCGAGTTTCACCATAAGGATCTTCAGGGTGTGCGTCTTTCGCGATAAACGGTTCGTAACGAACCGTTTATCACGAAAGACACACACGTGTAATCGACTGCTATTAATCAATATCTTGATTAATCCAGTGGATTTAACCCTGAAGATCCTTATGGTGAAAGTCGAGTAATTACTTGTACCTGTATTTCAATAAATTTGCTCTACTAACGTATTGAGCACTTTTTATTTGTTATATTGCTGTCTTACCTTTCTGAATTTTGCATCAACGAACCAATGTGATCATTTTTACCGGTAAGTCACATTTTCCAAAATAACACACACACACACACACACACACACACACATATATATATATAATATATATATTATATATATATATATATATATATATATATTCCGACCTTCTTGTATGTCTTATTTGTTTTTTTAATATCCCACATTTTGATGTTAAGAACAGGGGTTATATTGTAGAAAGCTGGGCATAGATTTACGAATAATGCTTTCCCAATTCTACTTTAAAAAGTCATTCAGAAAGAAAGAAAGAAAGAAAGAAAGAAAGAAAGAAAGAAAGAAGTTAATCTATCATATTAGTAAAAAGAATAAAAGAAAGACAGAAAGCTCTTTGACAGAAAGGAGGAAATAAAGAAAAGAAAGAAAGAAAGAAATTGATATCGTAGGTTAAAAGAAAGAAAGAAAGAATGAACGAAAGAATGAAAGAATGAAAAGATAGAAAGAAAAAAAAAAGAAATCGAGTAGACAAGAAGAAATTCAGTAAAGAAAGGAAGACATAAAAGAATAAGTAGATTAGAAGAAAGAAGGAACGAATGAAAGAAAAAAAAGAAGGAAGAAAGAAATTTAGTAATTAGAAGAAACAGTAAAGAAAAAGAAACATAAAATAGTACTAAATGAATGAAAAAACGAAAGAAAGAAAAAGGAAAGAAACAAACAAACAAA
>CM042178.1:13739495-13744495 GCA_023376005.1 Doryteuthis pealeii
GCCAGAGTGTTGGGATAAAAAGCAACAATAATAAGATGGATTGAAACTAGCAATAAAATAATAGTAATAATGAAGAGTGTATCTAGCCAGAGTGTTGGGATAAAAAGCAACAATAATAAGATGGATTGAAACTAGTAATAAATAATAGTAATAATGAAGAGTGTATCTAGCCAGAGTGTTGGGATAAAGCAACAATAATAAGATGGATTAAACTAGCAATAAAATAATAGTAATAATGAAGAGTGTATCTAGCCAGAGTGATGGGATAAAAAGCAACATAATAAGATGGATTGAAACTAGCAAATAAAATAATAGTAATAATGAAGAGTGTATCTAGCCAGAGTGTTGGGATAAAAAGCAACAATAATAAGATGGATTGAAACTAGTAATAAAATAATAGTAATAATGAAGAGCGTATCTAGCCAGAGTGTTGGGATAAAAAGCAACAATAATAAGATGGATTGAAACTAGCAATAAAATAATAGTAATAATGAAGAGTGTATCTAGCCAGAGTGTTGGGATAAAAGCAACAATAATAAGATGGAGTGAAACTAGTAATAAAATAATAGTAAATGAAGAGTGTATCTAGCCAGAGTGTTGGGATAAAAAGCAACAATAATAAGATGGATTGAAACTAGCAATAAAATAATAGTAATAATGAAGAGTGTATCTAGCCAGAGTGTTGGGATAAAAAGCAACAATAATAAGATGGATTGAAACTAGCAATAAAATAATAGTAATAATGAAGAGTGTATCTAGCCAGAGTGTTGGGATAAAAGCAACAATAATAAGATGGAGTGAAACTAGTAATAAAATAATAGTAATAATGAAGAGTGTATCTAGCCAGAGTGTTGGGATAAAAAGCAACAATAATAAGATGGAGTGAAACTAGCAATAAAATAATAGTAATAATGAAGAGTGTATCTAGCCAGAGTGATGGATAAAAGCACATAATAAGATGGATTGAAACTAGTAATAAAATAATAGTAATAATGAAGAGTGTATCTAGCCAGAGTGATGGAAAAAGCACAATAATAAGATGGATTGAAACTAGTAATAAAATAATAGTAATAATGAAGAGGTATCTAGCCAGAGTGTTGGGATAAAAAGCAACAATAATAAGATGGATTGAAACTGTAATAAAATATAGTATAATGAAGAGTGTATCTAGTAATATATAATAATAATAATAAAATATTATAATCATAAATAATAATAGTTATATAATATATAAATAATAATACTCATCAGTGTGTTAGGATTTTAAATGGATTAAAAACACCAATAAAAAAATCTCGAAAGCTGTTGAAAGAGAATGTGAATCTGACAGAAATTTTCGCTGATAAGAGCTTAATGCCTATTCAAGCAAAATGAAATGAATCCCTATAAATAGAATTTAAAGAAGGAAAGAAAGAAAAAGAAGAAACGACGAATAGGAAAAGTTCAATTTCGCCCTATATTACGAATTGAGTGTGTGTATGTGTATATAATATATATATATAATATTATATATATATAATTATATATATATATATATAATATAGTGTGTGTGTATGTATGTTATTTTACTATATAAATATATATTATATTACATATATAAGTAAAAGAAATACAAAAGATTTAGAGTTTAGATTTATAGTCTATTTTCAGGGAACTTAGACAAAGTGTCTAACTTCCTGACTATCAGATGAGTCGGGAATTTAGACACTTTGTCTAAGCTCCTGAAATAGACTATGATGCTAAATCCTAAGTCTTTTGTTTTTTTATTTATATATTTGCTCTGTGATCTAAACATTAGAGAAAGAGCTTCAAATGAGACTNACTCCTAACCTTCTTCTTTTTCTTCTTCTTCTTTCATTATTCTTTCGGCCTTTCTTTTGTCTTCTCTAGTATTATGTACTTAATTTTTCTTCTTCTCTTCTTCCTTCTTCTTCTTCTTCTTTTCTTCTTCTTCTTCTTCTCTCTATTATTCCTACCTCCTCCTCCTACTTCTTCTTCTTCTTCTTTTTCTTCTCACCCACCACACAAGCCAACCCCCTACCCACCCGCCTGATTCACTTGAACATTTTATTTAAATCTTAAAGCTTATTTATTTATTCATTTCCATTTATCAACTCCGCAAAAATTCTCAATCGTTAATATTACCGCAAGCGATTTTCAAATGAATGAAAACGAGATTTAATTTGTCGGCAAAGACATTTCTTCTCTACGAAACATTATCAATTGATTTTTTTTTTGTTTGTTTTCTTTTCTCTCTCTCTCTCTCCAAGAAGAGGTAGGAGGAGGAGAGTAGGATAATAGAAGAAAGAAGAAGAAGAAGAAGAAGAAAAGAAGAAGAAGAAGCTAGTAATAATAGAAGAAGACAAAGAAGGCAAAAGAAGAAGAAGGTGAAAGAAGAAGAAGATGAAAGAAGAAGAAGAAGAAGGCAAAAGAAGGTGAAAAGAAGAAGAGAAGAAGAAGAAGAAGAAGAAGAAGAAGAAGAAGAAGAAGAAGAAGAAGAAGAAGAAGAAGAAGGAAGAAGAAGAAGAAGAAGAAGAGAAGAAGAAGAAGAAGAAGAAGAAGAAGAAGAAGAAGAAGATAAATGAAAATGAATATAAAATGAAATAAAAAATCAGCACACGTAGAAAAATGCTATTAACGCATGACTTGTTGTCTGTCACTCACCAACTCTCGTCAAATCTCGCGTGAAAACAACGGCACAAATAAAAACGCACTAACGCCTATTGACGATGGTGTGAATGCCAGGAAGATTTGTTTAACCCTTCATCGCTCCAAAACGAGGCTCTTTAAATGATCTCGAGGCAGATGAGAAGGGGGGGGGGGAATTGCATTTAGATTTGACGTTCTGAAGAAAAAAATGGATGTTCGTTTAGGCTTTTCTTTTATCTGTGCCCCGTAGAATTAGCAGGAATTGTGGGTAATCTATTTATCTATCTCTTTATTTATCTATTTATATTTCGAAAGGTGAGTTATTCAATTAAATTGTTGATTAACAAGGACGTTTTTTTTTTAAATGAAAATGTTTAAATATACAGGGTGGACCATAATGATGGCACACATTTTAAATGCTATTTTTTCAGATTACAAAAGCGACACAGAGTACTAAGTATATTTATTACATAACTGATACACTGGAGTTTTACATGTGATCTAAGATTTAAATATTATGTCTTTGAGATGGTCACAATCATGAAGAAAACATTCAAGAGCTCGATTTCTCATATAATGTAAAGTGTGGTTTAGCGTACCAACTGGAATAGCTGCTATCTCTCTGCTGATGCTTTCTTTCAGTTCCATTGTCGTGTGGGGCCTGCCTTCGTATACTTGATCTTACAGGTAACCCCACATGACAGCGTGTTCCTCCGAAAATTAGACCTATCTGCAAAATAAGACCTTGCGTAATTTTTTGGATGATTTTAAGCCCTAGTTGAGAGCAATAACATTCCTGAAGATGGTGATATGATTATTTTTGAATTAATTTTCGTTAATGAGTTTTTGAATAAAAGAACATGTTAATGGTGAATAAATGTTGATCGTTTTTCGTAATTTCTCTTTATTTAGAAATTTCATAATTTGGTACCATTATAGTATGTGGCCTACGAATATATATATATATATATATATATATATATATATATATATATATATATATATATATATACACTTTGTCGTTAATTGTTTTATTTTCGTAGTTTCATCCGGATACACATGTTGATCGCAACGTCTTGTCAGGCGAGTGCCACTCCTTCAATCATTGTCCGTTCGTGAGCTCGTTGATCCCTTTTCAGTCCTATCAGTGACTTGCATATCTTTGAGCAAATTTGGCATTCATGACGATCGGTGTTGACTGAGATGACAGGCACGGTATATGCATCACTGTGAACTCTCATGTGACGCCTGAGACCACCGGTTGCTCGGCACACTTTAGTGCAACAGGGAAAGTTTTCATGTTAGGAATCAGAGTGTGATATTTGAAAGACACACATAGATACATGCATACATACACACCAACTGCCCTTTATATATGTATAGATAAGAATATCCCCCGAAAATAAACATTAGTGTTATATTTCGGAGTGAAAATTAGCATAAGCTCTGTCTTATTTTCAGTGAAATACAGTATAAAGACGTCCTCATCAGCAGGTCACGCTGACTACACAACTATCCACGACTCACACTGGGAGGTCTACTATGCAGAATCCAGAATCCGATTGATGTGTTCACAAGATAAAGTCAAAATTCGAATTCGCATAATTCTCTCCCTCCCCCTCTCTTTGTCTCTGTCTCTGTCTCTGTCTCTCTCTCACACACCACTCGTTCCAATCAGTCATCGAAGAATTGTCGGATGGTTTTGTGTTTAGATCTTTCTCGAAGCTTTTTGTTATAGTCCAAGTGATGCAGCCATATAGTAGCACTAATATATATATATATATATATATATATATTATATATAATATATATATATATATATAGAGAGAGAGAGAGAGAGAGAGATTAATAGTATAGGATAGATAGATAGATTAGATAATTATACAGGAAGATTTTATATAAAGATCACCGTATACAGAACTCCATATACTTTATATATATATATACTATACTGATTGATATATATATATATATATATATAGAATATATAAAGATAGAGAGAGAGAGAGAGAGAGAGAGAGAGAGAGCGAGAGAGAGGATGACTACCTCCAATAGTTTATAATATATAATATATATATATTGGCAGCATTTTTTTCTTTTAAACACGATTTGTTAAACTCTACGGACAATTCTTTGTCGGCGAGTTCTTGTTCGATCCTTTCTAACTGTTTGGCCATCTTTTTAATATTCCCGGTGGAATTGGATATAGCAATTGGAGTAGAAATTGACCAAGAGTTTTTGACGAGCGCTTTTAAAAGCGAGACAACGGAAACATTCCACCAGTTTCACACCTGATGATGGCATAAAGTCATGCAGAAGCGCTCGTGAAAAAACCTTTGGTGGGTTGCTAC
>CM042178.1:13746995-13749495 GCA_023376005.1 Doryteuthis pealeii
AATCCTATCTTTTATATAATAAAATAATTCATCTCCCTTTTAACACACTCATACATACACACACTCACACTCACAACCCCCCCATATATATATATATATATATATATATATATATATTATTATAATGGACATTCGGTGTCTGTCTATCTGTTTATAGTCAAAACCATTAGTACAATTTTATTGATTTATCTAATTTTAATTTCTAATTGTCTGTAAAGTTCAGGTGAAAACAATTGAAACGAGATGCCTTTCCCCCCAATTACTCACCGATACCTAAGCCCCTCAGTACCCTACATACAAAATATCCAAAATTATATTTTCCATTAGTTAAAATATAAAACACCTTAGTAGTCCTCCTTAGTAAATAATTTTCTAATTAACTTTTAACACATAAAGTCCCTTCCAATAAAAATCCATTACCTACAACAACAATTTTTTTTAAATTTTGCCTTAACCGGCAATATAAATATTAGTACATATCTCCCGAGTTCAATATCACTTACACTAACAATTCTAACACGACAGGTAAGTCATTTATACTTTTAGTTATTAGTCTAGTTTGTACACCTACACTCACACTGATTCATGCATAAAAAACTCAGTATTTATATTTTTCTAATCTTTATATATACTAGCAAATATATGCACCCTCCGGGTGCCAAGTACTTAAGTTTTAATGCGATAAAATATTGTATTAAGTTAGAAAGGCTAATGAAAATAAATGGGAAATGCAGATTAAAAAAGTTTTGAAACAGAGGGAGTATAATCGAAAAATAGAACAACTGAAACTTACTCTTCCATCACTCTCGTCTTTCATTGTTATTTTTCTAATTAAGTATTCTGACAGTTATTTTTCTTGTTAAGATTCATTTAAGATCCATTGAAGAAATGTTTGCTTATATTCATTAAAATAAAACCAAACAGTTAGAAATCAATAATACTAAGCACATATTTATTAAAATCACATTTTTAATATCAATATGCAAATTAGCCTTCCCATTCACATTGTAAACCGCTATTTTGTTGTATATATAAATATAATTGCATATTATTAGTATGTAGATAAGGTTAACAGTATTAATAATGTAAAACAATTTTATTAATAATTGAGGTTTAAGATAAAAAATAAAATCATTGAGAATGTGACGTTAATAACTAACGGAATTGTGACTTAAGTAATAATATAGTTTCGGTTACAGACAGAAAAACACACAATCTCCATTATAATAAGATATATATATATATATATATATATATATATATATATATATATATATATATATATATGGTTGGCACTAATATATTTAAGAAGCGGTAGTAATCCAACATACAGTGTTATTAGAAGAGTGCTCAATATTTGTAATAGAGCGTTAATAGATAAATATATGAATAAATAAAAGGTTTAGCTTTCATTTATCCATTTTTTATTTTATTTATTTATTCATTATGTATTTTTCAAACCTTTTATATTATTATTATATATATATATATATATATTATATATTATATATATATATATATATATAATTAATGGTGATATTATGATTTCACACTCATAACTTAAAGTTTCTTGGTAGTCCAATCATCAGATGAGAAGTGGTTGAGATGTCAAAAACCAGTCGTGAAATGGTAAAAATCAAATGTTTTAGCGTTTATATGCAGCGTTTTTCACGCGATGGGAAATGTAAAGCTAAAAATTGTTTTTTAAAACTGTGGCTTGTTTAACGTTTATGTGACGTGGATTGTATTCACGTGATGTAATGTCATGACGTTAAATTTGTATTTAAAAAACATTATAATCAAACAAACTTGCATTGGTGTTAATGCACGCGGTGTTCAGATGAATTTTTTTATATTTTTTTATAAATAAATAAAAGGAGAGCGAAAATTCAGGGATCAATTAGGGTCAGGTGGTAAGTGACACAGTAAAAATTTGTTATATATATATATATATATATATATATATATATATATAATATATCTTTGAAAGAAAGGAAAAACTCAATAAACCCTCATTCTGTAATGAATTTATTTCGACCAAAACTTAAAAGGCTTTTAGAAATTTAAATCAATTGCTAAAACTCCCTAGATTTTCATTCTCATCAGACAGGCGGCACAGATATACATGAATTGAAAACCTGAAAATTTTTTTGACCAGAATCCATCAAATGAGTGTCAAACAGCAAATATGAGTTTACAAATTCAAGCTATTGAATGGTTACATTGTATCTTTTAAATTTCATTTTTAACCGGATATATTCAAAAATGTATGTTTGATTTTAATATCTAAAAAAGAACAAAAAATAGAACAAGAATTGTCTAGACTATATAAAAAAGGTTGAAAATGATTAAGAAGAGGTAGTATTAACTTCAACTTAGTCTAAGTAGAATTCAATTTTAATACATTTGAATAAGCAAAGCAAACAAATAATAAAGCATAATAAAACAACAAAAAATAAATAATATATAGATTGATAAAATATATATATAATATATATAT
>CM042178.1:13759495-13764495 GCA_023376005.1 Doryteuthis pealeii
TTCAAACCGTCCATTTTTTCAACGTTCTTTTTTCAGACTTCAAATTTTAAACAGAGTGATAAACAAGGACTATTACTCGCTTTTCTCGTTATTCTGTGATAAAATTTTTTTTATCACCTTCCATATACCAACAAATGCCCTGAAGATGATCTAATTAATAGATCGAAACACTGCAGCGTCGGCCAATAAACTTACCATTTAACTCATTTAAACCTGTGTTTTTTTTTGTTTTTTTTTAATTTCTTAATATACTATATACGTTAGATTCACTTCCTTTTCTTCACATACTTACATATAGACACTTTCATATACACTTACATATATACACTTACATATATACATAAGCACAAACATATATATAAACATAAACATAAACATTAGCACAAACATATACACTAACATGCATAAACATAAGTACACACTCACATATACATTGTCTCATTTACGGTCTAGACAATTCTTCAATCGGTGTTGCAGTACTTGGAAACCATTTGTCAAAACGTCAGCATCAAAGAGAGAATGAGACAGACAGACAGATAGACAGACAGAGAGAGAGAGAGGGGGGAAGAGAGAGTGAGAGGGATTACATTTCTTTATTTTTTAATCGTAAGTATATTGTCTCACAGAGAGAGAGAGAGAGAGAGAGAGTGGTGGGTTAAAGAGAGAGGAAGACCCGATTCTATCGATAGATAGGTGAGAACTAAAGAGAAAGAGACCAGTTTAGAGGAGAACCAATTAGCAACGACAGCTAAGATGGGAAAAAAGAGAGAGAAGAGAGAGATCAGAGAGATGAGCAGAACTGGAGGCCAAATCACTGGCGAGTACTGCGTGCGATGCTGATTTATGAATATATATATGATAAGGCTGTATGATCATAACTACTCACAAAGGCATAAGAGCTAGTTGTGAAATACCTCGAGAGCTAGGATGACGACAACGAGAACATAAGAGTAAAATCACTGGACCGCTTTACAGAATTACGGAAGGTAGGATTAAATTCAAACTTGCACCAAGGAGTATCCTCAAAGTCAAAGAGTTTACTGTAACTAACACTGTCCCCTTAAAACAAGGAAAACACAGAAAGGAGATTCGGATGACGACTCCACAAGGCAAAGTAGCTTGAAGAGTTTGCGCAATGTTACACTGGGCGAGACGGCTCTGAGCAGAGACTGGTAGTGATACTGCAGAGAAAAGAAGACGAGATGTACCGATAGAGTCCAAGGAGCAGACGAAGAGATTTAGAACTATGTGTGACCGGAGCCAACCAAAGCCACAGGAGGTGTCCCGGTAGAGAGCACGGATGCCACTCGCACCGCATGGACGGAGACCTAACAAAGGATGCGCAAAGCGACCCTGGCCATCCCGAAGTGCTCCCAGTCAGCTGAAAAGCCAGAAGATTCCAGATAATTTGCCATTCCCAAAAAAATTTGTTGGAGCCAGGGACCTCAAGAAAGGCAGAAGAGAAGAGGAGAAGAGCAGAGAGAGAAAGAGCAGAAAGAAAGAGAAGTAGAGAGAGAGAGAGGAAAACATTGCGTTATGGTTTGAGAAAACTAGAAAGGATGCTACTTACATTAGCTAATTGTATAGGTCATTGTGGACTTGAATGCCCCGTAAGAAATATCTTTGGCGATGAGTAGATTATGAATTGAAGAAGAATGTCGCGTATGAAATATGAAAATAGTCCACGTCACTTGCGATGATGTCAATTCAGACTAATCAATACGATTTCTTCTTTCTTAAACGTTCAACACCAAAGAGAACATAGATATCATTTCGCCTTATGCGAGAAATAAATATAGGTTAAATCGAACTTAACGGACCTAAATCCCACCATCGTATGTCACCCCGCCAAAAGAAAAAAATATGAAAACCTCAGGGAATTAACCGAATTAATGAAATTTTCAGTGTTGATATATTAACGAACAAAAAGATATAATGCGCCAGTTATTTTATTTCAAAACTTAAAAATTTTTTCAAGTCAGTTAACTTTTAATACACATATCTGTGAGAATCTGTGTTACACCTCAATGACTCAGGCATATATGTAACCCAGTATCACCTATCTTATATGATTGACCTGATCTGCAAATAATTTCGCTCATTCCCAAATACATTTTCAACTTTAGAAATTGTTATCGTACAAAAAAAATTTAAAAATAAAAAAATAAATAAAAAGGAGAAAAAATTCCATAAAAATATCGCAGTAATTTAACTTGGATTACAAAATTTCAGGATTGCGATCCGGATTCGGCCGAAAATGTTTTTAAATTACTTACGGAAATCGGTCTGATTCCAAAATGGTATGAATGTGTTGGGCTACAGCGTCTCGGAGTAAAGTTGAACAAGAAGTGACACACCGACACGCATTTATCATAGTGAGGAATTATGGGTGCGAATTTTTCCCGGATGTTTTAATTTCTCCGCGAGTCGGGTTAATTCCCAAAGGTATGATATGTTCGGCTTTGCCTCTAGGAGTAATTTTTTTTTAAATGTGACACACTGACATACTGATATTCGCATTTATTACCGTCGAAAACAATCGCAGTAATTTTCTAGATCGCGGACTGGATTCGACCCAGAATGTTTTTTAATTAACTCAGGTAATTCGGCCTGACTCTAAATGGTATTATATATTGGGCTACGCTCGTAGGTCTTAAGTTGAAAAAAATGTGACAAATTAATCTCATTTATCATTGTCAGAAAAATTAACAGCGTTTAGAATACCTTTTTAGATAAGAGTGTAGAATCTGTTCAGAATATCAGAATACAAAGCGTTGAAGCTAGTTAGACAGACGTAGTTACAGTTAGAAAAAAAAAAGAATTGAATGCAAAATTGATTTGAAATGTAAGTTGTTTTGAACACGGACAAAACCCCCCGACCCCCTCTCCCTCTGTGAAATTTAACTCGCCCACTGACAAAGTGAAAGAGTGTCTCTTTAGAAAGAATATGAAATCAGTCTCAACTGAGTGTGTGTGAGATTTTTTTTGTTTTTTTTTTTGCTTTCTTTATGTTTAGTTTTTTTTTTCTTTAACTTTCTTTGAATCAAAAGTGAAAGTGAAAGTACAATGATGAAAACGTCATATTGTCTTGAAATGGATACAAAAATCACATTGAAACGTTCATGTTACTCACCGCTTAATGAACTTATGATTTCAAAGGAAAGTCGAAATTCAATCACGTAATGTAGTGTATATACAAGTAATAAATCTAAAACAAGAACTATGAAAAAAAATCGCATTTCTATCTTCTCTTCTTAAATATGAACGTCAGTGTATCAGTGTGTCACATTATTCAACTTTACTCCTAGAAACCGCACACGAGCATATCATACCATTTTGGCATCATACCGACTCTGTGACCAAATTAAAAACATTCCAGACCGAATCCAGACCCATCATTTTATTTAATAATAAATACAAATGTCATGGGTATCAATTTTTTCAACTTAGTCCTAGAGGCCGTAGCCGAACATATCGATACCATTTGGAAATCAGACCGAAACATTCTGAGCCAAAATCCGGACCCACAGTCATTTGTACAATTTATAATTACAATATAAAATGTAATGGCTGGATTCGGTTCGGAATGTTTTTATTTGGTCACAGAGTCGGTATGATGCCAAAATGGTATGATATGCTCGTGTGCGGTTCTAGAGTAAAGTTTGAATAATGTGACACACTGATACACTGAACGTTCATATTTAAGAAGAGAAGATGAATGCGATTTTTTTCATAGTTTCTTGTTTTAAGATTATTACTTTGTATATACACTACATTACGTGATTGAATTTCCGACCTTTCCTTTGGAAAATCAATAGAAGTTCATTAAAAGCGGTGAGTAACATAACTTTAAATGTAGATTTTTGTATCCATTTTCAAGACATATGACGTTTTCATCATTGTACTTCACTTTCACTTTTGATTCAAAGAAAGTTTAAAGAAAAAAAAAACTAAAATAAAAGAAAGCAAAAAAAAACAAAAAAAATAACTCACACACACTCAGTTGAGACTGAATTTTTCATATTCCTTCTAAGAGACACTTTTCACTTTGTCAGTGGGCGAGTTTTAAATTTCACAGAGGGAAGAGGGGGGTCCGGGGTGGTTTTGTCCGTGTTAAACAACTTCATTTCAAACAATTTTGCATTCAAATTCTTTTTTTTTTCTTAACTGTAAACTACGTCTGTTCTAAACACTAGCTTCAACGCTTTTGTATCTGATTATTCTGAACAGATTCTACACTCTTATCTAAAAAGGTATTCTAAACGCTGTTTTAATTTTTCCTGACAATGATAAATGAGATTAATTTTGTCACATTTTTTTCAAACTTAAGACCTACGAGCCGTAGCCCAAATATAATAATACCATTTTAAGAGTCAGGCCGAATACCTGAGTTAATTAAAAACATTCTGGGTCGAAATCAGTCCGGATCTAGAAATTACTGCGATTGTTTTTCGACGGTAATAAATGCGAAATATCAGTATGTCGTGTGTCACATTTAAAAAAAAATTACTCTAGAGGCAGCCGAACATATCATACCCTTTTTGGGAATAACCCGACTCCGCGGAGAAATTAAAAACATTCGGAAAATTCGCCCCATAATTCCTCACTAATGATAAATGCGATGTCGTTGTCACTTCTGTTCAACTTTACTCCGAGACGCTTGTGCCCAACACATCATTACCATTTTGAATCAGACCGATTTCCGTAAGTAATTTAAAAACATTTTTCGGCGAATCCGGATCGCCAATCCTGAAATTTTGTAATCCAGTTTAAATTACTGCGATATTTTTATGGAATTTTTTCTCCTTTTTTTATTTTTTATTTTTAAAATTTTTTTTGTACGATAACAAATTTCTAAAAGTTGAAAATGTTTTGGGAATGAGCGAAATTATTTGCAGATCAGGTCAATCATAATAAAGATAGGTGGATGAACTGGGGTTACATATATGCCTGAGTCATTGAGGTTGTAACACAGATTCTCACAGATATTGTGTATTAAA
>CM042178.1:13771995-13796995 GCA_023376005.1 Doryteuthis pealeii
ACTAAACGAATATGCCCAAGCCTTCAATATATATATATATATATATATATATATATATATATATATAATATATATTTCGATTACTTTAGTCTGTATAATGTAAAATAATCACACGCACCAACTTTCACTTTCACTTTCCCTTTCCTTATAAGGCAATGTGTACATTACAGAAATATGGCGACTTATTTTGTTATTTTATTTTCGCTGGCGAAATCGCGCACACGTCTCGTTGAGCGACTGAGTACATTGCGTCCATTTCATCTACCCCCCCCACCAATCCCTCTCCTTCTCTCCCCACCCCTTCCCGTTTTTTGAAACCCGTTTGCAATGACGTCGCTTCCCTTCCATTAGCCGAGCGTCATTGCAGAAATATCTCAATCGGCGAGAGGACGTCGTTTTCTGCGTAGACATATAATCCATTTCATCCCAGGAAACTCATCATTGGAATCAGGAATGTATCGACTTTAAATTTTCACTTTAGATAGAATTCACAGAATTTTGGTGCTGCTGCCATCTTCTTTGCAAATAAATCAAATGAAACTCAAAAACCTCCCATATATATATATATATATATATAGTGTAGGATTGTCACTGTTTCAGCTTTTACTGGAACGGTGTGCCAAAATACAATATTATTGGTAGAGTGCTCAATATAAAAAATTAAAGATGTTATATAATATAATAAAATGAATATATAAAGGTTATATATATGAAGATTGTTTGCAATTACGCATGCATGAAACCAAAATGGTTGTGACTGTTCCTTTGTCATCAATTAAATAGATATGTAAAACCTTTATATATTTATTTTATTATATTATATTATATTATATTATATATATATATATATATATATATATATATATATATATATATGGGAGGTTTTTGAGTTCTCAATTTTAGTTGAATCATATATATATATATATATATATATATATATATATATATATATATATATATTAGTTGTTGGCACCTTTCCGTCCACTAAGGACGATAGCGTAGTGTCCAAAAAAAAATTATCTGCATCTGCGCTAGTGACTGTGCAGGCCAATTTCTGGGTGACAGTCTTTGGTGCACTGACTGCACACAACCTGTGATGCTTTCTGGGGCTGCTGTCTTTTCTCCCTCTTTCTGACTCTCTTTGCTGTATAGAGACTACTCTCCTCCTTAACGAGTGGAAGTTAAAAATTCATTGTCAGAGAGTTTGTATCATAAGTAAGTAAAATCATTAAACTTATTAAAGGATTAAAAAAAATTAAAAAAAGATAAAACAATTTGAAATGGAAACTTAGTTCTCTCACCCTCAAATAAAATGTTTCGTACATCTATTAATTATTAATCAAATATTTTATAACTTTTTTTTCTGATGCAGGTATCATTGGGGAATGAGAAAAGTTTGATAAATGGGACAAAACTTTTTTTGTTCTTCAATGACCCAAAGCCAAACATTATTTTGAGTATTTTGCACATAAATTGTACACAAAATCGTAGGTATCTATTTATTTGTAAACTTTTAGCTAACTTCTTGTTACTGAAAACAGGGCGTGTGTATACAAGACAGGGTTGTTTTTATTCTATGTATTTTTTTACTATAAATTGTATACTCATTAAATTGACTTACGTAATCATTAAGAATATTGTGACGTAAGTTGTGACATAGTTTTATTTTCAGACAGAGGGCCACTCAATCTCCATCATTAATAGATACTAAATCTAAGCGAATCAATGTTTGTCTCCGAAAGGCTTTTTTTACTGTTTAGTTTAATGACACTGGCCGATCCCTCTGAATAAATAGTACAAAATCACCCAGTCGTAAACACAGACACCTAAGCATTATGAATTTTCTGTTGACCATTTTCAATAAAGTTAGCCGTCTGATGACACTTAAATGCATACACAGATGTGGTAGAAATAGATATATAACCGCAAAATTACCGATTTTTAAGCATTTTCTTTACCAATTATATATATATATATATGAAAGGTCAATTTCCTAAGAGGAGTTCAACAGGTTTGAATTCAGAATTTTCCTTCTCCTAAACCGGTTGCTTAACCACGGTTAAAGAGCCCAGTCTGCCCTACTATTTACTTATAGCTGGAGGGTGAGTTGGATTCATACCTTTCCCAAGGGTATTA
Source organism: Doryteuthis pealeii (assembly GCA_023376005.1). Classification (NCBI taxonomy): domain Eukaryota; kingdom Metazoa; phylum Mollusca; class Cephalopoda; order Myopsida; family Loliginidae; genus Doryteuthis; species Doryteuthis pealeii. Next base: position 13,774,132 of record CM042178.1, read on the forward strand.
GCGCTAAGTGAAATGCAGTTACCACATCTAGGATTTGAACTCGAGGCGACGAGTCCATTTCCCATGACTTTAACCATTACACCACGAGCTTCCATATATATATAAGAGTGTGTGTGGAGAAAAGTAGACAAACACGAGATGTTATGGAAACTTGATGTTTATTGTCGACGGTGTAACGTTTCGGTCTCTTATTAGACCATCTTCAGGACTTGGATATAGTTCTTACTCCAATGATGGAAATTCTCAAAATGCTGAAAAAATTTTTATTTTATTTTTTATTTTTTATTTTTTTTTTTTTCAGCATTTTGAGAATTTCCATCATTGGAGTAAGAACTATATCCAAGTCCTGAAGATGGTCTGATAAGAGACCGAAACGTTGCACCGTCGACAATAAACATCAAGTTTCCATAACATCCCGTGTTTGTCTACTTTTCTCCACATACTGTCGGATTAACCTCCTCACATTTCTACCATAAGAGTGTGTGTATGTATGTATGTGTGTGTGTGTGTGTGTGTGTGTGTGTGTAAAGAGGTGTGAGATCTAAGAGGAAGAGAAGAATTGTCGGGAAATGAGTTACAGTCATTTGAGGCCATTACTGCTATATTCGAAGTTAATTTTATCCAAGGCTGGTTGGTTGTTTGGTTGGTTGGATTTTACGGCATCTTAACCCTCGTTGGGTTATTTTATAACAGGTACAATGACTCCGGGTTAGGGTGGACCTGGTAGTAATAGTGATCAAATGATACTCCTCACCCCGCAGAGCTCCAAAATTGGAACTTCACCTTTAGATGCAATCTAACGTCATACCCAGGACATTAACATCCTCAGCCACCGCCCTCTAGCATATATATGATAAAAAAAGGGTTTGGGCTTGCCAAAGGGGCAATTAGGTTGGGACAATCATATAGGTGCTCGGGCTTGACGTGACCAGCCGATTGATCGGAGGAACCAGTGGAGTGTTGCATGTCATGGATTGCTGAATAGGGTAGGTCGATTTTTCACTTTTTTAAAATATCAAATTGTCCATCTATGAGAAAGTTGTATGTTAGTATACTGAATACTGTTACCAAAAATTAGATCTTTTACTTGCACCATTGTTTGAAGAAATAGCATCAAAGATCGTCTACTAGAATGCACTAAAAATCCTTGTTTTCGCAAAATATAGCCTTTAGAAAACGAGGATTTTTAGCGCATTTTAGTAGACGATCTTTGATGCTATTTTTTCAAACAATGGTGCAAGGAAAATATATAATTTTTGGTATCTGTATTCAATATACTAACACACAACTCTCGCATTGATGGACAATTTGATACTTTAAAAAAGTGAAAAATCGACCTACCGTAGTGTGCATGTGTGTGTATGTGTGTGTGTGTGTGTGTGTGATTAGTTTGATAATTTTAATTGCAATGTTTTTAGTAGATCTTTTTTTTTTCTGAAATCGATATGAAAATGCAAGAATTTGAAACGAGTAAATCGCCTCGAGGAAGACTCGAATTCGCACCCCGGGCCTTAAGATATAGTCAAGAACAACCAATCATTAGCTTTTATTAATATCGATCAACTTACACCTCAACTATAGGTTGGTTGATGTTAAACGGCATATCAACCCTCGTGGGTTATCTAATACCAAAACCCTTATATATATATATATATATATATATATATATATATATGAGAAATAGATGGAAATTAATCCGACAGTATGAAATTTAACATTTTTGAAAAAACAAATGATGTTATGTAATTGCTGACAGAAATCTGTTTCGACCAAATCGATAAATTGGTCTTCTTCACAAGCAACATAGACGGGAAAAAGAAAAATATCCGTTAGAAGACTGTTTGCAAACGAACGCTATATTCAAATGCTGAAAAATTTTTTAAAAATGCGTGTTCTGTTTTAAAAATAAAATAAATTTTATTTTTAATTTTTTTAAATCAGAAGCATTATAGTTTATAGTAAAACTCAAAAGAGTTTGTTGTAAAATTATATAAAAAGTGTATAGTGAGTATCAAAATTGTTCAGGATATATTTCAGCTATTAGAATATAATATACAAGTCCACATGCGTATTTGAAGAAAGATGTAAAAGTCCAAAATTACTTGTGGTGTTGATGAATCATATATATATATATATATATATATGAGAAGTAAACAAACAATGTGTTTGATATGGCTTTTTTAGCCGACAATTTTTTGGAGAATATGTGCTTAATTGAAATCATACCTAATTTTTGAAAATTAATTAAATGATAATTAATGAATTAGGCGGGTATACCCGTTCAAATTTAAGGCTAAACAAATCGAGAAAAAGTCAATCTCTGTATGTACATTTCAGCCCATTAGGCCTCATCAGCAGAGCTATAGACAGGAAGACTGCTTTGTGTGTAATTCGAACCCTGACTGTCAAGCTGACAGGCGGGGGTTCTAACCATTACACCAGCTGGTTTTCCCAGATTTTTCGTTTGCTTTGAACTAAGTTATATTCCACTTTTGATGACTTACTACACGACAATATTAGAAGTAAACAAACAAACAATGTGTTTGATATGGCTTTTTTAGCCGACAATTCTTTGGAGAATATGTGCTTAATTGAAGTCATGCCTAATTTTTAAAAATTAATTAATTGATAATTAATGAATTAGGCGGGAATACCCGTTCAAATGTAAGGCTAAACAAATCGAGATAAAGTCAATCTCTGTATGTACATTTCAGCCGATCAGCAGAGCTATAGACAGGAAGATATATATATATAATTAGTTTAATAAAGTTTTTTTTATAGTGTGTTTGAAGCATTGTGCGTAAGTGTAATAGAAATTTTTTTGAAGGCAGTTGACAATGCAATATATGTTGAAAATTATGTTTATTTACCTTCTTTTTTTTTTTAAATACTTAATATTTTCGGAATAAAATTCCATCCTCAGAGTTGTTAGAAGTTTTTTAAAGTACTAGGTGTTTTTTTAATGGTACTTATCCCGCGCTGATGTAATCAACTGTTGTTTGAGACGTTGAAGAACGCTAGAAATTTGAAAGTTTTTTCAATCGGTTAATTCTGTGCGTTTCCGTGGTGTTGTAGGTCCGCTTGATTTTGCGTTCGGTGAGATTGCTTGAAATTCTTTTATATTTTTATTTTATTTTTTTTACTAAAAATTTAGCCTCGCTCAGGCATAGTGAAATAAAAGTTTTTTTTTTAATAGTGTGTTTGAAGCATTGTGCGTAAGTGTAATAAAAAATTAGTTTTGTTTTGTTAGTTTTGTTTGGTGCATATATTTACAACCCGCTTGTTAGGATAAATCCCTTAGCTACATGCACCCAATGAAACAGGCTTCTTGTATTCTCTACTGAGACAACGTCGTCTCCTATGGCTGGGTCATGTACGTCGGATGGATGATGGACGAATCCCGAAAGACATTCTTTATGCAGAGCTTACGTCCGGTAAAAGACAGATTGGTCGCCCCCAGCCGCGATTCAAGGATGTCTGCAAGAATGATCTCAGGTGCTTTGGCATTGCCCCTTCCAGCTGGGAAAATTTGGTTCAGGACCGCCCTCGGTGGCGGCAGAATCTCCGTAGAGGACTGTTCATGTCAGAAGTCACCCTAACGCAAGACTATGAAGGTAAGAGGTCTAGAAGAAAGCAGCGGCAACAAAGCACCGGCATATAAACATCTTCAGGGACAGCCTTCAAATGCGATATCTGTGGTCGAGAATGTTTTCAAACATCGGACTTCACATTCACAGGAGGCGCTGTAACTGCACAAAAACTTTATTATAGTCTTCCGAGACTGTAATGCCGATACAATACAAAATACAATAATTAGATTAACTTCAGATCTATTAATAAATTAGTAGAAATAATATTTATGTTTGACCTTTCATTAAATTCCTGTGGCGACCATGATGCTTCAGGACGGAATCCTTGTGGATGAGCAATAGCGTAGGTCGATTTTTCACCTTTTTAAAATATCAAATTGTCCATCAATATGAAAGTTGTGTGTTAGTATTGTAAAGTTTTTAAATGCCATCCTTGGGCAGTTGAAAAAAGCTTAAAGTAAGTCCTGAGTTATGGAATCCTTTGGTGAGCGTAGAAGTCCTATCCCGCGTATAAGTCCTATCCTGCGTATTGGTAAAGGTCCAGTGATTTAATCCTATGTCCGTCGTCCACGAAGGTCAGAGGTAATTATGTCCAGTAGGGTTGGTTTAAGTATTGTATCAACCTCAGAGTACTGCCAGTTATTGGCCAAGAGATGGGTCACATAATTATGGCCGAGTCTAGCACACACCTTATATCAGTATTCAGTATACTAACTGAATTCTTCTTCTCAATTTTTTGAACACATTTCTAACTAATATTTTTATCTATTTACTCATAGATGTTACCCTAATAGTTATTGCTACTCCGGGTCAGAGTGGACCCGGGAGTAATGGTGATGGAGGGGTACTCCACTCTCCCAAAAGTTTCAAATTGGAACTTCACCATTAGATATAGTTTAAAGTCGTACCTAGAACACTATTTCAACTATAACACAAAAGTCTGTCTTGAACAATGAGGAAATCGAACTTAACACCAAAGTGCACCGGCCAAGCCATGGCTGAAGTTCCGCCCACCTATTTTGACTTATATCCGGTTAAAATCGGAAATTTAAAAGATACATTGTAACCTTTAAATAGCTTCAATTTGTAAGCTCATTGTTTGACACTCATTTCAGGGATTTTGGTGAACTTTTTTTTTCTTCAGTTTTTCAATTCCTTTTTATCTGTGTCGCCTGTCTGATGGGACTAAAATTTTAGGGAGTTTTAGAAATTTATCTAAATTTCTAAAAGCCTTTTAATTTTTGGTCGAAATAAATTTATTACAGAATGACGGTTTATTGAGTTTTTCCTTCCTTTCAAAGGTAAATATTGCTCTGTATTTAATCTAAAATAGATTATTATACATTGAGCTCTTTTTAGGGATTTATAAAAATCCTTTTATTTGCACCTACTAAAACATGCAATAATTATACGGTGAAATTTTGAAGATCCCGTGTAGAATCTTCCCTTACTACCAGTTTTGGATACCTTACATATATTATTAGCGACAGAAAACACCCACCGGGCATCGTAAAAATTAATTTTTGAAAGACATTGCCTGAGAGGGTGGGAGTTAAAAATTCAATGTCAGGGGGTTTGAATCATAAGTAAGCAAAATCCTCATATTTATTAAAGGGGTAAAAAAAAATAAGAAGAATTTGAAATGAAAACTGAGCCCCGGTCCCTTTCAAATAAAATGTTGCGTGCATGTAATAATCAAATAATTATTTTGAATATTTTTCACATTAATTTACACAAAATCGTAGGTATTTATTTATTTGTAAACTTTTTAGTTAACTTCTTGTTACTGTAAAGAAAAACAATTTTTAAAATTGCTTATTCAAATTTTGGGTGCATGTAGCATAAGAATATTGTGACGTATGCTGTAACGTAGAGCTATGACATAGTTTTTGTTACAGACAGAAATACAGACAATCTCCATTATTAATAGAAGATTGTATGGAGGTTAAATGAATTTACTATCAGCTAATTATCACAAGAATATGTCTACTATAATGATAATAATCTGAATTATATTCTGACAGAAAATAGAATTGCAGTATCTATTAATAATGGAGATTCGCTTCCGGTTTTTATCTGTAACAAAAACTGCGTCATTGCTTACGTCACATTACCCAACACATAATCCAACGTCATAACATAGAATAAATATACTCAAAATGTGAACATGAAACGTTAGACAATCCTCATTGTTTCAATAAATAGATGCCCGACGTTATATATTTATATATACATTGTTTTATTCTGATATAATATTTAAAGTTATCGAACTGTTTCCAATTCAAATGGTCTCTTCAGAGGTGGGTGAAAACTGATTTTTTTTAAACTGTTATTTTTAGTGATGAATGTGGAACTACATTGGATGGAGCAAGTGGCTGGGCTAGAGGTTTGCATCTTTATGGAAATAGTCAACCAACACGTCTTAGAAGACAATAGGGGATTAGGGGGTGGGGGTAATTTAATTCAGAAATTTGATTCATTTTTTAAAGGTAGTAATGGAGGAGATAGAAAGAGAAAGAAAAATAGAAGAGAAGAGAGAGAGAGAGAGAGAGTATAGGAAAGAGTGAGAAAGAGAGAAAGGTTTTCTTTATTTATTTAACGGCATATCAACTCTTTATGGGTTATTTAATGCCAAAATTTAATTCGTTGGTAAAGGTTTCGTTGTAATAGGGAAGAGAGTGAGAAATTAAAGAGAAGGAGAGGAGAGAGAAAAAGGTCTAATTTGGTTTATTTGTTTAACGGGATATAAACTCTTTATGGGTTATTTAATGCCAAAATGTGATTCAGTTGTAAAGGTTTAATTGTAATGCTAAGTGGGTAAGAAAAAAGAAAAGAGACAGAGAGAAAGGAGAGAATAGAGAAGTTTCGTTTGGTTTAATTTTAAGGGCCAATCAACTCTTTGCGGGGTATTTAATGCTGCAGGTGTTGTTAAAATCCTTGTCGCCATTGTAGGGGTTCACTTGTTCTGTTGTTCCCAAAATCCAGTCGGTTAATCCTAGTCTGTAATAAGTCCAAGACTGTAGTGAGTTTGTAATCCTTGTCTGTAATATTCCTTGAGTGTTAATCTAAAAGATAGGTCTTACCGGCAGATATTTCAACCAGTAATTTGATTTGATGACAGTTAGACACGATCTTAAATGCTTTCTGTTCTAATCTCCCATTGGCTAGATTTACCGACAGTGTCTGTTAATTTGGGAGAAGTTGCGATTTTGCGTATACCTGTTGATAGTCCAGCAGCTGTTATTTGGAAGAAGCGTTAGTGTGATTGCTGGGGATAAGTTTATTTATTATTGTAACTAGAAAAGCAAAACACCCTCCAAGCGATGTAAAAATTAATTTTGAAAGATGATACTTAAGCAAGTGGGAGTTAAAAATTCAATGTCAGATAGTTTGTACCATAAGTAAGTAAATATGTTTTTACAATCACCAGAGAACTCAAATCTGTAATCAGACGGGTAACGGCTTATGCCAAACGATGAAGTTTCAATTAATGTATATATATATATATATATATATATATATATATATATATATATATATATATAGAGAGAGAGAGAGAGAGAAGAGAGAGAGAGAGATTAGAAAAAATGTGGCCGGTTGGGTCACCTATTGAGCTCTGGGTAGATAATTCGGACCAGGAAGAAAGTTAGTTTGCAAAACGAATTAAATTTAAAAAATAAATAAATACGACCGGAGTGTTACATAATTATTGGATCCCTAATACTTTTTTAAGGTAGTGTAGAAACATAATGGCGATTAGTGCAGCCCACGGCCTTGAAGGATGAGTGACAATGCTTGACCTCACTCTCACCTTGCCTTCCGGGGATAAATCGTGAGAACCGGAAAGCATAGAAAACCCTGTCTTCCGGTTTAAGGATATAGTAAGTTTAAGTCAGTTAGAAAGTAGCAGCGAGATCTAAGGGGTAAGTCGTGTTATACACGCGGTCCCTCAACTGCGCAGATTGTCTGTGTTGGGGATATGGAAATAAAGTAACATCAACGTAAATCGAAGTCTTGTGTTTATTACCTAAAAACTAACAATGACACAGGGCTTCTGATAAAGAGAAATCCCTAACAGAAAACCAGACCGAAGTCCCCACGACAACTCCAGACGCAAGATGTTAGAAGATAGAACCAAAGCCGGTCAGAAGAGAAGACGACTAGAAGTAAAGAAGTAATGAGGGGTATACAACATATATCGATTTGGTACTGTGAAAACCTCAGTATGTAACACGGAGAATTAAAAAGAAAACATTAAAATCATTTTGCTAAAATTTGCAATTAATATATATAAGTCAGCAGTTAGCTGCTGACAATTAACATACGAATAAGTTACACCTATCGCTCACACTCTCCAATCTCTCTCTTTACACTCACAGAGAAAATTAACATATATAAAGAGTAGTTAATCAAGATATATATAGAGAGGGGGAAAGTAAAAGACAGAATGTGAAGAAAGAATAAATTGCAAATTACGACTAATTAGAACTAAATGAAATAATTTAAATAAGTAAAATTATCATATTTATTTAAGGAGTAAAACAACTTGAAATGGAAATTTAGTTCTGATAACTTTAAACATATATCAAAATAAAACAAACTATATATATATATATATAAATATATAATACCGGCCATGTATTTATCAAAAATTGTTTTAGCAAAACAATGAGGACCGTCAAAGGTTGCATGCTCAAATCATGAGTGTATTTATTCCCTGTTATGACGATTTTGGGTAATGTAAGCAGTAAGTAGTTTTGGTTACAGACAAATAGAGACCTAATCTCGATTATTATTACTAGCAACAAAAAAAAAACGCCCTTCGGGTGGTGTAAAAATTAATTTTTGAAAGATATTGCCTAAGAGGAGTGGGAGTTAAAAATTCAATATCAGAGAGTTTGTATCCTAAGTAAGCAAAATCATCAAATTTATTAAGGGAATATAAAACTGATTACAGGGTTGTTATTTATTCTATGTATTGACGATTTTTGATATTGTGGCGTAAGCAATAACGTAGTTTTGGTTACAGACAAATAGAAACCTAATCTCCATTATTAATACTAGCAAATATATGCACCATCCAGGTGCAAGTATTTAAGTTTTAATCTAATAAAATATTGTGTTAAATTAGAAAAGCTAATGAAACTCAATAAGAACGCATATAAAAAGATTTGAAACAGAGGAGGGGGTTATAATCGAAAAATAGAATAACTGAAACTTACTCTTCCATCACTCCCGTCTTTCATTACTAAATTTTTCTAATTTAATTATTTAGTTAAAATAGAAAGTAAAGAAAAGTGCAGTTATTTCTTTTTGTTAATGGATTTCTTTCAAGATTTGTCCTCAAGATATTTGCTCATATTTATCAAGATAAAACCAAACAATTAGAAACCAATAATACTAAGCAGCTATTTATTAGAATTAAATTTTCAATATCAATATGCAAATTTGCCTTCCCGTTCACTCTTTAAACCGTTATTTGGTTGTATATAAAAATAAACTGCATGTCATTAGCATATTGTTAGATGTGGTCAATAGTATTAATAATATAAAAGAATTTCATTAATAATTGAGATTTAAATTAAATAAAATCGTAGAGAATATGACGTAAATAACTAAGGGAATTGTTACTTGAGTAGTAATATAGTTTCGGTTACAGACAGATAAACACACAAGCTCCATTATAATAAGATATATATTCTAATCATCTGTCTTTTAATTTTTTCAGTGGAGGCAAATGGCTTGGTTTAAGTTATTATAACACACAACAGGTATAAACAGTTGCAAATATAAAAGCATTGAGTCACTTTGTGTGATAATTCACTGGAAGCAACCAGTAAATAGAAAATGTTTGATTTTGAAAGCTGTAGCATTAATCTATAGAAAATCAATTGATAAATTCTACTTCTCTAGAAAAATGGAACCTCAAATATAATATAGCTGATAGAACTCGTGAACCATAACCAATTCCTCAGTATTGGTTTGTATGCAACAAACTTGTAATTTTCATTGAAAATAATGCAATGATTTCCTTGTTTTCATATACTGATAGAGAGATTTGTTGTGCTTTTTTTTTATTATACAGATTAATTGAACTTCATATATCTTAACACTCGGGTCGTTTTATTATTATTATTATTATTATTATTATTATTATTATTATTATTATTATTATTATTGTCAGATGACCGTGTCAATGCATTTTTGTTTGGTTTTTTTTTTTTTTAACATTTAAGTAACACGCGAGTCGGTCTGTATTTTTTTTTAATCAAAATTATCGCCTGTCTCAAATGGATGCGTGACAAGGTTATTTCAATTACCTCCCCTTTTTAAAGCTCTTCTATGTTTGTTTAATAATTACTCATAGACATCTTTTCTTTTTCTTTTTTTTTAAGTGTTTTATTTATTCCATTAGTGCACGCAAAAGTTTCTAATTTTTTTAAAAATAATGCTATTCTCCTGTGCATTCAAACTTTAGTTAAAAAAAAGGATGCTCTCTTTATTTAAATTAATGCTATATTTGTTCGTAGCCCCCCCTTCTCTCTCTCTCTCTCTCTCTCTCTCTCTCTCTCTCTCTCTCTCTGAATATATATACATCTCTCTCTCTCTCTCTCTCTCTCTCTCTCTGAACACACACACACACACACACACACACACACAATATATATATATATATATATATATATATATATATATATATATATATACTAGCAGCGGCTACCCGGCAAAGCCCGGGTAGTGGAGATAAAAACATGGTTTAATAATTACTGAATAGCGAGTTCGGTCCTCACAGTATGACCCATAAAAATCACCACATAAAAACGATCTTAATTTAATTCTACCTGGTGGGAGGTCAGGGAATTTTCTTTTCGTCAGATTTGAGGGAATGACATCATATGGCTAAACTTGCAAATCGGTCGAAAAATTAAAACATTTTACAGCCGGGTTAGCTCAGTCGGTAGAGCTTTCGGCTAGAAATCACAAGGTTCCTAGTTCGATACCGGTCCTCGCCAACTCAGCGTTATGAGTAGCACAGGGATGTGTCCGGTAAAGTAAGGAGCTGATGGTGGGCGTTGCGCTCCACTTCAGATGCAAAAATAATCTCCTTGGTCTAGCGTTAATGAAAAGTGGATAGATTCCCTCGCTGATTAGGCCGCTCCGACGACTTTACTTACTTACAAGTGACCTAGAAAAAACAGAACCCAAATTATTTATTTTCCCATTAAACTAACCCTAAACCCTACCTCTAACCCTAACCCTAAACCCTAGTTAAAATTAACAGTTTTATTACAAAATTTATGCGTTCTGTTCTTTTTCTGGGTCACCTTAAATTTTCCGACCGATTTGCAAGTTTAGCCCATCACATAATGATATAGTAAGAAATTTTCATTCCATAATTAACTATATTTTTTAAATAAAATATAAATGACGCGATTTGCTAAATTTCAAATTAATATTTGAAAAAGAAAAAAGAATTAAATAAAGAAATCAAATTCATGTAAAACGATAAATAATCTTAAAACATTATTAATTCAAAAACGTAGTCGATCGAATGTCAAATTATTATAGTAAAGTATACTATATCATAAATTTGATAACAATTTGAGTTTTCAGGTATTTCCGTGAAATGTATTAGGTAATCTAATGGTATTATCTCTTGCGCACTATTGTGCATTAGTATCGTGATTTTATTTGTATTTCTAATATTAGAATAAATAAATTAACGCGATTATGAAAAATAAAAAAAAGCTTTTGTTTACAATTGACGAACGAAGGGAATTTATAAAACAAAGTTGTGTTGTCCTTAAGTGTTTTCGTTTGAATTGTTATTTAATTCGTTTTAAAAAATAATTAAATGTATGAAAAGATATACTAATTACATATTTAGAAAAAAAAATTTTTCTAACCAAATAAATATTTTAAAGATAGAAACAAAAATATGCGATAAATAAGATTTGATTTTATGTTAAAATTTAAGTATGAAAAAATGATACTACGAATTCTAGGCTGACTGAAGCAAAATATAATTTTTTTAACTCGCTGTAAAAAATAATTCCATTGATAAAAACTCTATCAAATTACATATTTAGAGAGATTATTTAATTCTCTTTCGAACCATATGAATATCTTAAAGAAGATTGAACCATAAATAGGCGAGAAAAAAGAAGTTTTTTTTCTTGAAATTTAGAATGAAAAAAAAATTATACATATCAGCTCTCTGAAGCCAATTTTTTTTTTTAACTCGCTGTAAAAATAATTCAATTAATAAAAACGTATAAGAATTGCATATTCAGAAAGATTATATTATTTTCTTTTCAGCGATATAAATATTTTAAAGCTTGGACCAAGAATAGGTGATAAATTCCTAGCAGAACGGCTTTGACTGCGAAATTTATTCGCTAAAATAATACATTTCTGCTGTAAATCGCTATAAATCGCTATAAAAAAAAAGTCAGCCAGCGGACAATATTTTATTATCAGCAGGTGCTGGTATATGGATAGTTCTGCAAATTGGGTGATTTTGGCTTAATTGATTAATTATATCCCTTAATTAGTAAAAATCAATAACCAAATTTGACGTGTTTCTTAGTTAGAAGGATACTAATCTATATGCAAGATTTCAAATCTGAGTGACTTCTCTTTTCTGTGTTATAGATCGACACGTACATACCAAAAACTTACTCTTATATATATATATATATATATATATATATATATATATATATATATATATATATATATATATATATATATATAATCTAAATGACATGTATCCAGTCTTGAGGAACCTGGTCACCCCTCCATATAGATATCACCAAAGAGTGAACCGCACAATGGACATTCATACCACCATGTTTCAAAAGCTCAACAAGAATGTTTGAGTTGATGCTCGAAAATGGACGTTGGGTTTAAAATGTCATGACGAAATTCAAACATATGCATTTACTTTCATTTTTTTATATAGATTAATACGGACAGCCGTGAATATATATATATATATATATATATATATATATAGTGTGTGTGGGATTGGCACTGTTTCAGCTTTTACTGGAATGGTATGCCAAAGTGTGGCATTATTGGAAGAGTGCTCAATATTTGGACATAAAACTCCAACGTCACCTGACGAATGTTTGCGGTTAGGCATGCATGAAACCAATGGTCGTGACTGTTCCTCTATCATCAAATATATAAAATCTTTATATATTTATTATATATATATATATATATATATAGTCGGAATGAAGTATTATTATTATTATTATTATTATTATTATTACTAGCAAATATATGCACCCTCCAGGTGCAAGTATTTAAGTTTAAATGTAATAAAATATTAGATTAAATCAGAAAGGCTAATGAAACAAATTAAGAATTCAAATAAAAAGATTTGAAATGGAGGGGGTATAATCGGAAAATAGAACAACTGAAACTTACTCTTTCATCACTTCCGTTTTTCAATGCTAAATTTTCCTAATTTAACTATTTAGTTAAAATAGGAAGTAAAGAATAAAATTACAGTTATTTCTTCTTGTTAATGAATTTCTTTTAGGATTTATTGAAGAGATTTTTACTCATATTCATTAAGACAAAACCAAACAATCAGAAATCAATAATACCAAGCACATTTTTATTAAAATCATTTTTTTTAATATCAATATGCAAATTAGCTTTACGTTTACACTGAAAACTGGTATTTTGTTGTATATATAAAAACAATTGCATGTTATTAGTATTTAGGTAAGGCCAACAGTATTAATAATGTCAAACAGTTTTATTATTAATTGAGGTTTAAATAGAAATAGAATCATGGAGAATGTGACGTAAATAACTAAGGGTATTGTGACTTGAGTAGTAATATAGTTTCGGTTACAGACAGAAAAACACACAATCTCCATTATAATAAGATTATTATTATAAACTAAATAAAAATAAATTATTATAAAATATTTCTATATGTGGTAATTCATCATCATATCGCGCAGTTAGCACGGATATCCATGACAATCTCTCGCAAACCTTCTCTATCATTCATTGTCACAGGTAGGTCCTCTGTGCAGCATCCAGTATCCGCGCAGAGCTGGTCAATGTAGGTTCTTGATGGTCGGCCCACAGTGGCGTGCCCATGTGCTGGCTTTCACAGGAGGAAGTCACTTATGAGTTCGTCCTTGTTTCTCCAGCAGTGTCCAGCATGTCTTCTTCGTCTCATTCGGATGGTTTGTGAGGGGGTTGGTAGTCGCACAGCAGCTTCCTCGTGGGGTGCTGTTTCCACGACTTGGTCAAGATCACACGCAGCATTCTTGTGCCGCTCCTATCTAGTTTATTCTCCAGGCGTACAAGTGGTGCTGCTATACAACAGTACTAATACGACCACAGCTTGGAAGAATTACCGTTTTAACTAGTCAGTGAGATCGGATTTCAATATGACTGTTAATCTGTTTATAGCCGACCGTGCTTTCCCTATTCGTGCATTAATATCGCTTTCTGTCGATGAGATATTACTACCTAAGTATGTGCATAAATGTAATTACTCCTCAATGTGATTCCACGTTACATATATTCAATTCGATTCCTAATGGCTATTAAGCCCTGTCGGCTGGGCTTTAGCCCCCACCCCTGCCAATTAGGCCACCTTTTGGCCGTTTGTCGTGACCCATGCTGCGTCTTCTCTATCATTATTTTTTTTTTCACACCTGCAGAAGCCGGTGGTTCACTGGAGGCTAAGTGACAGCAAGTCTCCTCAGGTCTCCAGGACTCTTCTGAGTATTCTAACCGATTCTAACAGTGTTGTAGTTTGGATGGTCTCGATTCTTCCTCTGATTTCCAATTCACCCAAATTCTTTTCCAGGCCTTTGGGGGACCGTTCCAAGGGCACGATTTACAATTGGTACGACCTTCACCTTCATGTTCCAAATTTTCCTGGACTTTTGTGGCAAGGTCTAAGTATTTGTCAATCTTTTCGTTTTCTTTCATTTTCACTCGGTGGTTGGCCGGGATGGCAAAATCCACGAGATTACAGGTTCTCTTCTTCTTGTCAATCAATACTATATCCGGTCTCCTGGCCGGGATTAGGTGATCCGTCTGTACCTCGAAGTCCCAGAGAATTTTATGCGTCTCGTTCTCCAGGATAGGTTCACATTTGTGCATATATCATTTGGTTGTATCGTGAAAATTGAATTTCTTGCACAGTTCCCAGTGGATTACCTTTCCCACAGAGTCGTGCCTAGTCTTGTACTCTTTTTGTGCTAGTTTGCAGCATTCGCTTTATTATTATTATTATTATTATTATTATTATTATTATTTTAGATCATATAATACCTTGCAAATTGTCGGCGTTATGACAACACAAATGATTATTATTAAATAGGAATAGTTACTTTAAACCATATATATGTTATTTTAATGTTACTTTAAACCATATATATGTTATTTTAATGTTACTTTAAACCATATATATGTTATTTTAATGTTACTTTAAACCATATAATTGTGTATAAATGTTGGCAAGGAAGAAGCTAGCAGATACTAGTCAACTAGACAAGATGGTGGCCAGCCGAGTTAGACGAATCAACAGGAACATCAGGGTAACAAGTAATAAATCTAATAAGACTATCTCCTCTCTAATCTAAGTCTCTGTCTGTCTGTCTGTCTGTCTGTCTCTCTCTCTCTCTCCCTCTCTATTATATACCGGATGTTTATAAAAGTATATACACTATACAACAATTACTGTAAATTCATCGTACGGTAAATTTGTGGACAGGTAAATCTATCGTATATAAATTCATGGTATCAGATTAATTGATATTATAATATAGGGGTTCTCTAACACTAACCCTAATCGTCAACGTACTTTGAACGAGATTAGATCCCATTAAATATCCTGCACAGAAGCTTACCAGTGTGGACCACCCAACAAGGACCCACATATATCAGCACTGCCCGGATTCTGGATTCTGCACAGAGGATTCCCCGAGGGCGATGACCGATAGAGACGGTTGGCGAAAGATTGGCATGGATATCCGTGCTGCCAGCATGACATTTATGATATACACATTTATACATATTTATGAGATGGGAATACTTGAAATCGTAAAAATGTGTGCCAAATTGAATATACAACAAGAAACGTAAAAACCAACCAACCAACCAACCATACAAACAAACGATAATGATATATATATATATATATATATATATATATGAGGAAAAATGAGTAAAGAAAAGAAATGTAGATGGATAAAATGAATTTAATCGATATCACATTAATCGATATCACTTACACATGTGTTTCGGTCAGTTTATGTGTGTGAAAATATTTCGCACACATAGAAGAATCGACCTTCATCAGAGTGAACATTTATTTTGAATGAAAAAATTCGCTGGGTAAAAACAACAGAGATTTTTGGAAATATTCGAAAATCGAATTTTTTTTTAAAATTTGGAACGCTGAAAATAGAGCGTTAAGATAAACCGTTATGATTTGGATATTTGGTTTTTTCTAGGGGTTATGGTACAAAATAGTTTTTTTTATTACAAAAAATAAATAAAATAAAAATAAAGTGTTATTATTTATCAATAACATGTTGAACATTTTTCTCGGAGCTTAGTTTATGTTTTGAAAAAAAAATCGGTGAAATGTTAAAACAGTGGTCGATTAAAAAGGGACCATATATATATATATATATATATATATATATATATATATATATATATATTATATTGGTTTGTTGGTTGGTTTTGAAGGCTCTCACAATGCAAGTGTAAAGAAAAAAGAAGGTAACTATGATGTTGTTTGTTAACCTGTCACTTTATTCTCAATATTTCGGGATGAAAAATCCCATCATCAGAAGAATACTCGAACTGAAGAGTTGCTAGCAGTTGCTCAACTTGATTTTTCATTCCTAAATATTGAGAATAAAGTGACAGGTTAACAAACAACATCATAGTTACCTTCTTTTTTCTTTACACTTGCATTGTGACAGCCTTCAAAACCAACCAACAAACCAATATAAACACAATGCTTCAAGCAAATTACAAAACCCTTATATATATATATATATATATATATATATATATATATATATATATATAAGGTGCGATTGTTACCATTTTAAAGCAGTATATTAGCCACTTATCACCAAGACAACGTTTCTGTACTTGTGTATGTATATATATACATATACTATTACAACATTTTATATATTTACGTAAGTTTTATTGCAAAATAGTGGGAGCAAACGCCGTAAACAAATCAGGAGCCGGAGTCCCTAAGGTGGTGTGATGCTGAAATCCATTATTAGCCATCAACTCCTGCGACACTACCGTTGTCAAACCACATTGGCAGTGAGGAGAGGTGTGATTTTCTGCCCGGGCAACAGCTTATCCTCCATATGAACCCGCCCAGGCTATGTTTAATTTCTTTTAAAATGTGACATTACTCCATCGACTCCTGTAGAGGGAAGGCTGACAACCAGTTCAATATGTAAAAAGTATGATAATTTTCGTTTAGCTCTCTCTACCTTCTTTTTCTTTCCTTCCTTCTTTTCATCATTATGTTCAATTGAAACAGATTCGCGCTATCGCTTCTGCACGGTCACTCGCTGTCTCTATCTTCCCTCTACTTTCATTCTTTCTTTCTTTCTTTCTTTCTTATTATATTTTTTTATGTATCGCATGTCCTTTTCCTTCTCTTCTTTTCTTTATAATAAAAACGGAATGGTCCATTATTTAGCTGAGGTGAGTGGACCCTGAAATAATCAGAAGTAATCATATCGAATGATATCGAATAAACAGAAGCCAATAATATGTATGAAATAATAATGAAAAACTGCGCAGCGCTTTCAGTAGTTAAAGGTTCGCTCATTTTCAGAAGGCTCGGACGACATAAAAGATTCATTCGATACCCGGTCATGCGCACTGGGGTGCCTACTCACCCTCCAGACGTGCACACTGAGAACGAGTGTACTGAATAAACCTGAAATCAAAGTATCCTGGCACGTGACCACATTTTTAAAAAAAAGGTGTGTCTGGCGGGGGGGGGATAGGGTGGCTGTTCGACACGATCGATTCTTGATTTCTTAACAATAGCCTGCGATATACGACAACTAGCTGTTGCGTGACGAACATCTTATACTAAAAAAAAAAAAAGAAACAATAAATAAATAAAAAAAAAAACATCTGAGTAGAGAAGTCGACTGAACATCCCGTCAAAGGTGTGGGCGCGACAATTACGGATATGTTCGACAATGTCCTACCGATATTGACCAATCAGAAATCGGGAGCAATGCGCGCATAACCGGAAGCAGATAGGGAGTAGCTAGTTTCCTGTTTTTGCGGGGCACATTGTCAAGATCGGCCTTGCTCTAAACCGGAAGTAGTAAAGGTGTCTTTTCCATGGAGACTGTTTCTGTTTGAATCTATCTATCTATCTATCTATCTATCTATCTCAGTATGTTCATATCTATCTATCTATCTATCTATCTATCTATGTTCATATCTATCTATCTATCTATCTATCTATCTATCTGAGTTTATATATATATATATATATATATATATATATATATATATATATATATCAGGCTGTTCATATCTATCTATCTACATCAGTATGTTCATATCTATCTATCTATCTATCTATCTATCTCAGTTTATATATATATATATCTCAGTATGTTCATATCTATCTATCTATCTATCTATCCAACTCAGTTTATATCTATCTATCTCATTCTATTCCTATCTATCTGTCTATCTATCTATTTTCATATCTATCTATCTATCTATCTATCTGAGTTTTATATATATATATATATATATATATATATATATATATATATTATATATAATATAATACAATAAATAAATATATAAAGGTTTTATATATCTATTTATTTGGTGACAAAGAAACATTCACTATATATATATATATATATATATATATATATATATATATATATATATATATAACCTCCCACTACCAATTGATATTACCTCCCACTAATTCCTTGCTTCTACTCGTTCTCGTTAAAAACGAGACATGAAAACTATTCCATCGTTTCCCACCTGAGGATGGCAAAGTGCATTGCCGAAAGCGCTAGTGATGAAACATTCGGTGGACTGGTATACCAGTTCCACCCTGACACCAGAAGGATGGCCCGAAGATTAGAACGGATCGGCGAAAGACTTGTCAGACAGGAATTGTCTGTTCAATTCAATGAAACATATATATATATATATATATATATATATATATATATATATATATATATATATATATATATATCATTCTGTTCATATCTATCTATCTATCTATCTATCTATCTACATCATTCTGTTCATATCTATCTATCTGCATCAGTATGTTCATATCTATTTATCTATCTCAGTTTATATATATATCTATCTCATTCTGTTCATATCTATCTATCTATTTATCTGAGTTTATATCTATCTATTTATCTATTTATCTATATATCCCATTCTGTCTATATCTATCTGTCTATCTATTTATCTATCTACTTCAGTATGTTCATATCTATCTATGTATCTATCTATCCATCTATCTTTCTATCTACTTCAGTATGTTCATATCTATCTATCTATCTATCTATCTATCTATCTCAGTTTATATCTATCTATCTATCTATCTATCTTATTCTGTTCATATCTATCTATCTATCTACATCATATATATATGTCAGTTTCTATATCTATATATCTATCAGCTTCTCTCAGTATGTTCATATCTATCTATCTATCTATCTTTCTATTTTAGTATGTTCATATTTCAAGGGAGTTGCTGGTTTCCTGTTTTGGCGAGGCATATTGTAATGCCCAGCCTTGCTCTTAACCGGAAGTAGTAACAGTGTCATTTTCATGGAGTTTTTTTCTGTTTGAGTCAACGGCACTGTAATTCACACGCGGGATAGTTCTGGTTGATTGAATACGATTCCACCCAATACCACACTACTGCTGCTTTGAAACCAATGGTAACAAATGCACCATAAATGTATTGTACACTATAATGAATAAATAAATACAGGCGCTATATATATATATATATATATATATATTATATTATAAAATGGGTACAAGAGATAACCTACTCGAGTTTCACCATAAGGATCTTCAGGGCTAAATCCACTGAATTAATCGAGACACCAATTAATAGCAGTCGATACCACACACGTGAGATCGATTGCTATTAATCGGTGTCTCAATTAATTCAGTGGATTTAACCCTGAAGATCCTTATGGTGAAACTCGAGTAGGTTATCTCTTGCACCCATTTTATAATAAATTTGCTCTACTTAGTATTGACCACCTTGTATTTGTTATATCGCTGACTTACCCACCTGAATTCCACACTTACTAACCATCGTGACCAAATTTACCGGTAAGTCAACTTCTCCAGTTATATATATATATATATATATATATTATATATATATATATAGCACCTGTATTTATTTATTCATTATAGTTTACAATACATTTAAGGTGCATTTGTAACCATTGGTTTCAAAGCAGCATGTTAGCCACTTTTCGTCAAGACAACGTGTGTGTACTTGAGTGAGACGAATCTTTGCATTTCTCCTCTTCAATATATATATATATATATATATATATATATATCATCATGTCGCACTGTTAGCACGGATATCCATGACAGTCTCTCTCCATCCGTCCCTATCGTTCATCATTCTCGGGAGGTCCTCTATGCAGCATCCTGTATCCGCGCAGAGCTGATCAATGTACGTCTTTGCTGGTCGGCCCACACTGGTGTGCCCATGTGCTGGCTTCCACAGGAGGACGTCGCTTATGAGTTTGTCCTTGCTTCTCCAGCAGTGTCCCCCGTGTCTTGTCCATCTTACTCGGATGGTTTGCATGATATGTGGCAGGTGGCCGTACAGCTGCTTTCTCGTGGGGTGCTGTTTCCACGTCTTGTTCATGACCACCCGTAGCATACTTGTGCAGCTCCCATCTGGTTTAGAATATATATATATATATATATATATATATATATATATATATATATATAATATATATATTGTTATTAAAAAACACAGAACATTTCTTTATCATGACCTTGATTTGTATCTTTTTTAGTCTTTTGGCTATCTTTCTAATGTCAGGATCAACATAAAATAGAATTATTCCCATACTATCAGCCCGATCACTTTCGACTGTTTCTTCAGTCGTCATCAGGAGGTGGGGGGGGGTAATTTGTTTTGCTGGTGAATTCTTTTTTTCTTCTTTTTCTTTTATCTTTTATCTTTTTTCATGCTAAATTGGAAGAGTCTACTATTTTTAGAGGGTTGCTGTGATTAGTGCATCAGTTATTAAAGATAGCTAATATATTATGACCTATGTCGAATGTTATTTTATTAATGTCCGTTTTTGGGGGTTTTTTTTTCATTTTTTATACATATCGCCTCAAGGATTTGTAGGCGTTTCTTATTGTTATTTTTATAGATGACTTTGGTATTTTCAGTGAGGATTTTTTTAATGTCAGAGGAAGTAAATTTATGTAGATGTTTTGTTTTTAAATGTTGTTTTATGGCACTAGTGTTGGAGAGATGGTATGGAAGGCGACGGGAGAGTGTTGCGGTGGTATGTCCAGTATATATATATATATATATATATATATATATATATATATATATATATATATATATATATAATTACAAATCTAAAAGTCATGCTCAGAGTACCGAGATACATACACACACTCACATTCACACACATATATGTATGCACACACATACATTTATATGTATACATATATGGGCATATACACAACTCCCAAGAACCATCCCTCACATATATAAGAGCATTAAAAAAATAACCCACCTCAAAGAGGTTTTTCACGGAACAGATGGACTTGCTACTACTAACACACTCTTCTACCCGGATTTTAATAGCATGTCAAACCCTCAAAAATACTCCAATTTTTATAGTTCTTCCATAATGCTCCCTTTCAAAAAATCTAAAAACAATTTCTTCAAATAAGAAATTCTCTCCTGACGATGACCTAAGGTCAAAACTAGTTGAGAATAAATAACATATATAAAAAATATTCCTGTTTGTCTTATTACTTTTTGTTCATACTATATATATATATGTGTGTGTGTATAAAAATAAGTACACAAACGTTGTCTTGGTGATAAGTGGCTAATATGTTGCTTTAAAACCAATGGTAACAATCGCATCTTAAATGTATTGTACTCTACTACAATGAATAACTACTATAATAAATAAATAAATACAGGCGCTATATATATATATATATATATATATATATATATATATATATATATATACGTATCAGTTTTTCCGTATCTATCTATCAATAGCTGATAACATCTCTCACACCTTTCTTTTTCTCTTTCCCCCCCCTCCCTCCTTATATATATATATATATATATATATATATATATATATATATAATATATATTGAGAATTTTAGCAGTATATCATTTACCTGCTTTCCTTGTTATATGAAATCAGCCACCCTACTGATTGCCCCCCCCCACCGTTCCTTAAATTCCGTAACTGTTTTCTTCACATCCCACCCCAACCCCACTCAACCGCTCTATCCCTCAAAATGCCCCCACTCGCCATGTTTTAATCCATTACCCTCGCACCGAAATCGAATGCGAAGGCGCTAATTCGACTGTTGTATCTATCAAATCGAACCACGCTACCTGGACGCCCCGCATGGGTCTATGATAATCGAACATCTGATGATCAATTTCACTCACAGAAAGGGTGCCATAGAAATGTTTGCCAATTCACCCCTTCTAAACCAACACCCGCCCACATAACCGTTGATGGTCGGCGAGGTGTGCGTGCGAGTGCGGGGTTGTAGATAATTTGCTGAGATAATTTGTAAGCAGGTTATCGAGGCGTGCGTGAGCGCGCGTGTTTGTGTATAGGGATGCGAGGCGACGAGGCCTTTAAGGATTCCATCATTTACAAGGGTGGGGGGCGGCGAAAGTGACACTGACCACCCCCTCCCACATCCTTCATCTTTTGGATTATTGTTGTTGTTGTTGTTGTTACAGCTTGTGAAACGGAAGCAAATTAATATCTATCTCTCTCACTCTCATTCTCTCTCTCTCTCGCGCGCTCTCTCTCTCTCTCTCATTTTCACTGTCTCTCTCTCTCGTTTTCTCAGTCTGTCTCTCTTTCTTTCTCTCTCTCTCTCTCTCTCTCTCTCTCTCTCTCTCTCTCTCTCTCTGAGTTTGCCTATGCTTGTCTTTCTCTCAT
>CM042178.1:13799495-13806995 GCA_023376005.1 Doryteuthis pealeii
ATTAAAAAAACATCACCGAAAATTTATGTATTACAGTGTTTATTTTAGTGATTTTTTTTAAACATTGAAAATATTTTTTTAAATGCAATCCTGAATTTTTGAGTGTTTTGAAATAATTTTATATCATAATATTGACATTTTTTTTAGGTAGAATTCAGAGTTCATTTTTTTTTTTTTTTTTTACTAAAAAAAAATATCAATTAAAAAAAAAATTATTCAGAATATTATCTTTATAGAAAAAAATCGTGGTAGACCTGAACATCTGAACCCCCTCCCCCATCTAAATTTTTTTTCCTTCAATGGATTATTCTTGATTACACACCAATTGTAAAAAAATTCTTAAAAGTTCTTTATTTTTTGAGTTTTCATGGGTGCTCATTTCCTCCTATGATTTTATAGTAAATCGATCCCCCATATCGGAACGGCTCGAACGGAAGTCCCTTACGACTCCTAGAAAAGACATACAGGTTTACCAAAATACAATTTGAATATTCTAACCCTAACCCAAATTATTTATTTAATTTCCCATTAAACTAACTTTAAACCCCAACTCCAACCCCTAACCCTAACCCCCCTCCTAGTTAGAATTAACAGCTTGTGGGTTCTGTTTTCCTGGGTCAACGGTATACAGGGTGACCTGTAAACAGAACCCAAATTATTTATTTATTTTCCCATTAAACTAACCCTAAATCCCAACCCCAACCCTAAACCCTAGATCCCCATATTTAAAAATAACAGTTTTATTACAAAATTTGTGGGTTCTGTTTTTGCTGGGTCGCCTTAATTTTTACACCTTTGTGCAAGTTCAGCTCAACTGATAACGTAGAGCGGTTCCGATACGGGGGATCGATTTACTATAAACTTATACGGGGAAATGAGCACCCCTGAAAAATAAAAAAATAAAGAACTTTTAAGAATTTTTTTTTTTTTTACAAACTGATAGATTATTTATTTATTTTCTCATTAAACTAATCCTAAACCCCAACATCAAATCCCCAAGTTAAAATCAACAGTTTTATTACAAATTTATGGGTTCTGTTTTTTTCTGGGTCGACGTAATTTTCCGACCGATTTGTAAGTTTAGCCCATTATTTAATTCAAAACATAGCCGATCGAATATACTATAATAATTATACTATATCATAAATTTGATAACAATTTGAGTTTTCAGGTATTTCCGTGAAATGTATTAGGTAATCTAATGGTATTCTACATTAGTGTCATGATTTTATTTTTATTTCTAATATTAAAATCAATAAATTAACGCGATTATGAAAAAAAAAAAAAAGGTTTTGTTTACAATTGACGAACGACCGACGGGAATTTATAAAACAAAGTCGATTTGTCACTAAATGTTTTCGTTTGATTTATTAATTAATTCGCTGTAAAAAAAAATGTATGAAAAGACATACTAATTACATATTTAGAAAGATTTTTTTTTCTAACGAAATAAATATTTTTTAAGATAGAAACAGAAATATGCGATAAATAAGATTTGATTTTATGTTAAAATTTTAGTATGAAAAAACTATACTCCGAAATCTAGGCTGACTGAAGCAAAATATTTATTTATTTTTTTTATTCCATTGATAAAAACTCAATCAAATTACGTATTTAGAGAGATTATTTAATTCTCTTTCGAACTATATGGATATCTTAAAGAAGACAGAACCGTAAATATGCGAGAGAATAGATGGACCGTTATTCTTTCAAAAACGTTTTGAGTTTCACTAGATATATTTAATCATATTATTCTAAAAATCTCATTTTTTTAATCGCTTGAAGGATTTTTTTCAAAAACTTTTTCATTTTACATTCAGGTTTTGTAATTGCTAATTCGCATATTAATTCAAATTTGATTCGCTGATATATTTTAATCTAAGAAATATGAAAGTATTCGTAAAAATATTGATAAAAAGGCTTTCATTTTTCTTTTTTACAACACCCCAGTAGAAATAAAGCGGACATAGGCAAAGAGGCAACAGGGTGGGGTTCGCCTGATGATTCTAGCTGGAATGTAGCTGCTGATAAGCAGTAGCAGGTATTTTATAGATTTCGAAAAATCGTTTGATTTTGGTTAAATTAATTAATTATATCCCTTAATCAGTAAAAATCAATAACCAAATTTGGAGTGTTTCTTAGAACGATATCAATGTGTATGCAAGATTTTAAATCTGAGCGACCTCCCATTTTGGAGTTATGCGTCGACACGTACTACCAAATTCTCTCCTTTATATATATATATATATATATATATATATATATATATAATATATATATGAGAGAGACAGACAGACAGAGTAAGAGGTTGATAGATGTGTGTATATATGTGTACATACCATGTACTATTGACTCCTATAATTAGAATTTTAGGACCATATGACCTTAAGGCACCTCTTTTTGGTCTCGATTAAGAAAGGACATGTTTTTCATTTACACCGTCAATATCTGGGTGTTTTAACAAACGAATTTTATTTTTTTTTTTTTTATTTTAAAACTAACCCCTAACCCTAACCCCTAACTCCTAACCCAAACCCCTAACAAACAACCGGATATTGACGGTGTAAATGAAAAAAAATGACCTAATGAAACGAAATCGAAAGGGGTGCCTTAAGGTAATATGGTCCGTATTTTACTCCAAAATCTTAACTGTATTTTATTTGTGATTAGAATTAAGTTAATAACAATACAGAGATGCGAACTGAGAAATAAATAAATAGAAGTAAAACGAAGTCCGGATGGACGCAAGTCCAAAATGAGTTATCTTCCCTTGCTGTCTTTCGTTCGCCGCCGATAGGTGGCGTTGGTATTTGGCCACAAGCGGGAACTACGATTTCCAGCCTCTTTTTTCACTCAGGCAACAAGTAAGCATGGTCTAGGCTTCTGCCACCCTAAGCATTAGGTTAGGGGGCTTCCCTCCCTACCAAACCAACTACCAGTAAGTGACATTCTCTCCGACGTGAGTCGTACGCTTAATTCCTCTTATAGAACGTTTATGTATCTGTTGTGTATATCTTTGTCTTAAATGCGTCTCCGTCACTTACGGAATAAATATTGTTATCGTTTTACACCTTTGTCGGAATGTTTTTATGTCTACACTTGTACCCACGTTGGAAGGTTACTTTAAGCCTTCCAACGTTAATATAACACCCCCTCGTGTCATAGCGGCAATAAAAATGATAAAAGAAAACTGATAGAGTGTTCAACGGTCTCTATCTCAGTTTATCTCATTTCAACTGATTAATAAGTTCAACTTCAAATATGTAGTGTCCTGATGAAATCGTATAGATCGAAACCGTGGTAGACCCGTAATTAAAAAAAAAAATATTTATATTATATGTACTAGTACAAAATAAAAAACACCCTCCGGGCGATGTAAAATAGATTTTTGAAACATATTGCCTGAGTGGTGGGAGTAAAAAATTAATGTCAGCGAGTTTATACCCTAAGTAAGTAAAATCATCAAATTCATTAAAGGATTAAAAAATAAAACAATTTGAAATGTAGACTTTAAATATGTATTAAAATAAAACAAACTATATATAGATATATAATACCAGTAATGTATTTATTAAAACTTGAATGAAAGAATGTATTAAGACGTTCGCCACGGGTAAAATCTGATACAAGGTCGCCAGTATGGAGCATTCGGCAAGTAGAATAAAGAGTATGTGTAAGTAAATAAGTAAAGTCGTCGTGGCGGCCTAAGGGAGGGAGTCTATCTCCTTTTCACTAGCGCTAGACCAAGGCGATTGTTTTGGCATCTCAGGCAGAGCGCCACACCTACCATCAGCCCATCACTTTAGCGCACATATCCATGTGCTACTCATACGCTGAGTTGGCGAGGGTCAGAATCGAACCAGGAACCACAAGGTTCCCAGCTAGACACTCTACCGACTGAGCTAATAAATTCTGGGAAGCCGTCTATCTTTACATATATAAAGGGCAGTTGTGTGTATGTATGTCCAAATGTAATCTATCTATTCATATATAAAGGGCAGTTGTGTGTATGTATGTCCAAATGTAAACTACCTATACATATGTAAAGGGAAGTGTGTATGTATGTCTAAATGTAATCTATCTATACATATATAAAGGGCAGTTGTGTGTATGTATGCCCAAATGTAATCTATCTATACGTATATAAAGGGCAGTTGTGTGTATGTATGTCCAAATGTAATCTATCTATACATATATAAAGGGCAGTTGTGTGTATGTATGTCCAAATGTAATCTATCTATACATATATAAATGGCAGTTGTGTGTATGTATGCCCAAATGTAATCTATCTATACGTATATAAAGGGCAGTTGTGTGTATGTATGTCCAAATGTAATCTATCTATACGTATATAAAGGGCAGTTGTGTGTATGTATGCCCAAATGTAATCTATCTATACGTATATAAAGGGCAGTTGTGTGTATGTATGCCCAAATGTAATCTATCTATACGTATATAAAGGGCAGTTGTGTGTATGTATGTCCAAATGTAATCTATCTATACATATATAAATGGCAGTTGTGTGTATGTATGCCCAAATGTAATCTATCTATACGTATATAAAGGGCAGTTGTGTGTATGTATGCCCAAATGTAATCTATCTATACATATATAAAGGGCAGCTGTGTGTATGTGAATGTCCGGAGGAAACTTTGAAAATAAGACAAAGTAAATATGTATACACATTCACTATCACCAGATCTTCGTTTTTGAGTAAAAATAATGAAGGTTTGATTTATATTAGTGGAGATAATTAAAAAATTATATTTAAATGATAACAGCATATTTTTTGTTTTTTTATTTGATATCTTAAATAGTAGACCGGAATTGTTCTTTTCAGAGTAGCTGGATCAACGTAAGATTTTTTTTGTTACATAGGGATTTTAATGGGGCGTCCTTCGAGGATCCAACTCGCGATTCAGTAAGAATGGATCTGCGAGACTAACTTTTTTACCTCCCCACTACATAGGCAACGCCGGGTAGCCACTTCTAGCACATCTATAAATGGTAGTTGGTGTGTATGTTTGTATGTATGTCCGGGTGAAACTATGAAAATAGAACAATTAATGAGAAAGTAAATATATATACACAGTAAATATCACCAGGGCTTGCTTTTTTTTTCTTTTTTCTTTTCTTTTTCTTTTCAAATATTATGAAGATTTGATTTATATTCGAAGATGTTTAAAAATCAAAATATACATAGAAATAGCATTGGAATTCTACTTAAGAATGTCCAGCATTTGTAAATCCCAAAAGTAAACAAATCAATACACCATGTTTACTCGTTCTACCTAGGCGACGGTGGGTAGCTGAAAAAATGAGTTAACAAAAATGTGTTTAAAAGAAAATTGAGTTCAAAAAAAGAATTTTCAATACCCAACAAAAATGAATAGTACAAAACGTCTTCGACATAAAATAACCCAACAAGGTTGACATGCCGTAAAAAAAGGGAATAAAGAACAGTATTAGTATTTGTACGATCATTACGTACAAGAAGTTCGTGAGGAGGCAGTTTTGTAAACATTATTTTAACGTAAAATCTGGTTAAATCGAACTTAACAGACCTAAATTCCACCATCGTATGTCAACCCCACCCCCACCCCGAAAGAAAAAAAAACAGGGAATTAACCGATTTTAATGAAATTTTCAGTGTTGAAATATTAATGAAGACAATATATAATGCACCAGTCATTTTATTTTAAAACTTTTATATTTTTCATGTCAGTTAATTTTGGACCACGTAATGTTGAGAATCTGTGTTACGCCTCAAAGATACGTGGTTCAAAGTTAATTGACCTAAAAAAAAAAATGTAAACAATTTTTAAATAAAACAACTGGTGCATTATATCTTTTATTCATTAATATATCAACACTGAAAATTTCATTAAATTCAGTTAATTCCCTGATTTTTGGTATTTTTTTTTTCTTTCGGTGACAATACGATGGTTGAATTTAGGTCTATTAAGTTCGATTTAACGTAAACTTTTTTCATCGTCATTGTTATTAATATGAAAAGATTGAAATTAACCAGGACAGAATTATGGGGCTCCCAGTGAGAATTGAACTCATTAACAATGTGTTCAGTGTAGGTTTGTAATTGACCAGGTGCTTAAAAGGTAGTTGGGTCTGTATAATTAGGGATGTTGGGAGTTTATTAGATTAGTAATTGGTGGCATCTTTTAGTCGAGTAAATAATAACCTAGCGTTAGGCAGAGTGCCGGAAAATCGATAGTGTACCTTTATTGATACAAAGCATCGATAACCCGAAACTGTCCTGATATTAGAAGCACCAATAAATCGGTGGTGTACCGACACATGTAAGATTTGCGTGTACTTTTAGAAAAAATATATAGATCTAAAATAAGTTAGGGTAGGCAGATAGATAGATAGATAGATAGATAGATAGATAGACACACACACGCGCGCACATACACACACACAGTATATATATATATATATATATATATATATATATATATATATATATATGAATTTAACATTTTGAAAAAACAATTGGTAATTAATATCTGCTGACAGAATCTGTTTCGACGCCTTAGTAGAAGAGTCATCATCAACGAGCAAAAAATTTTTACGAAAGAAAGAAAGGATAAAAAACCGTTGGAAGAGAATAGGGGGTACAACTCATTCATTTACATTCATTTATACATTTGTCTCATGAAAAAACAAAATATACGGATTTTTACACCTCCGAAGATTATTCTACGAACACTACAAAAAAAAATTTACCTACACCACAAACTTTTTGAAACTTAACATCTTTCAATTGTGCTGTGGACATGTAAACAACTTATTAAGCTGGATTATATTTTGAACATTTTTGATAATCTCTTACACTTTTTTATATATTTACACCAAACTCTTTTTGAGTTTATTTTTGAATTAAAAATGCTTCTGATTTTAAAAATAAAATTTATTTTATTTTTTTGAAACAGTATGCGCATTTTAAAAAATTCAAGCATTCCAGCGTGTGTTTGTACCCCCTATTCTCTTCCAACGGTTTTTTATCCTTTCTTTCTTTCGTAAAAATTTTTTGCTCGTTGATGATGACCCTTCTACTAAGGCGTCGAAACAGATTCTGTCAGCAGATATTAATTACCAATTGTTTTTTCAAAATGTTAAATTCATTCTGTCGGATTAATTTCCATTCATTTACATATATATATATATATATATATATATATATATATGGACTCTCTCGTCGATTTTCGACGCATGAGTGTTCATCTAGTGAACAACCAACACAGTGATTTGTTTATAGTGGTGAAGGCGTGTGTTGGACCATTCCACACTTTTTGGCACAGTCGATAGGAAAGAATTGGTGCATCAACGACCGACCTCAGGAATTTTGAATTCAGAGTTATCCCTCTCCTAGACTGGTTACCTACCCACGGTTAAAGAGCCTGGTCTGCCCTACTATTTAACCCATAGCTGGAGGGAGAATATGTGGATTCATACCTTTCTCAAGGGTATTAGCGCTAT
>CM042178.1:13819495-13824495 GCA_023376005.1 Doryteuthis pealeii
TTATTAATAAAATTGTTTTACATTATTAATACTGTTAACCATATCTACATACTAACAACATGCAATTTATTTATATGTACAACAAAATAGCGGTTTACAATGTGTACTGGAAGGCTAATTTGCATATTGATATTAAAAATGTGATTTTAATAAATACGTGCTTAGTATTATTGATTTCTAACTGTTTGGTTTTATTTTAATGAATATAAGCAAAAATCTCTTCAATGAATCTTAAATGAAATCCATTAACAAGAAAAAAATAACTGTCATTTATTCTTTACTTCCTCTTTAAACTAAATACTTAGATTAGAAAAAAATAACAATGAAAGACGGGGTGATGGAAGAGTAAGTTTCAGTTGTTCTAATTTCGATTATACCCCATCTTTTTATCTGCATTCTATTTAGTTTCATTAGCCTTTCTAATTTAATACAATATTATTACATTAAAAACTTAAAAACTTGCACCCGGAGGGTGCATATATTTGCTAGTATATATATATATAAATATACATATATATATATATATATATAATGATCTTATTATAATGGAGATGTGTGGTTTGTCTGTCTGTAACCGAAACTATATTACTATACAAGTCACAATTCCTTTCGTTATTTACATCATATTCTCCATGATTTTATTTTTATTTAAACCTCAATTATTAAGAAAATTGTTTTACATATTAATACTGTTGACCATATCTACATACTAATAACATGCAATTGTATTTATATATACAACAAAATAGAGGTTTACAGTGTGAACTGGAAGGCTAATTTGCATATTGATCTTTAAAAATGATTTTAATAAATATATGCTTAGTATTATTGATTTCTAATTGTTTGGTTTTATCTTATTGAATATGAGCAAAATCTCTTCAATAAATCTTAAAAGAAATCCCTTAACAAGAATAAATAACTGTAATATTATTCTTTACTTCCTATTTTAACTAAACAGTTTAATTAGGAAAATTTACCAATGAAAGACGGGAGTAACGGAAAATGATGGAAGAGTTAGTTTCAAAGTTGTTCTATTTTTCAATCATACCCCGTCTGTTCAAAATCTTTTTATCTACATTCTTATTCAGTTTCATTAGCCTTTCTAATTTAATATGATATTTTATTATAAAACTTAACTAAAATACTTGCACCCGGGGTGCATATATTTGCTAGTATATATATATAT
Source organism: Doryteuthis pealeii (assembly GCA_023376005.1). Taxonomy (NCBI): domain Eukaryota; kingdom Metazoa; phylum Mollusca; class Cephalopoda; order Myopsida; family Loliginidae; genus Doryteuthis; species Doryteuthis pealeii. The sequence continues at coordinate 13,820,682 of CM042178.1, forward strand.
ATATATATATATATATATATATATATATATATATATATAAAAATGAAGGAAGAACTCAATACAGTGATCCCATAATAAATTTATTTCGACGAAAATTGGGGCCCATATAAATCGTCGAAATAAATTTATTATGGGATCACTGTATTGAGTTCTTCCTTCATTTTTTGATAAATATTGCTCTGTATATAATCTAAAAGGTTATTATACATTGAGCTCTCTTCAGTGATTTAAAGATTCGCTGTATTTATACATACTGGATCATCAATATTTGTACAGTGGATCTTAGAAATCACATATAGAATCATCCCTTACTACCAAGTTTTGGATAAATCTTATATATATATATATATATATATATATATATATATATATATATTAAAAATTTGAAAAAAAAAAACAAGTGTTCCAAAAATAAGATGAATTTATTTATGAACGCTTAAACGTTTCGGTTTCTTTAAACCTTCATCCGGATGTTTTATAGATGACAGGAGATAAACAATCTTTTTTTTTAAAGATTTTTATCTCCTGTCATCTATAAAACATCCATCAATTTCTTCACCCCATGATTATATATATATATATATATATTCATATAACCGCTAGGAGAATAGCTAATAAGTAAAAAGTGCTCAATACCTAAGTAGAGCAAATAATAAAGATAAATCTAATGAGTCAAACTAAGATCTTAGCCCTGAAGAGCATTAAGCGAAACTAATAGTAGGTTCATCTGACTCATTAGATTTATCTTTATATATATATATATATATATATATATATATATATATATATAATTACAAAACACCTAGATAAATTCACCTCCCCCGACATTAGGAAAATTCTCACCGAAAACACCAAAATCATCTATAAAAATAACAATCATTCTTGAAGCAATATGCATAACAAATTTAAAAAAACTAACATCAATAAAATAGCATTCAACGTCGGTCATAACATATTAACTATCTTTTATAACTAACACACTTAACATGCAACCCTCTAAAAATAATAGACTCTTCTAATTTAAACACAACATAGTTAAAGATCTAAAAACTAAAACACACTCATATACCCCATGATGACGAAATAAAATGTGTTGCTGGTGATATTGCAAGAGATGTAGAGTGAAAAGAAAAAATGTGTTTAAAACATAAAAAAGTAAAGTCGTCGGGGCGGCTTAATGTCGGTATCAGCCAGACAGCGAGGAAGTCTATCCCCTTTGCACTTGCGCTAGACCAAGGATATTATATTAGCATCTGCGGTGGAGAGCCACACCTACCATCAGCTCTTCAATTTACCGCACAGATGCCTGTGCTACTCATACGCTGAGTTGGCGCAGGCCGGTATCAACTAGGAACCTTGAGTTTCTAGCCGAACGCTCTGCCGACTGAGCTAATCCGGACCTTTAATTTTTTGCAATCGTACAGGTATCCAATTAAAATATAATTAAAATAAGTGTGATCTTTTTATATGCATTCTTATTTAATTTTGTTACTTTTTCTGATTAGTATATTTCATTTCATTAGAATTTAAATTGTTATGCTCAGAGGGAGGGGGGCGTATATTCTTGCTAGTGTTCATAAAAAAGGTTACTTTGAGATCCAATTTTAATGGAGATTCGTTGTCTGTCTTTAATTTTTTGCAATCATTCAGGTAGTCAATTGAAATATAATCAAAATAAGTGTAATCTTTTAAAAAGATTGTAACCTTTAAAAAGTGCCCATCCACAATGAATAAAACAGATATCTTCGGCATAAAATAACCCGATGCCGTAAAAACCAACCAACCAAATCCACCCTCTCACTCTCTCTCTCTCTCTCTCTCTCTCTCTCTCTCTCTCTCTCTCTCTCTCTCTCTTCTCATCTATTTTTTCTTTCTCTTCCCTCTATTTCTTTTTTCTCTATCTATTTATCTATCTATATATCTATCTATCTCTCCTCTTCTCTTTCTTTCTTTCTTTCTTTCTCTCTCTCTCTCTCTCTCTCTCTCTCTCTCTCTCTCTATCTATCTATCTTCTCTCTCATCTCTTCTTTTTTCTCTTCCCTCTCTTTTTTTTCTCTATCTATTATCTATCTATATATCTATATCTCTCTCTCTCTCTCTCTCTCTCTCTCTCTCTCTCTCTCCTCTCTCTCTCTCTATCTATCTATCTATATCTATCTATCTCTCGCTTTCTTTCTTCTTCAATTCATCCCTGCCCCAGGGAAGCTAGCCTCATCTTGTCGTCATCTCACCATGTTGTTTTTGTCTCATCGTATCCGCCATCTTTCTTTGAGACTCCCGCCCCTCAACACTCGTCGCAAAAGAGTTATTATATTGTAACTCTAGATGATATCAGCAAAACCGATGGAAAGATTTTACGTATTTTTTGTTTTGTTTTGTTTATATTATTTTGACGTTGTTTTTATGCGTTCAAATATATCATAAACATTTGAAATGTGTTCGTATTCCGCCATTATATCTGATAAGGCACCAACAATTTCGAATTAATAGATAAAAAAAACATTTTCCTAAATTTTCTTTAGATAAAATTTATGGGACAAATTCTCATTTATTATTTAGTAGAAGCGGCTACCCGGCGAAGCCTGGTTTGGTTTGGTTTGGTTTGTTTTACGGCATATCAATCTCAGTGGGTCATTTAATGCCGACAAAGTTGCGAAATAAATTCAATTCTTAATGCATAATACAATTTTGTTTATCAACTCATGTTTTTCTATTCAACCTATAGATGGGACCCTAACAGGTACTACCACTCCAGGTCAGAGTGGACCAGGGAGCAATGGTGATAAAGGGGTGCTCCACATTCCGCAAACCTCCAAAACTGGAACCTCACCATCAGATAGAGTTTAACGTCATTCCCAGGACATGTAGACCCTCAGTCATCGCATTCTAGCACCCATATGATAAAAAGGGGTTGGGGCTTGCCATAAGGGCAATAGGGTTGGGAAAATCATATAGGTGCCAGGGCTTGACGTGACCATCCGATTGATCGGAGGGGGCCTCTCCGACCGCTCGTCTAGGGCCAAAGTGGAGTAGTGCAAGTCATGAACTGCTCATCCACCTGGGTTTTATCCTTAAGCATCACGGGTCGCCACCCACGGCCAACAGGTGGCCCCATTGGTGCAGAGGTGCAGTCGAAGCATTCTAACGCCCCAGCCGACAGGGCGGGGCGAAGCCTGGGTAAAGGAAAAAAATATAATAAAATAAACGTGCTGTAATGGTTAGCAACTTAGTCTTGCAGATTAATTACTACTGAATAGCGGGTTCGATCCTCGCAGGATGACCCATGAAAATCACCACGTTAAAGAGACCTTCTGTTAATCCGGACTGGTGGGGGCCATGGATTTTTTTTTTGTTTCGTTAGGGTTTAGGAAATAACACCACATATACGAAATTTCAATGGAATAATTAACGATTTTTTTCAAAAAATAAGATAAAAACAATCAACACAAAAATGACGATCTGTTGATAGTGAATGTGTATATATACTTCGTCGTCAATTGTTTTATTTTTGTAGTTTCCTCCGGATATACACACCGACATACATACATACATACATACATACACACAACTGCCCTATATATTATATATATATATATATATATATATATATATATATATATAGTTGTAAACAAGGTATGTTTGGAATGGCTTTTTTTTTTGCCGACAATTTTGGGAGAATATGTGCTTAATTGGAGTCGTACCTAATTTGGAAAATTCCCGCCTAATTCATGATTAATTAATTAATTTTCAAAATTAGGTACGACTCCAATTAAGCACATATTCTCCCAAATATATATATATATATATATATATA
>CM042178.1:13836995-13851995 GCA_023376005.1 Doryteuthis pealeii
TACCACACAGATCAGATTACTAAATTTGTGCTACTCATGAGCTGAGTTGGCGGGGACAGGTATTGAACTAGGAATCTTGTGTGTGCCATATCGACAGACCTAAACCGACTTCTAGGTAGTATAAAAACTCGTCGGGGTGGCCTAATGTAGAGTATCAGTCAGACAGCGAGGGAGTATCACATTTTCCCGAGCGCTAAACCAAGGAGACTTTGGGGAGGTGTCTGAGGTGGAGCCCCACACCGCACAGGTCCCTATGCTACTCATACGCTGAGTTGGTGAGGGTTAGTATCGAACCCGGAACCTTGTGCTCTCTAGGCGGATGCTCGACTGACTGAGCTAAATAAAGGAAATTAGCAATAACTCAACACACACACACACACTCAGATATATATATATATATATATATATATATATATATATATATATATATGATAGTAAAATGGAAGTGAATCCGACAGTATGCATAGAAAGTTTTTAGAAAAAACTAAAGATGTTATTAGTTTTGCTGGCAGATCTGTTTCGACCTTTTAATAAAGCGGTCTCTTTTTCAAAGCAACTATATTTATGAGGACAGACGGAATAAATAAACCGTTAATTACGAGGTACCAACAAACGTTCTCGTTCAGGGCCGGAATTTTAAAAATTGCTGAAAATACGTATTTTGTGTTAAAAATATAATTATTATTTTTTTTTTTTTTTAATCAGAATCATTTTTAACACAAAATACGCATTTTCAAACATTTTTAAAATTCCGGCCCTGAACGAGAGCGTTTGTTTGTACCTCGTGATTAACGGTTTATTTATTCCGTCTTTCCTTCATAAATATAGTTGCTTTGAAAAAGACCACTTTATTAAAAGGTCGAAACAGATCTGTCAGCAAACTAATATATATATATATATATATATATCTTATTATAATGGAGATTGTGTGTTTTTCTGTCTGTAACCGAAACTATATTACTACTCAAGTCACAATTCCCTTAATTATTTACGTCAAATTCTCCATGATTTCATTCTTTTAAACCTTCAGTTGTTAATATAAAATGTTTTACATTATTAATACTATTGACCATATCTACGTACTAATAACATGCAATTGTATTTATATATAAAACAAAATAGCGGTTTACAGTTTGAACGAGAAGCCTAATTTGCATATTGATATTTAAAATTTTATTTTAATAAATATGTGCTTGGTATTATTGATTTCTAATTGTTTGGTTTTATCTTAAGAAATATAAACAAAAATCTCGTGGATAAATCTTAAAAGAAATTTATTTACAAGAAGAAATAACTGTAATATTATCCTTTACTTCCTATTTTAACTAAATAGTTAAATTAGGAAAATTTACCAATGAAAGAGGGGAGTAATGGAAAATGATGGAATAGTTAGTTTCAAAGTTGTTCTATTTTTCGATTATACCCCCTCTGTTGCAGATCTTTTTATCTGCATTCTTAGTCAGTTTCATTAGCCTTTCTAATTTAATATGATATTTTATTATATCAAAACTTAAATACTTGCACCCGGAGGGGGCATATATTTGCTAGTATATATAATGTGTGAGTGTGTGTTACTTTATTGGAATAGTGCATAGAGAATTTTAGATTAATGTTATAGAGATATATCTATTGTAATTTAAAATGCTAGCACCACCACCCTCTCAGTGTGTATGTGTATCTCCCACACTTACCCCCTTTTTTTGCATCTGTGGGTTTGTGTGGGGTACTGAAGCGGGGGGGGGTGTCGTGTCACGTGTGCAGCGTCAAGGTAAAAGCCTCCAGTCGTTTTTACGTCTATAAAAGCTGCAAAGAAAATGTAGGTAAGGAAATAAAAGAAAGAAAGAAAAAAGAAAGAAAAGAAAAGAAAAGAAAGAAAAAAAAAAGAAAAGAAAGAGAAAATTTTTTTTTTTTTTTTCAAATCGTCCTACTCTGAACAGATCGGTAAAATTCACTGAATGAAGAAAAGAAGAAAAAAAAAACAACGTCTCTCTTTAGATTGTCTGCAAGTAGTAACATGCAGCTTTTTGTTTTATGTTTTATTTATTTATTTATTCTTTTTATTTATTTTATTTTATTTATTTATTCATTCATTTATTTTACGTAGAGTAGATTTTACATGTACGTAGCGTACTGGATGCCTGTTTGGAAATTGAAATTGTGTACGAGAAAAACGAAAGAATACTCAAATGAAAAAAAATTATAATGGCTGTGTAGTTAAAGGGCTTTTTTTTTTACTAACAAGTTATCCATTAATCTATAGGTAAGCTCGCTCATTTACCTTTCCTATTAAAGACAAACCCCCTCCCCTTCCCCTTCCCCTTCCCCTTTCTCCTCTCCCCTCCACATCATTATCCTCATTACATCAAGTCATGCTGATAGCACGGGTTTCCTTGACTCTCTCTCCCCCGTCCGTCCCTATTGATGTTGTTATCACTCCGTTAATCCAATGGCGTAACGGTTTGGCGGCTTGGTTGGTTGGATTTTACGGCATGTCGACCCTTGTTGGGTTATTTCATGCCTAAGACGTTTTGTTTTATTCATTCTTGTTGGATATTCAATTGTTTTTGATTTTACGGCATGTCAACCCTTGTTGGGTTATTTTATGCTTAAGATGTTTTGTTTTATTCATTCTTATTGGATATTCAACTGTTTTGGATTTTACGGCATGCCAACCCTTGTTGGGTTATTTTATGCTGAAGACGTTTTGTTTTATTCATTCTTGTTGGGTATTCAATTGTTTTGGATTTTACAGCATGTCAACCATTGGGTTATTTTATGCCAAAGACATTGTTTTATGCATTCTCGTTGGAGCTTCAATTGTTTTGGATTTTACGGCATGTCAACCCTTGTTGGGTTATTTTTATGCCTAAGACATTGTTTTATGCATTCTCGTTGGGTCTTCAATTCTTTTCCAAATTCAATCTTTTAAAACACATTTTAATACTCATTTTTATCTATTTAAACCAACTGGTTTGCACATATATGATAAAAACGATTGGGTCTTGCAATAAGGGCAATATGGTTTGGCATCCACAGTTGACCAGCTTCATTTTGATGTATGATACATGTTCCTGTGTTGGTAATTATACCTGTCCTAAACAAAATGGTATTACTTTTTGACTCATCTATGTGGAGAAGTAGGTATGTGATCCACAGAGGACCAGTTTCATTTTGATGTATGATACATGTTCCTGTGTCGGTAATTATACATGTCCTAAACAAAATGGTATCACTTTTTGACTCATCTATATGGAGAAGTAGGTATGTGATCCACAGAGGACCAGCTTCATTTTTATGTATGATACATGTTCCTGCGTTGGTTATTATACCTGTCCTAAACAAAATGGTATTACTTTTTTACCCTTGTACAAACAATGATCATAATCAGCAGATCGTTATGTGACGGATTCCAACGACTCTTTATAGCCAAACGCCATTATTGGCCACCGCATTTGGCAGGTCTTCCACACAGTATCCAGAATCAGTACAGAGCTGATTAATGTAGATTTTTGCTGGCGGTCTACACTGGTGTGTCTATGTTGGTGTCTAAATGAAAATGTTATCGTTCGTCCTTGCTTCTCCAACAATGTCCAACTTGTTTGTCTTTCTTTGAAGGTTTGTCTATATATATATATATATATATTATATATATATATATATATATGTATATATAAGGTGTGTCATAAAAGTATTGAGACTGAAGCTTTATTTACCAAGATAGGTATGAACAATGAATGTAACGTTAATTTTTCTTCATAATACAAGGTGTGTTAAAAAGTACGTCAAATCTCGATACTTTTTTGACACACCTTGTATATATATAATAGAAAAACAAAGTGTTAAAAAAAGATTAATTTATTTTGATGTTGACGTCGACCATTAAACGATTCGGTTTATGTTAACCCTTCATCAGGACAATATGATAGGAAAGAAAAAGAAATTTTTGTTCAAACGGTGATGGATATTTTTTTAAATTTCTAAATTTTTGTTTTTCTAACCTCTATATATTTCCTTGTAGGATATCTTCCAAGATATATATATATATATATATATATATATATATATATATATATATGTGTGTGTGTGTGTGTGTGTGTGTGTGTGTGTGTGTGTGTGTTTGTGCGTGACGAGAAAAATGGACGTGAATCCGACGGTATGTAATATAGTGAATAATTTGAAGAAACACAGGTTCAAATAAAATGAGTGATATTTATTCAGCAGTGTTTCAATCTGTTTAATAGATCTTCTTCAGGGATTTTGTTGATATAAGGAAAAATAGAATTTATCACAGAATAATAAGGAGACTGTGATAGTCTTTTGTTGATCAGTCTGTTCAAAAATGTTTTGAATGGAAAATTAACGCTCTTAAAATAATTCGAAATTTATGAACGTTGGGATAAACGGTTTTGAAGGATGACATCGAACATTCACTTACGTTGTGTGTGTGTGAGAGAGAGAGATAGAGAGAGAGAGGGAGAGAGAGGGGGTAATGGTTCATTGATAAAATTAACAATGTAACCTTTACTCTCCCTTTGGTGAAAATTGTTAGTCAATGAAGAAAAAAAAAACACAAAAAACACACAAAAACACACCCACGTTCTGAGCAAAAGAACTACTGCGCGCGCGCACACACACACACAATTTTGTTTGGGATGGGGATTGAAGCTATGATTTTAAAATTTTGAATTACCAATCTCATATATATATATATATATATATATATATATATATATATATAGTATGAACAAAAAGTAATAGGACAATCAGGAATAATTCTTGTATGTTGTTTATTCTCAACTAGTTTCGACCTTATGTCATCGTCAGGAAAAAAATTCTTATTTGAAGAAATTGTTTATAGATTTTTTTGAAAGGGAGCATTATAGAAGAACTATAAAAATTGAAGTGTTTTTGAGGGTTTGACATGCTATTAAAATCCGGGTAGACGAGTATGTTAGTAGTAGCATGTCCATTTGTTCCGTGAAGAACCTCTATGAGGTGGGTTATTTTTTTAATGCTCATATATGTGAGGGAGGGTTCATGGGAGTTGTGTATATGACTATATGTGTATACATATAAATGTATGTGTGTGTTTACATATATGTGTGTGAATGTGAGTGTATGTATGCATCTCGGTACAGTGCGCGTGACTTCTAGATTTTTAATTGGGTCAAAAGTGGCTCGTTTGATACGTGGTGGTCAGTGTTTGTTTATTTAGGTGACATCGGCCACCCTCATAGGTGTAGACAGTTTTATTGCTCTTGTTAAAATGGGTCTGTTTTCTGATTAAAGCCAAACGGATGAAAGCTTTTTATCTTTTTTATCCATCTGTACTCGTGGTTTTCGATTACAGATTTGGTGTCGGTATCTCTTTCGATTCTTTCAATGAGGGTAAATTTGGCGTCTCTGTCAAAGTCATGGTCATTTAGTCGGAAGTGTTGCTCGACTGGGATGAGCTTGCTGTAGTCTGTATTTTTTATTCGGTATCTGTAGTTATTAAGCCTAAAGTAAAATGCCCACTCAGATTTCCCAGCGTATTGCTTCTTGCATTTAATACAATCTAGAAGGTAAATCACGTTTTTGCTTTTGCAGTTTGATTCATGGTAGATTTTAAAGGTTTGTTTTGTTGTTGAGCTTGTAAATGTGTCTGTTGTTTTTATTTGTTTGCGGCATAAGTTGTTTTTTGTACTACAGGGCCGGCAGAATTTTGAGGAGTTAATTATGGGTCTCATGTTAACTAATTTATTGTTTAGTACGTTGTTACCTCCTATCGTTTCTCTGAGGTTATGAGGTCGCCGATAGGTCACTATACCGGGTTCTTGAAAAATGTCTCTTAGTTCAGGGTTTATTTTCAGGATTTTCCAGTGTTTTTTGATTATTTGATTTAGTGGTGGGAGGGTGTTATTAAATGTCGTTATTAGGAGGATGCGATATATATATATATATATATATATATATATATATATATATATATATATATATTAAATCCTTGTTTTATATAAACACCGTTCCCTAAAATTTTTTTAAATTTTAATATATTTTTTCACTTTTATTTTCACTTTTATTTTATTTTCCACTTTTATTTAATTTTATTTCAATGCATCTTTGCTTACTGTTACTTTCATTCTTATTTTTATCTCTTTATATTTTTTATATAATTAACTATATATAACTACCCAAAACTTCTATTATCGTAACATACACAACCTGTATTTTTTAAATACTCTCAAACCAAATTAAACTAGTTATTAAATAATTTTAAATTTTCAACTTTTAACTATTAATACGACCCATAACATATCTTTTATTAAATAATAATTGAAAAAATAATTCCTATAAATTAATCCAAATTTTTAATTCAATAATCAAAAACCGTTCCTGATCTACGAAAATGTAAACAAGCGTTCCTCTACTAAATTTAAGTCCCATTCCAACGGGCATGTTTATAACACCAAAGATTAATCGTAAACTCGATTAATTTAAAAGTAACCCTGAAGAATCTATCGATGAAACTCGAGTAGGTTACTCATTTCCATTCTTAAATAAATAAATATATATATATATATATATATATATATATATATCAAGTAGATGAAACTGAACATATTGTTAGTGATGCGATCAAAAGATCATAAGGTGTTTTCGGGTCTTACAACATCATACACCTTAACCTTGGTGACCCAGCCGGTGCTGATCACCAATAATAAAAATGAAATCAAAATTTTTTTTTAATGTTTTAAATTCTAAAATAAAAATCAACAGAAATTTAAAACTCAAAAATAAAATATACTAATTTTGCCGTCATTACTAAAAATGCATACATTTCCCAAGGGTATTTGCGCTATGTGAAATGCAGATAGCTTTAGTCCAGGATTTAAACTCGCGTCGACGAGTCCATTTCCTGCAACTCTAACCATTACACCACGCGCCTCCATATCCATAACAACTCGGGTTATACAGTGATGTATATATACATATATATATATACATATATACATATATATATATATATATATATATATATACATATATAGATTTGGTTATAGTGATGCACGTGGAATAACGCCTATCGTCGTAAGGTGTTAACATTATCATATATAAATATCATCATCACCATCACCATCATCATCATCATCATCATCATATCACGCTATTAGCACGGATATCCATGACAATCTCTCTCCAGCCGTCCCAATCACTCACTATTCTCGGAAAGTCCTCTGCGCGGCATCCAGTATCCGTACAGAGCTGGTCAATGTACGGTCTTTGCTGGCCGGCCCACACTGGCGTGCTCATGTGCTGTCTTCGACAGTAGGAGGTATCTTATGAGTTCGTTCTTGCTTCCCCAGCAGTGTCCTGCGTGTCATGTGCGTCTTACTCGGATGGTTTGGGTGATATGGGGTAGGTGACAGTACTGCAGTTTTCTCGTGGGGTGTTTATTCCACGTCTTGTTTAGGATCGCGCGCAGTATTCTTGTGCAGCTCCCATCTAGTTTATTCTCTTGGCGCTTCGTTAGGGTCCAATTGTTGCAGCCGTACAACAACACTGATACGACAACGGCTAGAAGAATTATTGCTTTAACTTGTCTGTGAGTCCGCATTTCCATTTAACTCATAATCTATTTATAGCAGACCATGCCTTTCCTATGCGTGCATTAACACCACTTTCTGTAGATGAGATATTACTGCCAAGGTACTTGAATTGTTCTACCGAGTTTAGGAGTTTACCATCGAGAGTGGAGATGTCTCAAAATAACATATAGATATATATTACAAATATATATATATATATATTGGTAATTTTTCGGAGATGAAATAAAGGAAAATAAAGTGCTCAATTACAAATGTAAGAGCTTTATTCATTACATATAACTTTGTACAGAGGTTTTAGTGAGCATCTACCTAAGGTTTCTGGCTTTTGCCTACTTCAGGATACTTATTTCATACCACTAGTGTGTTTGTAAACAAACACATCAGAGGGATGAAATAGTATCCTGAAGAAGGCAAAAGCCAGAAACCTTAGGTAGATGCTCACTAAAACCTCTGTATAAATAGTTATATTTAATATATATATATATATATATATATATATATATTAAACTTATTATATCATATTCCTTGGTGTATGGGTTCTTTTGAAGAGATTGAACATCGCTTTTTTATTTTTATGGCGAAGATTTAAAAGCGAATTTTTGCTAGCTTTCAAAATAATCCTATCGATGGTGGGGAGTGGGTGGCAGCGGCGGCAGCGGTTGGGGTGGGGGTGCGCCTTGATTTCTAATCCTGCAACGCAAAATCTTTCGGAAAAACGTTGTCGGTCAAAATGAAACGGAAAAATGATTTTCTGGAATCTGAGAAAGTTTTTCCGATTCAGACAGATTTGGAATATTCAAGTGAATTCCATCTTGAGAACCGAAGATCGAATTTTGGTAATTAAATGCAAAAAGAAATCGATTGAAAAGTGATCGATAGATAAGAAGTGATTCTGATAGATACATATTTAGATACATGGATAGATAGATGGGATATATATATATATATATATATATATATATATATATATATATATATCGATAGATAGATAGACAGATAGATATGAACAGATTGAGATAGATAGATAGATATATAGATAGATAGATATGAACAGATTGAGATAGATAGATAGATATAGATGGATAGATAGATATGAACAGATTGAGATACTTAGATAGATATATATGAACAGATTGAGATAGATAGATAGATAGATAGATAGATAGATAGATAGATATGAACAGACTAAGATAGATAGATCAATAAGAACATAAGATAGGTAGATATATAGATAGATATATACATGTGAATATAGATGGATATGAACAGATTGAGATAGATAGATAGAGAGATAGAGAGATAGGTAGGAGTATATATAGATTGATAGATAGATAGATAGATAGGAATATAGATACATAGATGGATAGATACATAGATATGAACAGATATTTAGATCAGTAAGAACATAAATAGATAGATATGCAGATATATAGATATGAATAGTTTGAGATTGCTACATATGGACATGATAAGATAGAGAAGATCAGACTAATATATATATATATATATATATATATATATATATATAGAGAGAGAGAGAGAGAGAGAGAGAGGGGGAGAGAGAGAGAGTGGCAGGGACATAAGATAGATAGATAGAGATACAACTAAGATAGTTAGATAGATCGATATATAGATAGATAGATAGAGATCAACAAAGTGAGATAGATAAATAGATAAATAGATAGATAGATATCAACATATTAAGATAGATAGATAGATAGATATATAGTTAGCGATCAACAAACTAAGATAGATAGATAGATAGATAGATAGAGTTCAACAAATATAGATAGATAGATAGATAGATAGAGATCAACAAACTAAGATAGATAGATAGAAAGATATCAATAGATAGATAGATAGATAGATAGAGATCCACAAACTAAGATTTATAGATATATAGATATTTATATAGATAGATAGATAGATATCAACAGATTAAGATAGATAGGTAGATACATAGAGATCAATAAACTAAAATAGATAAATAGATAGAAAGATATCAACAAAGATAGATAGATAGAGATCAACAAAGATAGATAGATAGATAGATAGAGATCAACAAACTAAGATAGATAGATAGATAGATAGATAGATAGAGATCAACAAACTAAGATAGATAGATAGATAGGTAGAGATCAACAAACTAAGATAGATAGATAGATAGATAGATATCAGCAGATTAAGATAGATAGATAGATAGATATCAACAGATTAGATAGATAGATAGATAGATAGATAGATATCAACAGATTAAGATAGATATATAGATAGATTGATAGATATCAACAAACTAAGAAAGAAAGATAGATAGATAGATATCAAAAGATTAAGATAGATAGATAGATAGATAGATAGATAGATAGATAGATAGATAGAGATCAACAAACTAAGATAGATATATAGATAGATTGATAGATATCAACAAACTAAGAAAGAAAGATAGATATCAAAAGATTAAGATAGATAGATAGATAGATAGATAGAGATCAACAAACTAAGATAGATATATAGATAGATTGATAGATATCAACAAACTAAGAAAGATAGATAGATAGATAGATAGATATCAACAAACTCAGATAGATATATAGATAGATTGATAGATATCAACAAACTAAGAAAGATAGATAGATAGATAGATTGATAGATATCAACAAACTCAGATAGATAGATAGATAGATAGATAGATTGATAGATATCAACAAACTCAGATAGATAGATAGATAGATAGATTGATAGATATCAACAAACTCAGATAGATAGATAGATAGATAGATAGATTGATAGATATCAACAAACTCAGATAGATAGATAGATAGATAGATAGATTGATAGATATCAACAAACTCAGATAGATAGATAGATAGATAGATTGATAGATATCAACAAACTCAGATAGATAGATAGATAGATTGATAGATATCAACAAACTCAGATAGATAGATAGATAGATAGATAGATTGATAGATATCAACAAAACTCAGATAGATAGATAGATAGATAGATTGATAGATATCAACAAACTCAGATAGATAGATAGATAGATAGATAGATAGATTGATAGATATCAACAAACTCAGATAGATAGATAGATAGATAGATAGATAGATAGATAGATATCAACAAACTCAGATAGATAGATAGATAGATTGATAGATATCAACAAACTCAGATAGATAGATAGATAGATAGATAGATAGATAGATAGATAGATGATAGATATCAACAAACTCAGATAGATAGATAGATAGATAGATGATTGATAGATATAGATAGATAGATAGATAGATGATAGATATCAACAAACTCAGATAGATAGATAGATAGATAGATAGATTGATAGATATCAACAAACTCAGATAGATAGATAGATAGATAGATAGATAGATAGATTGATAGATATCAACAAACTCAGATAGATAGATAGATAGATAGATAGATTGATAGATATCAACAAACTCAGATAGATAGATAGATAGATAGATTGATAGATATCAACAAACTCAGATAGATAGATAGATAGATAGATAGATAGATTGATAGATATCAACAAACTCAGATAGATAGATAGATAGATAGATAGATTGATAGATATCAACAAACTCAGATAGATAGATAGATAGATAGATAGATTGATAGATATCAACAAACTCAGATAGATAGATAGATAGATAGATTGATAGATTGATAGATATCAACAAACTCAGATAGATAGATAGATAGATAGATTGATAGATATCAACAAACTAGATAGATAGATAGATAGATAGATAGATAGATAGATTGATAGATATCAACAAACTCAGATAGATAGATAGATAGATAGATAGATAGATGATAGATATCAACAAACTCAGATAGATAGATAGATAGATAGATAGATAGATTGATAGATATCAAACAAACTCAGATAGATAGATAGAATAGACTCAGATAGATAGATAGATAGATTGATAGATATCAACAAACTCAGATAGATAGATAGATAGATAGATAGATTGATAGATATCAACAAACTCAGATAGATAGATAGATAGATAGATAGATTGATAGATATCAACAAACTCAGATAGATAGATAGATAGATAGATAGATAGATTGATAGATATCAACAAACTCAGATAGATAGATAGATAGATAGATAGATAGATAGATATCAACAAACTCAGATAGATAGATAGATAGATAGATAGATAGATAGATTGATAGATATCAACAAACTCAGATAGATAGATAGATAGATAGATAGATAGATTGATAGATATCAACAAATAGATAGATAGATAGATAGATAGATTGATAGATATCAACAAACTCTATAGATAGATAGATAGATAGATAGATAGATAGATAGATTATAGATATCAACAAACTCAGATAGATAGATAGATAGATAGATAGATTGATAGATATCAACAAACTCAGATAGATAGATAGATAGATAGATTGATAGATATCAACAAACTAGATAGATAGATAGATAGATAGATAGATAGATAGATAGATAGATTGATAGATATCAACAAACTCAGATAGATAGATAGATAGATAGATAGATTGATAGATATCAACAAACTCAGATAGATAGATAGATAGATAGATAGATTGATAGATATCAACAAACTTAGATAGATAGATAGATAGATAGATAGATTGATAGATATCAACAAACTCAGATAGATAGATAGATAGATAGATAGATTGATAGATATCAACAAACTCAGATAGATAGATAGATAGATAGATTGATAGATATCAACAAACTCAGATAGATAGATAGATAGATAGATAGATAGATAGATGATAGATTATAGAATCAACAAACTAGATAGATAGATAGATAGATAGATAGATAGATTGATAGATATCAACAAACTCAGATAGATAGATAGATAGATAGATAGATTGATAGATATCAACAAACTTAGATAGATAGATAGATAGATAGATAGATTGATAGATATCAACAAACTCAGATAGATAGATAGATAGATAGATAGATTGATAGATATCAACAAACTCAGATAGATAGATAGATAGATAGATTGATAGATATCAACAAACTCAGATAGATAGATAGATAGATTGATAGATATCACAAACTCAGATAGATAGATAGATAGATAGATAGATGATAGATATCAACAAATAGATAGATAGATAGATAGATAGATGATAGATATCAACAAACTCAGATAGATAGATAGATAGATAGATAGATCAAACTCATAGATAGATAGATAGATAGATAGATAGATAGATTGATAGATATCAACAAACTCAGATAGATAGATAGATAGATAGATAGATTGATAGATATCAACAAACTCAGATAGATAGATAGATAGATAGATAGATAGATAGATATCAACAGATTAGGATAGATAGCTATGAATAGAGAAGAGAAAAGGAATGAAGAAAGAAAGCAAGCAGCCTGTATGATAGTCATTCTTTTCGGTCAGATAAGCAATGCTATTAGGTAAGGGCGCAGGTTTCGCTATTTATAGCTGGGTCGATATGCTTTTATAAATATATGTAACATATTTTCAGAAGAGAATTTTATGTAGTAAACAGGTGAGTGTGTCTACACTCTATATATATAAATATATATATATATATATATATATATATATATATATATACCTATATATATATATATATATATATGTATATGTGTGTGTGTGTAAAGTTGGCGGAGGAGCCTATTTTTGGTATCGGCCTTACTGCGAGGGAGTCTATCCCCTTTTCGATAGCACTAGAGCAAGGAGACTTTTTGCTGAGATGGAGTACCACATCTACAGCCAGCACCATACTTACCTCCCCCCCCCCCCCCGCCAGATCAGATTGTGCAACCCATGTGCTGGCATGGCGGGGACCGGCATCGTACCAGAAACCTTACGAATACTTAGCGGGTTGTCTACCGACTGACCTATATATATATATATATATATATATATATATATATATATATATATATATATATATCATCCCTCGTCTCGAATAGTATGTGACACAAGGTCAGTTTATTATGCAGATTTTAACAGGTTCTCCTTTGAGTTTTCCTTGTCCAAGACGGGTTTCCCAGCCATGGTTAAAGGGCCCAGTCTGACCTACTATTTACCCATAGAGAGAAGGAGAATATTTGAATTCATGCCTTTCCCTGCTGCTGCTAATTATGTTTGAATGAAATAGATTATTGTTATCACTTTCGTGCACTCACCCCTCTCTATCTTTCCCCTTAACTCTTTCTTTCGTTATTATATTTTTTCTGTGTAGTATGGTCTTTTCCTTCTCTTTCTTTCTCTCTTTAAAATAAAAAAAACGGAATGGACAAACCTACCATCAGCTCCTTACTTTACCGCACAGATCCCTGCGCTACTCATACGCTGAGTTGGCGCGGGCCAGTATTGAGCCAGGAACCTTGTGAGTTCCTAGTCCGACACTCTACCGACTGAGCTAAACTGGCCCTTATTATCTATCCCATAATAGTTGTTACATTTATATGCAACCTAAACAAATATTATCAGCCATGTGATAATTATTTATTTTCTTTAAGATGTCTATGAGCAGCGAAATATGTCCCATATTGATTGGTACATTTCGTATGAGAAATTCATATGTAAGTGTAACAATTATTGTGGCACAGTTTCCTAATGATTTTCTGTTGTTCAATTAAGGAAAGTTTCAAATCTGTTTGTAGGATTTTTATGATTTACTTAATGATTTAAATATTGAAATTTAGATTTAAAATTGGTTGGTTGGCTTTTAGGGCATGTCAACCCTTGTTGGGCTATTTTATGTCAAAAATACACTTTAATTTATTCATTCTTGGTGGTGTTCAAATTCGTTTTTTAATGCATTCTACGGATAAGCAACACCAGGGTTTACATTTTTGTATTTCATTTTTGGATGACTTGTACGGTCGCATTTTTAACCAGAGAGTGTTGCATGATAATAATGGATGAAAGATTTACGAAACACACACACACATATATATATATATATATATATATATATATATATATATATATATAATTTAATATACCAAGCGTGTTGGTAGATCCTTGCGGAGAGAAAAAAACCCGGCAGAGAGTTTGATTGTAAAAATATACTACCAAACATCAACCAGGAAGAAAAAAATTTTTGAAAAAAAGAAAAGACCAAGATATTCGTACCAACAAAAAATAATCTATTGGTACAGTATTTGGCCAAAAGAAAAAACAATTTATATGTATATATATGTATATAAGATATATATATATATTCATATAACCGCTAGGAGAAGCTAATTTGTAAAAAGTGCTCGATACCTAAGTAGAGCCAAGTAATAAGGATATCTACTGAGTCAGACGAACCTACTATTAGTTTCGCATAAAGCTCTTCAGGGCTAAAATCTGACTGAGTCAGA
>CM042178.1:13871995-13879495 GCA_023376005.1 Doryteuthis pealeii
ATATATATATATGTGAGTGTGTGTGTGAGAGAGAGAGAGGAGAGAGAGAGAGAGAGAGAGAGAGAGAGAGTGTGTGTGTGTGTGTGTGTGTGTAAAGTATCCAAAACTGGGAGTATGGGATGATTCTACATGGGATCTTCAAAATCACACTGTATAATTATTGCATGTCTTAGTAGGTGCAAATACAAGGATTTTTATAAATCCCTAAAGAGAGCTCAATGTATGATAATCTATTTTAGATTAAATACAGAGCAATATTTACCTTTGAAAGGAAGGAAAAACTCAATAAACCTTCATTCTGTAATACATTTATTTCGCCCAAAACTTAAATGGCTTTTAGAAATTTAAATAAATTCCTAAAACTCCTTAAAATTTCAGTCTCATCAGACAGGCAGAAAACTAATGACGAACTGAAACCGCTTCAAATAGAGAGAAACATAACCGAACGTCCTTACGAGATGAGCCACGTCTCTCATTTTTTTTATTTTTTATTTATTTTTTTTTACCTGGAACAGAATTGATCACTCATACCAGGAAAAGGAATTTGATTTTTTTAATAAATCGATATACAGTGTTACAATTCTCCTTCTGTGACTCAGTTGTTGTTGTGATATTGATTAGCTTCTGTCAAGATTTCCAAAGGGGGTAACAGATTTTAGCTGCTTCTTTCTTGTTAGTTGGTGATTTGGATTTTAACGCTTGGGTTATTTTATGCCAAAGACGTTTTATTTTATTCATTTTTGATGGGTAATCAATTTCTTTAAACACTTTTTTAGAATTCCTTTTTTCTATTTAACCCATAGATGGGACCCTAACAGGTACTACCACTCAGAGTCAGAGTGGACCTGGGAGTAATGCTGATGAAGGGATACCCCATGTTTCGCAGTAGGTTAGATCGATTCTGCACTTTTAAAAGATATCAAGTTGTCCATCTATGCGAAAGTTGGGTGTTAGTATTTTGAATACAGATACCAAAAATTAGATCTTTTACTTGTACCATTGTTTGAGGAAATAGCATCAAAGATCGTCTACTAAAATGCACAAAAATTCCTCGTTTTTGCAAAATTTAGCCTTTAGAAAACGATTAGGATTCTAAAGTTACAGTTGCCTCAATTATAAGAAGAATTTGGGTTATTTAAAAGAATATTCAGCATTTGAATATTGAGGAGTTTAGCAGGTTTGAATTCAGAGTTTTCCTTCTCCTAGACTGGTTGCCAAATCAAGATTAAGGAGCCCAGACTTCTCTAATATTTACCTACAGCTGGAGGGCGAATAACAGGATTCTTATATATTCCAAGTGTATTAACGCTATGCGAAATGCAAACAGCCTCGTTCAGGATTCAGAATCAGATCGTCCATTTCCTAAGACGATAACCATTGCACTTCGAGTGCCTCCATGATATAAAGACAAACTAGAATCTACTCTAGAAGATTTTGACATACAAATGGATCACTTGATCCTGGCCGGAAGACTAAAAAAAGTAAAGATTTTATAAGTGCTAAAGAAATCATTGGCAAATACAATGTTTAGCATTATATATATATATATATATATATATATATATATATATATAGTATTAATGAATCATGCAATATATATATATATATATATATATATATATATATGAGGAAGAATGAATAAAGAAAAGAAAGAATAGAATTCATTCATTCTTCCTCATATTGTCGGATTCATTTCCAATTTCCATTTTTACACACACACACACACACTCACACACACACACACACACATATATATATATATATATATATATATATTATATATATATATATATAATATATATAATACATGTTTCATTGAATTGAACAGACAATTCCTATCTGACAAGTCTTTCGCCGATCCGTTCTAATCTTCGGGCCATCCTTCTGGTGTCAGGGTGGAACTGGTATACCAGTCCACCGAATGTTTCGTCACTAGCGCTTTCGGCAATGCACTTTGCCATCCTCAGGTGGGAAACGATGGAATAGTTTTCATGTCTCGATTTAACGAGAACGAGTAGAAGCAAGGAATTAGTGGGAGGTAATATCAATAGGTAGTGGGAGCTTTTTGGAATGGTAGTAGTTTTGAACAAAGCAGTGGTGATTTTTTTTGGAGGGGGGGGGCACAGGTTGTGATAAGGGGGGGGAATAATATATATATATTCCATGATTTACTTAAAATATTTCTTCTGGTTAATGAGAAGATTTTAATATGGTTAGCTTAAATGATTTTAAATCTGTGTGAGGATTTATTATAAAACCTTTTGAATTTAATTTGATTTTTATTAATATTTAATTCAATCCATAATCTCATTGGATTTGTTTATTGCTAATCTACAAATCTTTTGTTACATTTTTACTTCTGAATTGGTTGGGTCGGCAACATTGTGTTGTTGCTAAGTTAAGAATAAGGCAATAGATATAAGTCTAGTTAATCTTATTATAATGGAGATTGTGTGTTTTTCTGTCTGTAACCGAAACTATATTACTACTCAAGTCACAATTCCCTTCGTTATTTACATAACATTCTCCATGATTTTATTTTTATTTAAACCTCAATTATTAAATTGCTTCACCTTTTTATTAGTGTTGTCCATATCTACATACAAATAACATGCAATTGTATTTATATATACAAAAAATAGAGGTTTACAGTGTGAATGGGAAGGCTAATTTGCATATTGATATTAAAATGTGATTTTATTAAATATGTGCTTAGTATTATTGATTTCTAATTGTTTGGTTTTATTTTAATGAATATAAGCAAAAATCTCTTCAATGAATCTTAAATGAAATTCATTAACAAGAAAAAATAACTGTCATTTTATTCTTTATTTCCTAATTTAACTAAATAGGAAAAAATAACTGTCATTTTATTCTTTATTTCCTAATTTAACTAATTAGGAAAATTTACCAATGAAAGACGGGAGTAACGGAAAATGATGGAAGAGTTGTTTCAAAGTTGTTCTATTTTTCAATCATACCCCCTCTATTCCAAATCTTTTTATCTGCATTCTTATTCAGTTTCATTAGCCTTTCTAATTTAATATGATATTTTATTATATTAAAACTTAAATACGTGCACCCGGAGGGTGCATATATTTGCTAGTTATTATAATTATAATTAGTTAGCAATAAAAAAAAAGGGTTATCATTTAGTGGATTTTGCCGTTCTGGCAGACCACAGAGTGAAAATGAAAGAAAGCGAAAAGATGGACAAATACATGAACTTTGCCAGCAAATTGAAAGAAACGATGGAACATGACGATGACGGTGATGCCAGTAGTAGTTGGTGTCCTTGGAACGGTCCCGAAAGACTTGGAAAAAAAACTTGAGTGATTGGAAATCTGAAGAAAATAGACCCTCTAGACTACAGCATTGATTAGATCAGCTAGAATGCTCCGAGGAGTCCTGGAGACCTGAGAAAAAATCCATTATAGTAGTTTTGACCGGTTTATGGTTACACACAATAATTTTAGTGATAAATCAGTAGCAAAAGTAAGTCTAGATGAGAGAGAAGGAAGAAAGAGGGCGATGAGAGAGAAGGAAGAAAGAGGGTGATGAGAGAGAAGGAAGAAAGAGGGTGATGAGAGAGAAGGAAGAAAGAGGGTGATGAGAAAGAAGAAAGAGGGTGAGAAAGAAGAAAGAAAATACAGAGATTACGCATTGGTTATACAAGACTAACGCACTCTAATATACTCAAACAAGAACTACAACCACAATGTGGAACATGTCAAACACCTTTGACAGTTAAACACTTATTCATGGAATTCAGGTTTCTTGCTCACATCAGAAACCGTTATTTTAAAGCAAACAGCGTGAAAGATCTGTTTGAAAATGTCAACATGGAGGATATTCTCTCTTTTTTTGAGGGAAATAAAATTATACCATAGAATATAAACATGAAACAAATCAATACCATGCAACATAATCCCCAATAATGCTAACACATTGATAAAACCAATTACTAAAAAGTATAAATATAAATACACGATATGTATAACTTCCTAACCGTTAGGCATGACATAACCCCAGACGGGTTTATATGCCGTTAAAATCAATAAACAAACAACAACATTCTTAAAAATAATATTTTTTTCCATGAATCATTCCAGTCGTCGTAGGAAATGGAATCTTTGAATCGAGGTTCGAATGCTGGACGTGTCTGTTTACGGCGTTTCCCTTGGCTCTGGAAAAATGCATGAAATCGACTATTCTCCCCTCAGCTATGGGTAAATAGCTCTCTAGAAGAAAAAAATGAATTCCAACCAGCTTTATTCCCTTTAAGGATCGAATTTGTATCATATTCTACACGTTAGGGTGCAGGCTCAAGGCATACATTACCGTGTGCGAAGTTTACTTGCGAACCCTTCTACTATTTGCGGGGGGGGGCAGTAGTGCAGTTATTGGAGAGTGGTTTGCACAAGGACTTACACATCCACGTGCATTGTCGGTGTGGCTTAGAATATGCTGAATGTAACATCTGGAAAGGTGTACCCCCCCCACAAGTAAATAATGGGATGTCCTGGGTATTACACTAAACTGCGTTTATTTTGAACCTGGGAGTAATTGTAAAGAAGTGGTACTCCACATTCCCCAGAGCTCCAGAATCGTATCTTCATTATTAGATGCAGTTTAACGTCAAACCCAGGACACTTAGACCCTCTGCCACAACCTTCGAGCATATATGATAAAAGCGGTTTGGGGGGGGGGGTTGTCATAAGGGCAGTAGGGTTGAGACAATCATATAGGTGATATGACTTGGCGTGAACAGCCGATTGATTGGAAGGGGGGTCCTTCTGGCTACCCATCAAGCCCAAGTAGGGACCAAAGTGGACTGCTCAGCCACCAGGATTCCGTCCTAAATTTCACGAGGCCAACAGGTGGACCCATTGGAGGGATTTTACCCCTCTGCAGAGGTGCAGTCGGTGTGTTTTTCTGCCCCAGCCAACAGGGCGTTTATATTTGCTCTTGCTATTTATGAATAAAATGTGAACAGAATTCGAACACGGGTCTCCGGTTCCGTTGTGAGTGTGGTTAACAGTAGACGGCACTCTCTTCACGTCCGCACTGTCAGCTGCGGCCATAGAGTACACTAGCCGTACCTCTACAGAGGGACAAAATCCTCACAATTAGGCCACCTGTCGACCAATAGTTTCAATATTAATGTTTTGAGAGCCAATGTATGGTAAAAAAATGATTAGGCAAAAACATTTTTGTAGTTAATGAACAAGATGATTGTAATCAATTGTAATTTTTCCCCTCTGATGACATTTAAATTGATTCATTTATTTATTTGTATACATATATGATACCAGATAAATTACTCCCATGTCCACTCTGCCCCAGAATAGTAGTACATATTAGGATCACATTTATGAGTCAAATAGATCTGTTTATAAATTATTTGTATACAAAAAAATCTCTTATGAAACAACTAAATAAAAATGTAAATATGAGTGAATAATGAATGCAATTCCCTAACCACTAGGCATAAAATAACTTTACCAGATTGACATGCCATTTAAATTAATGTTGAAATGGAAAAGATTTCAGACTTCAAAGATTTTTAAAAAGTTCAATGAAGTTGCTGATGGTAATCCCAAATGAAGACTTTGAAAAGTTGAGGTGGTGCATTATAGAATCAATCCATGACTTACAGCACTCCACACAGTCAATTGCCATACTTTTCTGAGCTTTTTGAGATGACCAATGGTTAAATGACCAATGGTTAAATGGATGGTCCTCATTGAAGTCTTCGCCCAACATTCTTGTGTTGCATACTGGCATCAAAATCTATATATATAGCGGCTTCTTCAAATTCACGCTGCTAAATCATGTCCGTTAGTACTGGTTTCAAATTCACGGTCCTACTTCGTGTATCTGCATACGTAGTGAGTATCGTCACAAACACTAGACGATATATGTAGTGGTCGCTTAATGAAATCTACAACCATGGGTATTGTAAAAACTTGCGTTTATTTCTTTTCCTCGGCTATACGTAGTGGGCCGCGTGACAATAGGAATCCCCAATGGTTGACGATGACTACTACTGCTGTTGGGATGGTCTGGCCATGTTGAGGTAAAGGGGTGGCTGGTGGCGTCTCACCACCCTTGGCGGCGGCGGCGGACCGTGTCGACGGTCACTCACTGTTCGCCGTCCGATCTGACCGTCTCCTGTCTGACTGCCTGTGGTCTGACTGTCTCCAACTGACTCGACTCTCTGGCTTTTGTATTGACGACACACCTACGCATCTTTATCTTTTGATCTGATAACGGAACTTTGTAATATATTTCTTTATCTTCTACCTGCTTCTTTGACCGGAAATCCTCGCTTCCGTTTTTTTAACTTCTTTGTTTGTTTTACCGGGAAAAGGTCCTTTGTTATTTTTGTCGTCTTTTCTTTGTTTCGCTCGTACAATATACAACACTTGTTGACAAGCTTTCGTCTTCTACCATGACTGCCAAAAGTGCCTGATCTTTTAAATTTAATGGCTGACCATTTCCTTCTTCATCTGCGAGTTTGTTTTTTACACACACACACACACACACACACATACATACATATATATATACATATACACACACACACACACAAAGGAATGTTGTTGTATGTGCATGTCATTTTATAACTCCCAAAAGAGATGTCATTCAGATTCGAAATCTGACATACACCTTAATATGTTCATAATTAAGAAACACAAAATTTAGTTATTGATTTTTACTGATTAAGGGATATAACAAAAATCAATCGATTTGTGAAACTTGTCACAGCTGTTATGCTACTATTAATCTTTGTCTAATATCATTTAACCAGCTGCAACACCAAATGGCTGCTGCTGCTGCTACTAACTTTTTTTTAATATTATAGCAGCAGCTATTCAAAATGGCAATTACTTCCACCTTGAACTTCCTAAAATAGTAAACATTACTCTATTTCTCCAACTAAAAGCATTTTGACTTTTTAATGAATATTACATATTCATAAAACTTTTTATAATGCTATTCTCGATTGGACTTCCTGAACAATCTTTCAACTTGGCTTTGGCTGATTTTTCCTTCAGAAGCAGATGCATATCGGCCGAAAAATGAAGATGAGGACTTAAAAAGTTCATGGAGATTGCCAAATGACTGTACTGCATTCCAACATTTCTCGAAGGGATAGAGCATGTTACGTAGCGGCCTTCTTCGCTACTCTAAATCGTGTAATTAAGTAGTCGTTGCGGGTATGTATGGTCACATAGCGAAGTACGTAGTAGTCAGCTACTACCGACTACTGGACTTCAATAAACAACAGATACGTATGTACAAAGAGAGGACCCTTCTTTATTTTCTTCGGTGTGTGGGTGGTAAAGGCGCAAAGCTTCACAATGAAAATGCCGGTGGCTGGCGTAGAGCGTAGTGTTCACAACGAGTGCCCGAGGGGTGTTTGCTGACGGGAGACGTGAAGTGTCCTTTTGGCTGCTGGCTGGCGTCTTTGTGTGTCGGCTCGAATCTTCTCGC
>CM042178.1:13886995-13901995 GCA_023376005.1 Doryteuthis pealeii
TAGTAGCTGGGACTACTGGTATTTACATGTGTCCCACTTACACACGATATGGCACAAGGCCGCTTTATGTGGGCACCACCCACAAGCCGAGACTCATGGGGTGGTAGGTAGAAAAATTGCGTCAATCCCAGCCCTGACTCTTTAAGTGCAATGAGGCAGGTATCTGGGATCGACGCTATTAATTTAGCATCCCACCCGTCCCGAAGGACGAGTAGCTGGGACTACTGGTATTTACATGTACCCCACATGTACACGATATGGCACAAGGCCGTTTTATGTGGGCACCACCCACAAGCCGAGACTCATGCGGTGGTAGGAGAAAAATTGCGTCGATCCGAGCTTAGCCTCTAAGTGCAATGAGGCAAGCATCTGGGATCGACGCTATTAATTTAGCAGTTCACCAGACACCCGTCCCGAAGGACAGGTGTGGGTGGGACTACTGGTATTTACATGTACCCCACATGTACACGATATGGCACAAGGCCGTTTTATGTGGGCACCACCCACAAGCCGAGACTCATGGGGTGGTAGGAGAAAAATTGCGTCGATCCGAGCTTAGCCTCTAAGTGCAATGAGGCAAGCATCTGGGATCGACGCTATTAATTTAGCAGTTCACCAGACACCCGTCCCGAAGGACAGGTGTGGGTGGGACTACTGGTATTTACATGTACCCCACATGTACATGATATGGCACAAGGCCGTTTTATGTGGGCACCACCCACAAGCCGAGACTCATGGGGTGGTAGGAGAAAAATTGCGTCGTCCGAGCTTAGCCTCTAAGTGCAATGAGGCAAGCATCTGGGATCGACGCTATTAATTTTAGTAATTCACCAGACACCCGTCCCGAAGGACAGGTGTGGGTGGGACTACTCGTTTGAGTAGCTTTACTCTGTTAAATATATACCCTTTTGGTAAGTCCATGTTCGTGTCATAGGTGAGTCACCTACAACAGTCACTTTGGACAGCTTTCGCCTGCTGCTGTCCACTCAGCGGACTGTCGATTTGACTCCGTTGCGTTGAAACAGTTAGGAGATGTATTTTATCGTGTGATCTGAAGCGACTTCTCCGGTCTATTCTTCGTCTATCTCTGTCGTCTTCAGTCATCTTGTCTCTTGTGATTTTGGGGTGTTTAAAAAGATCCCCCCCACCTCGCACAGGAAATAGTTAATTCCTATTGGTTAATTCCTATTTTTAAGTATGCTACTTTTACACATAACCACCGTCGAGGTTGATGCACATGTCATGTTAAGTATTATAGAAATAAGACATTGGGATATGATACTAGGACTACTATGCTACTTTTACACATAGTCACCATCGAGACTGATATACTTGGTTTATTGGTGTATATTCGAAGTACTATAAAAATAAAACATTAACCAAGCTTTGCTACTCATGCGCTGAGTTGGCGGCGACCGGCATCGACCAATGAACCTTGTGATTCCTAAGTGGGTGTTCTACCGACTGATCTAAACCAATAAACAAATTTAAAAAATCTGGATATGTTACCAGTACTACTATGCTACTTATCTAAGTAGGCACCACCGAGATTGGTTCTCTTTCCAATGGGTGCACATTATATCCTTTTGTCTATACATATACAGTCGGATTCATTTCCTTACTCTTAACTTATATATATATATATATATATATATATATATATAAAATAAAAATAATAATAGTAGAGGAAAAATTAAGGGTCTACCAATCATAATGGTTGCATCAGGACCCTACACTACGTTTAACTAAGTCGGTGTAATTCCTTAGATAATAACGGTTGAACGCTACGTTATTTTTCTCTCAAACGAAGGGTTGGGACCTGATGAAATCATTATGATTGAAACCATGTTAGACCCTAAATAGTACCTGTACTGTTATTATTATTATTATTAGTGCTCTATGTTTTTAATATATTGTGCGGCTCGATTGTTTAACAGCTACCTCTAGCCGGATGCTAAACCCGAAAGAATTTTCGTCCATCAAGTTCCTTACCCTCTCGCCAACGGGAACTGTCAGCCAGGGGTGAACAATTAAGTTTTACAATCATCAGAGAACTCCAGTCTGTAAATAGTATTTACTTTTACGCTAAACGAAAGGTTAACTAATGTCTCCTCTGCAGTGCTCAACCATGAAATTTGAGAGAATATATTATATATATATATCACCCGAGATATATTTTTGATTAAAAAAAAAATGTGTATATGTTACCAGCACTACTATGCAACTTTTCCACGTAGTCACCAATGAGATGGATGTCCTTTGCATGTTAACTACTATAGAAAATACACCACACATATTTTACCAACACTACTTGATGCACTAGTTCTATGAGTGTACATTTTAAGTACTATAGAAATAAAAACAATAATAAGGAAGTATATATATAGTTATTTCTTTTACTTGAAATAATACTTTTTGTTATACCGGCCGTTCCTACAGTGGAGAATATACACCGGTTCTCACTATAAATAGTGAGACACCGAGGGAAAAGGTTGTACTGTTACCGTACTGTTACTGTTTAGCGGCAAGCTAGCCGTTCTTGTACCTTATTGTAAATACACTTGTCTCTTTTTACCCTACCTCGACTTGACTTCTTTTTTTACTGTTGAACTAACATCACAACACTTTTACTTAAGAATTCCGATTAATTTGAGAGTTTGTCTATTCTAATTCTATTGAATTGCACAACCCCACTGAAATTCGCCCATATTCGTTTTGTTTTGATTTGTATATCTAGTCATAATTCTAACTCATTGTTATAAACTTTGGCGAGACATTGGCCCAAATTATGGTCTTTCATAACAACTTCTACCATTTGTTTACATTCATGGTACGCGCATCAATTCAATCTCTTACATTCTCTGTTTACTTTTATTTTACTATGATTTCAATAACTCGCTTTTTTTTTATCGTGTTTCATATTCAAATAAAATGATATATGAATTCCGACACTATTCTTCTTCAAACCAATAAACCGATTTTCATGATACAAATAAAACTTTCAAATAAAATGGAAAGTTGGAATTGAGGAAAAAAAATAATGTTACTCATTTCATATATATATATATATATATATATATATATGTGTGTGTGTGTGTGTGTGTGTGTGTGTGTGTGTGTGTGTGTGTGTGTGTGTGTGTGTGTAAAATGAAACTGGAAGTGAATCCGACGGTATGATGAAAAAATGAATACATTATTTGAAAAAAAAAAAAATTCAAATAAGGATTTACTCTGATGAAGGTCGAATTTTCTTTGTGTGTGGAACATTTCTACATTTTTTCTATTATTATTATTTCATTTCATTTGGTTATTTAGTAATAATAATTGTTTGAATAATGTACACATGGATAAACTCCTGACTGAAACACGTGTAAGTAAAATTGATTAAAATATCCTATATTATCCATTCTATACTTTCTTTCCTTTATTCATTTTTTCAACACACACACACACACACACACACACATATATATATATATATATATATATATATATATATATATATATATAAGACACCCCCACACCAATGGGACCACATGTTGGTCGTGGGTAGTGACGCGTGATACTTAAGGATGGAAACTTGATGGCTGAACAGTCCATGACATGCAACACTCTACTTTGGCACTTACTTAGGCTAGACGGGCGTTCAGACATGCCCCCCTTCGATCAATCGGATGCCGAACCCTAGCACCCATATAATTGTTTCAATTATACCAAGCCCCAAGCATTTTTATCATATATGTAATAGAGGGGTGCGGCTGAGGGTCTTAGTGACTTGGGTATGACGTTAAACTCTATCTTATGGTGAGTTTCCAGTTCTGGTGGTCTGGGGAATGTGAAGTCCTTCATCACAATTACTCGCCGGTCTACCCTGACCCGGAGTGGTATTACCTGTCAGTGTCCCATCTATAAACTTGTATATATATAGATAGATAGATAGATAGATAGATAGATAGGTAGATAGATATTTACCAACCTCTCCACACAAGTAAGATGTGACACATGGTCAAGTTCTTAAGCAGATTTTGAATTCTGTTTTCCTTAGCTATAGAGAGCATAGTTAGATACATACTTTTCCCAAGGGTATTGTGAAATACATATGTGAAATGCAAATGGTGTCATCCAGGATTTGAACTCATCTTGCCATGTCCATTTCCTTGACATAACATATGTATATGTATGTATATATAATTATGAAACTTAAATATTTATATGCCTATATATATATATATATATATATATATATAATTTAAAAAAATGTACACACACACTATATATATAAATAGAAATAAACGTGTTTTACACATGCACTTTAACAAAGATATATAATTATTTATGAAATTTCTCTCTCACACACACACACACACACACACACACACATACATATATATATATATATATATATATATATATATATATATATATATATATATATATATTCTATTCCCTGATGATTACGTTAGCATGAAACTGCTCATAGCTATATGTCTTTGTCTATTTTTTCAAATATATTTTTACAATATATATGACAAGTATCTGTTAGGCAAATTTGACAATTATTTTCTAAATTTATTCAATGTTCTGAAACTTAAACACTACCAGTATAACACCTATAATGGTATGTTAAAGACGTCTGCAGACAAAATCAAATGATGTTACTTAATGTTTCTTGTAGTCTTAAGATTGTAAGGTTCTTATTACATTGAACATATAGTAACAATATATATATATATATATATATATATATATATATATATATATATATAATCCTAACGAGCCAAAGAATATCTACCATTGTTTCTTCTAATGGATTTCTTAGGGGATGGGGGTTAATATTTTTGCTATGGCTTTTGCTATTTGGTGAAGGGTGCTACCTATCAAGAATGAATAAAACAAAAACATGTTCGGCGTAAAATAACCCAACATGGGTTGACATGCCGTAAAATCCAATCAACCAACCAAAATGTCTTTGGCATAAAATAACCCAACATGGGTTGACATGCCGTAAAATCCAATCAACCAACCAAAATATCTTTGGCATAAAATAACCCAACATGGGTTGACATGCCGTAAAATCCAACCAACCAAAATGTCTTTGGCATAAAATAACCCAACATGGGTTGTCATGACGTAAAATCCAATCAACCAACCAAAATGTCTTTGGCATAAAATAACCCAACATGGGTTGACATGCCATAAAATCCAACCAACCAGCCTCTGAATACGGTTTGATTCTCATATCAGTTCCTTGACAATATGAATCCAAATATTCATTCTCCAGCTCTAGGTAAATAGTAGGGTAGACTAGGTTCTTTAACCATTTTATGCCAACAAGTCTAGGAGAATAAAAAAATATATCTGCATTTCTGTTTTAAATTGAATATGTATTTCCTCTTCATACTATTTAAACAGAAGCCAATACATGATATCTATTATCCCAAAGAATAAATATTCTTATTATAATGGAGATTGTGTGTTTTTCTGCCTGTAACCGAAACTATATCACTACTCAAGTCATAATTCCCTTAGTTATTGACATCACATGCTCAATTATTCTATTTTTATTTAAACCTCAATTATTAATAAAATTGTTTAACATTATTAATACTGTTAACCATATCTACATACTAACAACATGCAATTATATTCATATATACAACAAAATAGCGGTTTACAGTATGAATGGGAAGGCTAATTTGCATATTGAAATTAAAAATGTGATTTTAATAAATATGTGCTTAGTATTATTGATTTCTAACTGTTTGGTTTTATTTTAATGAATATAAGCAAAAATCTCTTCAATGAATCTTAAATGAAATCCAATAACAAGAAAAAAAAACTGTCATTTTATTGTTTACTTCCTCTTTTAACTAAATACTTAAATTAGAAAAAATAACAATGAAAGACGAGAGTGATGGAAGAGTAAGTTTAAGTATTTCTATTTTTCGATTATACCCACCTCTGTTTCAAATCTTTTTATCGGCATTCTTATTTAGTTTTATTAGCCTTTCTAATTTAATATAATATTTTATTACATTAAAACTTAAATACTTGCACCCAGAGAGTGCACATATTTGCTAGTATATAATAATTTTCAAATATGTTTTAATACTGGATCCATTAATCAAAACACTCAGTGTCGGAACATTTTAGCAAATATCAACAAATCATCATTTTCTTATTTTTCACTCTTAATCATTTTTCAACATACTGTCGGATTTACTTCTATCTTTTCTTGCATATATATATATATATATATATATATATATATATATATATATATATATATATATATATCTTATTATAATGGAGATTGTGTGGTTTTCTGTCTGTAACCGAAACTATATTACTATACAAGTCACAATTCCCTTAATTATTTACATCACATTCTCCATGATTCTATTTTTATTTAAACATCAATTATTAATAAAATTGTTTAACATCATTAAGACTGTTGACCATATCTACATACTAATAACATACAATTGTCACTATATATTCAACAAAATAGCGGTTTATAGTGTGAATGGGAAGGCTAATTTGCATATTGATCTTAAAAATTTGATTTTAATAAATATATGTTTAGTATTATTGATTTCTTATTGTTTGGTTTTATCTTAATGAATATGAACAACAATCTCTTTGATAAATCTTAAAAGAAATCCATTAACAAGAAGAAATATCTGGAATTTTATTCTTTACTTCCTATTTTAACTAAATAGTTAAATTAGGAAAATTCACCAATGAAAGACGGGAGTAATGGAAAATGATGGAAGAGTTAGTTTCAAAATTGTTCTATTTTTCAATCATACCCCCTCTGTTCCAAATCTTTTTATCTGCATTCTTATTCAGTTTCATTAGCATTTCTAATTTAATGATATTTTATTACATTAGAACTTAAATACTTGCACCCGGAGGGTGCATATATTTGCTAGTATATATAAAGATAATCTAATGAGTCAGACGAACCTACTATTAGTTTCGCATAAAGTTCTTCAGGGCTAAAATCGGAGTCAGATTTTAGCCCTGAAGAACTTTATGCGAAACTAATAGTAGGTTTGTCTGACTCATTAGATTAATCTTTATTATTGGCTCTACTTAGGTATCGAGCACTTTTTACTTATTAGCTTTCTCCTAGCGGTTATATGAATATATATCTATCTTATATACATATATATACATATAAATTGTTTTTTCTTTTGGCCAAATACTGTACCAATAGATTATTTTTTGTTGGTACGAATATCTTGGTCCTTTCTTTTTTTCAAAGATTTTTTTCTTCCTGGTTGATGTTTGGTAGTATATTTTTACAATCAAACTTTCTGCTGGTTTTTTTTCTCTCTGCAAGGATCTACCAACACGCTTGGTATATATATATATATATATATATATATATATATATATATATATAATATATATATGAGAGAAAGGAAATTAATCCGACGGTATGAGTATTGATAAAAGGATATGAAAACAACACAATATGCTGTTAAAGTGAAAAAATTTCATATCGTATTCATAGCTAATATTGAACAATATTTCGATTTATAAAAATCATCTTCAGAGCTGGTTTATACTCCTGACTTATCAATAGCGGAGACGAAAAGTCATCTTGTCGTTTTGAATTCATATTATTTTCGTCTCCGCTATTGATAAATCTGGAGTATAAACAAGCTCTGAAGATGATTTTTATAAATCGAAATATTGTTCAATATTAGCTATGAATATGATATAAAATCTTTTCACTTTAACAGCATATTGTGTTGTTTTCATATCCTTTTATCTATACTCATATATATATATATATATATATATATATATATATATATATACGGTAAAAGTATCCAACTGACTGGTATTTAGGGGGATCATGAATATCTCCTGTACATCAACGATGCATCCTAATGTTGGACACTTATTGATTTATACAAGGATTTTTACAAATCAATGTATAATAATTAATTAATTTTAAAATTTTAGAAATTTTAAAATCCTTTAATAGATCACTAATTAGGACTGAGCCTATTCAGAGTTTTCCTTCTCCTAGACTGGTTGCCTAACCAAGATTAAAGAGCCCAGTGAAATCGATCACTAAGTAGGACTGAGCCTATTCAGAGTTTTCCTTCTCCTAGACTGGTTGCCTAACCAAGATTAAAGAGCCCAGTGAAATAGATCACTAATTAGGACTGAGCCTATTCAGAGTTTTCCTTCTCCTAGACTGGTTGCCTAACCAAGGTTAAAGAGCCCAGTGAAATAGATCACTAATTAGGACTGAGCCTATTCAGAGTTTTCCTTCTCCTAGACTGGTTGCCTAACCAAGGTTAAAGAGCCCAGTGAAATAGATCACTAATTAGGACTGAGCCTATTCAGAGTTTCCTTCTCCTAGACTGGTTGCCTAACCAAGATTAAAGAGCCCAGTGAAATAGATCACTAATTAGGACTGAACCTATTCAGAGTTTTCCTTCTCCTAGACTAGTTGCCTAACCAAGATTAAAGAGCCCAGTGAAATCGATCACTAAGTAGGACTGAGCCTATTCAGAGTTTTCCTTCTCCTAGACTGGTTGCCTCACAAAGGTTAAAAAGCCCAGTCTGCCTTACTATTTACCCATAGCTGGAGGAATAATAGTTGGATTCATACCTTTCCCAATGGTATTAGCGCTATGTGCGTCGTCCAGGATTTAATGTCGAGTCGATGAGTTCATTTCTTACGACTCTAACCAGTACACTACGCACCTCACTTAATTATAAACAGAGCAAAGAAAGAAAAACGGGTTAAATCGAACTTAACGGACCTAAATTCCAGCATCGTATGTCACCCCACCGAAAAAAAATACCAAAAATTAGGGAATTAACCGAATTTAATGAAATTTTCAGTGTTGATATATTGAAGAATAAATGATATATTGTACCAGTTATTTTATTAAAAAAAATTTTTTTTAAATATTTTTCAGGTCAGTTAACTTTAAACCACGTATCTTTGAGGCGAAAAGACACATTCTCAAAGATACGTGGTTCAAAGTTGGCTGATCTGAAAAAAAAAGTAAAAGTTTTTTTATTAAAATAACAGGTGCATTATACATTTTATTCGTTAATATATCAACACTGAAAATTTAATTAGATTCGGTTAATTCTCTGATTTTTGGTATTTTTTTTTCTTTCGGTGGGGTGACAGACGATAGTTGAATTTAGGTCCGTTAAGTTCGATTTAACCGAAAAAAATTCTCTGGCTTCAAAACGTGACACTTGGCAAATTCTTTAATCAGATTTCTTCTCGATGGTCGTTGCAGCTGCTTCAATTTTCACTCCAGTAGAACAAAGAAAAAGCAAAGTAATGGTAGAAGTCCACTCTCTCCACTCTATATATATATATATATATATATATATATATATATATATATATATATATATATATATATATATATATATATATATATATATATATATATATATATATATATATATATATATATATATATATATATATATATATATATATATATATATATATATATATATATATATATAGATATATATATATATATATATCAGAGTGATATATATATATATATATATATATATATATATATATATATATATATCAGTGTTTTGTTCACTTCATACTATCGTGCTATTAGTCACCCAAAAAGTGCGAAAATACATATCAGTTTAAAATAAACAAGAAATTATGGGGAAGCGTGCTAGTGTAATGGTTGGAGTGTCTGCCTGTCAGCCTGTCAGGTAGGGTTCAAATCACGCACAAAGCACTGCCCTGTCTATGGCTCTGCTGATGAGGCCTAATAGGCTGAAATGTACATACAGAGATCGACTTTTTCTCGATTTGTTTATGCTTTACATGCACGCCTAATTCATTTAATTATAATTAATTAATTAACAGATTAGGTATGACTTTAATTAAGCACATAATCTTCCCAAAATATCTATATATATATATTTACCAACCCTCATACCTAACGTACCTAAGCATTCAGGGTGCTCATGTAAACGCACACACACACACACAGATAAATGTTTATATATATACATTGTTGTACCCTTACACTAAATGTCAAGGCATTAGTTTTACAATAATGATAAAAGTATTCTATCTTCACTTTCCATGGAGACACTTTGAATTGCCCGATTCTGCTTAAAGAATCATTTCATATATCTATCCTTGTTTTAAATGACATTAAAGGAACCAATATTATAAAGCTTTAATATTCTAGAAATTACATTAAAGGGGCTCCTTAGCCTTGGTCGGCAACCCATCTAAGTCAAGGAAAAGTCCGACATAAAACCTCTGCTGCCTTTAAGGAAAGGCTAGGGGAGTAAACCTCGAAAACAAATCGGGAGCTTGAGTCCCTAAGGGGGTGTGACGCTGAAATCCAGTGCTATCCATCAACTCCTGCGACACTACCGTTACCAAACCGCATTGGTACCTTACCTTTCCTTTGGATCACAGTGGGAGTGTAGAGATGGTGAATTGATGCATGGGCAACAGCTTATCTTCCATATGTACCCACCCAGGCTATATAGTTCAAAGACGAAAAAAGAAAAGGAAAAAAAACATTTTGACACTACTCCATCGTCTCTCGTAGACGGAAGGCTGCCAACCAACCATATATATATATAATATATAGTGCATGCATAAGACTAAGACGCATATGTGAAGACCAACAAGAATATATACAACACACAGCCAACTTAGCAAGAAAATTCCTAAATAGTGTCTACCCCATAAAATTAATAAAAAAAGCATTCGACAAAGCATCATCTCTTAATAGACAAGAACTACTCGTATATAAACCACTCCAAACTAATGAACGAATCCCTATGGTATTTTACCACGGTCGACATATGCACAAATTGACTAAGCTACTCACTGAACAATATAAAACCCTACAAACCGACCCCACAACAAAGTCCATCTTCAAAACCCCGCCCATTAACGCAAAAAAACAACCACCCAACCTACGTAACATCCTCACTGCATCCAGGAAAAATTTACATAACACCGTACGGAAAGGTAATAAACGATGCAATAAGCCTAGATGCCAAGTTTGCAGCCACATACATACGGAAACCGAAATAAAAATACCCTACACAAACATAACAATCCATCCGCCACACCTAACATGCGATAGCGCTAACATTATATACTATTTATACTGCACACAATGTAGAAATAGTGGATATGTGGGAGAAACATCAACACCCTTTAGACTAAGACTAAATAACCACAAATCCACTATAAATCTCAAATCCCCGCATAGTACAATAGCACTTCATTTTAATACCTTATCACACAACCTTACACAGCTCAAATGCATCTTATTAGAACACGCATTTCCAACAACGCAATCTAGAAAACAATCAGAATCTAAATGGATTCTAAAATTACAAACGCACGTGAAGGGATTAAACGCAGATATCGGAATTCTCCGTTATTACAAATATTTTACAAACGCTGCCACTGTTGATAACAACAGAGACAAAGAAACCGTTGAACAGTAACATTTGACAAAGGGTATCTAACGAACCTGAAAATTTATGTAAAAAAAGAATTAAAAAGTAAGTGAATCCAATACTCCATAATATCGAGTTCATTCATTTATTTATTTTTAATGCTTCACAATAACGCCTAATTTCAAAAAAACATTTTTTTTTAAATATATATATATATATATATATATATATATATATATATATATATATATAAAGCTAAGTAAATTCTTCTATTTGACCGTTTTTATTTTGAATTCAAGATAGTAACAATGTAGCAATATTCACCTGAAGTTAACCTGACAAGATTAGATATATATAAAAACAATTCAACCCATTCTCAACAGATATTACATAGATAAGAGACGGATTTTATCTTCTCTAATAACTTATAGAATAATTATATTAACTTGATTCTTCAAAGGAGTCTAATAATAGACGAGGAAAACTTTCTATCAGGGACCCCACTCTCAAAAAGTGTGTTAATACTTTTGAGAGGTGTCCCTTGGAAAGGATTTTTCATTTATGCCCCTCATTTCATTCATTTTTATTTCATCCATCCATTCATTTTACCATTAATTTTTAAGTGTATATATATTTACCAACCCCTCCGCACGAGCAGGATGTGACACAAGGTCAATTTCTTATGCGGAGTTCAACAGGTTTGAATTCAGAGTTTTCCTTCTCCTAGACTGGTTACCTAACCAAGGTTAAAGAGCCCAGTCTGCCCTACTATTTATCCATAGCTGGAGGGAGAGTAGGATTCATACCTTTCCCAAGGGTATTAGCGCAAAGTTAAATGCAATTATCACATCTAGGATTTGAATTCGGGGCTTTCCCATGACTTTAACCATCGCACCACGCGCTTCCTAATTTTTAAGTATATATATATATATATATATATATATATATATATATATATCACTATTATCATCATCATGTCGCGCAGTCAGCACGGATATCCATGACAATATCTCGCAACCCCCCCTATCATTCATTGACCAGGAAGGTCCTCCACGCAGCATCCAGCATCCAGCATCCTCACAGAGTTGGTCAATGTAGGTCCTTGGTGGGCGGCCCACGCTAGCATGCCCATGTGTTGGCTTCCACAGGAAAACGTCGCTTATGAGCTCGTCCTTGCTTCTTCAGCAGTGTCCAGCATGCCTTGTCCGTCTCACTCGGATGATTTGTGAGATGGGTGGGGGGCGGGTGGCCATAAAGCTGTTTCCTCGTGGGGTGTTGTTTCCACGACTTATCCAAGACCGCACGTAACATTCTTGTGCAGCTCTCATCTAGCTTATTCTCAAGGCGCCTTGTTAGGGTCCAGGTGGTGCAGCCGTACAGCAGCGCTGATAGAATCACAGCCTGGAAGAATTGTCGCTTTAACTTGTCAGTGAGATCGGATTTCCATATCACACACACACACACACACACACACACACATATATATATATATATATATATAATAAAGTGTAACCTAATGTGTAAGATATACCTACTAAAAGTTTCGCTTAGTGCTCTTCAGGGTAAAGATTTGATTATTATTTGCTCTACTTAGGTATTGAGCACTCTTTACTTTTTAGGTTTAAAATATCCTGACGGTTTATATATATATATTTTTTCCTATATATATACATATAAATTGTTTTTTTCTTTTGGCCAAGTATTATAGTATCAACCTATTATTTTCGGTTGGTACGACTATCTTTGTATTTTCTTCTTTCTTTTTTTCAATTTTTTTTCCCCCGGGTGATGTTTGGTAGTATATTTTTACAAACTATTTACCGGGTTTTTTCTTACCGCAAAGGTTTACCAACAAGTTTGATATATATATATATATATATATATACTAGCAAATATATGCACCCTCCGGGTGCAAGTATTTAAGTTTTAATGTAATAAAATATTATATCAAATTAGAAAGGCTAATGAAGCTAAATAAGAATACAGATAAAAAGATTTGAAAAAGAGGGCAGGTATAATCGATAAATAGAACAACTAAAACTTACTCTTCCATCACTCTCGTCTTTCATTGTTTTTTTTTTCTAATTTATGTATTTAGTTAAAAGAGGAAGTAAAGAATAAAATCACAGTTATTTTTTCTTGTTAATGGATTTCATTTAAGATTCATTGAAGAGACTTTTGCTTATATTCATTAGAATAAAACCAATCAGTTAGAAATCAATAATACTAAGCCCATATTTATTAAAATCAAATTTTTAATATCAATATGCAAATTAGCCTTCCCGTTCACATTGTAAACCACTATTTTGTTGTATATATAAATATAATTGCATGTTGTTAGTATGTAGATATGGTTAACAGTATTAATAATGTAAAACAATTTTATTAATAATTGAGGTTCAAATTAAAATAAAATCATTGAGAAAGGGACATTAATAACTAAGGGAATTTTGACTTGAGTAGTAATATAGTTTCGGTTACAGAGAGAAAAACACACAATCTCCATTATAATAATAATATAAATATATATATATATATATATATATATATATATATATAAAGAACACGTGTCTTTAGATGGCGTCATTCTCGCAGGGTTGGTAGGGATTTAGGCTGGTTGGGTTGCGTCCTTCTGCGTCTGAGTTTATGCGTCCACCCTATCTTATCTCACCTCATCAAACATTTTCTCAGTTAATTGCACAACACATACCTTGCTCAAGATCTTTAAAATATAGTAAAATAGTAAAATATGGGAATTTTGAATTCGGGATTGCCCTTCTCTGAGACTGCTTTCCCTGCCAAGGCTAGAAAATCCATCTGTTCTACAATTTCACCCATATCTGTGTGAGTTTACATTTTACCCATATCTGTGAGAGGAAAAGACAGATTCATACCGTTCCCAAGAATATTTTTAAAATCCTTTATTCTTACCGGCACTCATCTCGACTAATCTCAACTAATCAAAATTTCAACTTCCGGGACTCTTCAATGATCGCATTTGTTTATTACCGAAACAAAAGATGTATAATGTATGCACTATTTCTCTCGTGAACACCATCGCTCAAAGACAAGGTTTTTATAAAATATCGCCTTTACTAATTAAGACGATGTTAAAAGACTTTAAAATTCAAGAGTTGGACCTTGCCTTAAGGGCATTGGGTCGGGATAATTGTATAGCTGCTAAGGCTTGATTTGGCCAGCAAATTGATTAGAGGGAGCCTATCCAACCGCCAGTCTAGCCTAATTAAGGGCCAAAGTGAATTTTTTTTTTTTGGGGGGGGTGGTCCGCGATGGTTCAACAGACAGGTTGTTGCTATAAAAGTGGGCAGTGTTTTTGTGCGGTGGCTAATTTCAAGCTTGAATGATCAAAATGATTAAAAATGATTCTTAACTTTTTTTTTTTTTTTTTTTTTTTTTTTGGTCAGTAATCAGCGATCACCTCGTTGAATCTAGTCAAATTGCCAGTAGAAATAGTATCGATAATACCAGCTGCCGTCTGTCTGTATGTCTCTATGTCTGTCTCTCTGTCTGTGT
>CM042178.1:13909495-13916995 GCA_023376005.1 Doryteuthis pealeii
ACACTTATCTGTCTGTGTATGTGTGTGTGCACGCCCGTGTGTGTATATGATTGTGTATTTGTGTGTGTGAGTGTATGCACTCTACAAGAGTCTGTGTCTGTGTGTGTGAGTGTGTATTTGTGTGTGTGAGTGTGTGTGTGTGTGTGTGTGTGTGTTTGTGTGTGTGAGGTGGTAAATCTCACAGAAGAACCAGCTTAATGGTGTTCGTGAAGACTGATGCTACCTAATGTATTTTTCTAAAAAAAAAAGGCGCCAAGGTTTTTTTTACGAATATTTTTATTTTTTTCTTACACGCATGCGCGTGCGCACGCACACACACACACACACACACACACACACATATATATATATATATATATTTAGATAGATATATATTTAGATATATACATATATATAAATGCATATATGTATTCTCTCTTAATCGTATTTCTGTTTGTATATATAATTATAAACCCATTAATCT
Organism: Doryteuthis pealeii; assembly: GCA_023376005.1. NCBI lineage: Eukaryota > Metazoa > Mollusca > Cephalopoda > Myopsida > Loliginidae > Doryteuthis > Doryteuthis pealeii. The sequence continues at coordinate 13,909,959 of CM042178.1, forward strand.
CTCTTTCTATCTATTAATCAATCTATCTATCTATCTAACTAACTATCTATCTATCTATATTCTATATGAACCACCAAATGTAGATGGGAATTTCCCTTGCAAAGAACAAAAGAAATAATAAAGAAAAAAGAAGGAATCTAGAAAAAAGGAAAGAAAGAATGAAAAGGAAGAAAAAGGAAAAAAAAGAAGAAGAGTAAATGTATGAAGCAAAAGAAACGGAATCTAGAAAAAAGAAGAAATAAAATAAATGAATGAAGAAATAAAATGAAGAATGAAAAGGAGAAAAGGGGAACGTATGAAGCAAAAGAAATAACGAAGAAAGAAGAAGGAATCTAGAAAGAAGAAGAAAATAAAGAATGAAAAAGAAGAAAATTAATGAAATAATAATGAAAGATTTGCGTATATATGTGTTTTTTTTTACATTTAAAAAGTATTGAAAACAAATAAATGACTGTTAACAAAAAGAAAGAAAGAAAAATATATGGTCAAAGAAAGAGGGAATAAAAGAAAGAAAGAAAGATGAAAAGAAAAAGGAAAGATGAAATGAAGAAGAGACAGAAAAAAGAAAGAAAGAAAAATATATGGTCAAAGAAGAGGGAATAAAAGAAAGAAAGAAAGATGAAAGAAAAAGGAAAGATGAAATGAAGAAGAGACAGAAAAAAGAAAGAAAGAAAAATATATGGTCAAAGAAAGAGGGAATAAAAGAAAGAAAGAAAGATGAAAGAAAAAAGGAAAGATGAAATGAAGAAGAGACAGAAAAAAGAAAGAAAGAAAGAAGGAATGAATGAAAGAAAGAAGGAAAGAAAGAAGGAAAGAAAGTAAAAATGAAAGAAAGAAAGAAAGAAAGAAAAAAAGAAAGAAAGAAAGAAAGAAAGAAAGAAAGGCAGTAATGAAAAAGCCACTGATCGACCAGTTGGGGTAACGAATAGATATTGCAAGACGCGATACTTCCAGAGAAGTCTGGATGGGGTGACAATGTATGACCGGAAGCCGGATTGATGTGTACGCATGCGCCGGTCGATTTCCGGTTTTCAGTTCAGCCACGTGCTGTGCGTAGAACATACTGTGACCATCTACAAATGGCCGTGCGTGGCTGTGCGTCATTAGGAATTTCCTTCTGCGGCGGTGTGTCTCCCAGTACGTTTGGACATCACAGTTATGCTACACACACACACACACACACGCGCGCGCGCGCACACACACAGACACACACACACACACACACACACACACACATATATATATATATATAATATATTATATATATATCTGTCTCTGTGTGTCTGTCTCCATATCTATGTATATCTATGTATATATGTGTGTAAGTCTCTGTATATATATATATATATATATATATATATATATATATATATATATATGTATGTATATATATATATATATATATATATATATATATATATATATATATATAAAGACAAATTGAAGGACAATTTGAAACAACTCAGTATTAAACTGACTGCTGGGAAAAATCTAGCATCAAATTAGAAAGAATGGCGTGAGATATGTTTCGCTGAATTAAAGAGCTTTGAAGAAAATAGACTGAAAACATCGAGATCAGTTCCGTTTAACTTTAAAACAAAAATATCTGAATCCCACTTTAAAAAATTTCATCTGTCAGTGTGGCTGGGCTTCTATCACACTCGAGAAAACACAAAATGTCTTTTTGATAGCATGTGAAACATGGGAGGAAAGAAATCACTCACTGCTGACCCTCATCTTTCGTTTACGATAGGAGAGTCTACTACACACACACGCGCGCGCGCGCGCACGCACACAACACACACACACACACACACATATATATATATATACATATATATATATATATATATATATATATATGGTAATCGCCAGACCAAGTCACTTAGACTAAGTTTTGTGCTGTATAATTTTTAGAGTACTTAATATCAGTGAAAGAAAAATTGTATTTATAAGAATAAATATATTCTGAGTCAGAATCATCCTGATGAGCCATTAGGTGAAACCTAAATTGGTAGTTTCTGGCTCCTTACGTCTTTTTAAGTCAATCTTTTACTTATTTTTCTTTTTCTTTTTTCAAAAATTTTATATTTAACTACATTGTTGGATTTTATATCCATTTTTCTATACATATATATATATATATATATATATATATTCACGTACTAGTATGACCATTTCCAGTTTTTATTTCATTTTATTTGCAAGCAAATTAAAACTCGTAACCTAAGGTACCACTGTATATTAGGGTAGGTTGATTTTTACTTTTTGAAATATCAAATTGTCCATCTATGCGAAAGTTGTGTGTTAGTATACTGAATACTGATACCAAATATTAAATCTTTTACTTGCACCATTCTGGACTATATATTAGGGTGGGGTGATTTTTCACTTTTTTTAAATATCAAATTGTCCATCTATGTGAAAGTTGTGTGTTAGTATACTGAATACTGACACCAAAAGTTAGATCTTTTCATTGTTTGAGGAAATAGCATCAAAGATCGTCTGTTAAAATGCACTAAAAATTTTCACTAAACATTCTTCGCAAAATTTAGCCTTTAGAAAACTAGGATTTTTAGTGCATTTTAGTAGACGATCTTTGATGCTATTTATTTAAACAATGGTACAAGTAAACTATCTAATTTTTTGTATCGGTATTCAGTATGCTAACACAGAAGTTTTGCATAGATGGACAATTTGATAGTTTAAAAAAGTCAAAAATCGACCTACTCTAACCACCAAACTAGCGCAGGCGCCTCTCGCAGATGGTTGCGAGTTCTTAATAAACATATCAAAAGTTGTAATAATTAATTATACTGTGGTATATCCACGGGTCTTGTTAGTAAATTAATTATTACTCCGTATTTCATGATGGCTGATTAAAAATTGAAAATGTGTATTTTTACGGATCTTTTCTAGGTTTTTCTCTTTATTTAAAAAAAATTCTTGTAAAAAAAAAAAATTCGCCAAAAACATAATTAGAATTTTTTTTCTTTTTTTTTTCAACTCATTGCAATTAAAGTCTCGAATTTCCATCGTCTCCTTCTGTTGATCAGTTTCTTCAACTCTGTATCGTTTCGATTATTCGGACTATTGTCCTCATCTTTATTGTTATATACACGATGTTTTGGTCAAAGTACCCTCTGGCTTTCTTCGGATGTTTCTTGTGATTTTTTTTTTAGACGAAGCTTGATAATTTGGATTATTCAGACTATTGTCCTCATCTTTATTGTTATCTACCCAACGTTTCGGTCGATGTGCTCTCCGACCTTTTTCATGTGTTTCTTTTCGGATTCGGGAACCTTCTCAGAGTCGGAAATATTCTCTTCGAACTCGTGAACCTGCTTTTTTGTGGGGTGTTGCCTCCAGGATTTGTTAAATGCAACACGCACAATCCTTGTGTCGTTTCCATCTAGTTTTTTCACTGTTTCGTCAGAGTCCAAGTGGTGCAAACCGTACAGTAACATTGACACGGCTACAGCTTGGAAGAATTTTCACTTTATCTTATTTGTGAGATCAAGTTTCCGTTTACAGTTATACCTTGAATTACGAGTCTAATTCGTTCCGCTCCTAACTCAATTTCCTCGTATATCAAATCAATTTTCCCCAATGAAATAAACTGAAATGCCATTAATTCGTTTCAGCCCTCCCAGTGTTACCTTGACTTACGACTTTAATTCGTTCCGCTCGTAACTCAATTTCCTCGTATATGAAATCAATTTTCCCCATTGAAATGCCATTAATGCGTTCCAGAACCTCAGTGCAAAAAAACAAAAAAACAAATAACAAATAAAAGATAAAAACAAAAACAAAAAACACCCTAACATTTTTGTATTATTTGGATTTTTCGGACTGTTGTTCTTTTCTTTATTTTTATATACACAACGCTTCGGCCGATTTGCCCTCTGTTGCGCCATATGTCCAACTGGAAATGTTGTGTATATAACAATAAAGATGAGGACAACAGTCCCCCAAAAAATCCCAATAATATAAATCATCAAGCCTCATTTCAACAAATTCAGACAAATAATTGTTTTGTTACATTCTTTCTTTATTATTATATTTTTTCTCTGTAGCGTGTCCTTTCTTTCTTTCTAATAAAAACTGAATGGTTCATTATTCAGTTGATGTGACGACACTTATAAGCAATAAGAATTCGGTGGATAAGCGACACCAGAATTTGGCATTCCATCTTGGACGATTTGGACATTCTCATTTTTAACCAGAGGGTGTTACAATATTGATAACGGGCGGAAGATTAAGAAACACTAATATTAATGTATAGATAAAATTATATACTGGTAAGGGTTTTTATATTGCTATAATGTAAACACGAAATCATGATATCTTGTTTTGATTTTAGTATGATTGCAAGAATAGGTTAAATCTATTATTTTTGACTCGCAGTGTTCGATATGCAAGTTATACGTTTAAAAAAAAAAGATTCAGCTGACGTTACTTGACAGATACAACAGCGCATAATTTAGATTCCCTTGCAATTTTTTTTTCAAAAACTAATATGCTGAAAACATGGTCTATGGTTGCATTAGTAAAATAAGATAACTGTACAAGGGGTCAATGTTTAGGTATTGGACATGTAAAAAAAAAATCATATAGTTAAAAGTATCTGGTTCCTCTAAAGGAGGCGGCTTCATTTCTGAAATGAGGTAACCAAGTGAGTACATGGTTCTATTAGTATTTTTTAATTTAAACAATAAATAATCCGTTAATCAGTAAAAAAATCAATAACGAAATTTGTGTTTCTTAGTTATAAGATTATCAATGTGTATGCAAAGTTTCGAATCTGAATAACATCTCGTTTCTGTGTTATAAGTCGACACGTACATACCAAACTTTCTTTTATGTATATATAGATTAAGCTACATTTCGCTATCAACTCGTTACGCATAATTCACGTAACCAGGGGAGGGGGTCAAAGTTTAGGTACTGGACATGTATGCTAAAGGGTGAGGGGGCTTAAAAATAAATTGGAATATTGTAAAAAGTATCTGGAACCTCTAAAGGAGGAGGCTTCATTCTTGAAATGAGGTAACCAAGCGAGTATATGGTACTATTAGTATTTTTGTAATTTAACCATTGTAATTCTTTTTGACAATAACAAAATATCGCCCTGTCGGTGGGGCGTTAGAATGCACCGACTGCACCTCAGCAGAGGGGTAAGACTACCCCAAATGGGGCCACCGGTTGGCTGAGGGTGGCGACCCGTGATGCTTAAGGATGGAGTCCAGGTGGATGAGCAGTCAATAACATGCAACACTCAACTTAGACCCTTACTTAGGCTAGACGGGCGGTCGGAGAGGCCCCCTCCGATCAATCGGATGGTCACGTCAAGCCCTAGCACCTATATGATTTTCCCAACCCTATTGCCCTTATGGCAATCCCAAACCCTTTTTATCAGATGGGTGCTAGAAGGTGGTGGATGTGGGTCTACATGTCCTGGGAATGACGTTAAACTCTATCTGATGGTGAGGTTCCAGTTCTGGAGGTTTGGGGAATGTGGAGCACCCCTTCATCACCATTGCTCCCTGGTCCACTCTGACTCGGAGTGGTAGTACCTGTTAGGGTTCCATCTATGGGTTAAATAGAAAACATGAGTTTATAAACAAAATTGTTATTATCCATTAAAAATGAAATTATTTCAAAACTTTGTCGGCATTAAACATTTTTTTTTTTACCAATAGAAGTATTCGGCATAAAATAACCCAAGGAGTTGACATAGTTTAGAAATAGTTTATTATAAATTATTTTAAACTATATATATCTAGATATATCGGTTTAGCTCAGTCGGTAGACCGTTGCACTAGAACCACAAGGTTCTTTGTTCGATATCGTCCCTCGCCAACTCAGCGTGTGAGTAGCACGGGGATTTATGCGGTAAAGTTAATAAAAATAATGACAACGTAACATGCATATGTTGTATATTGTACAAACGGAAATAGGAATTTCCGGTTAAATTAAACAAAGAAAAGACGAAAAAAACGATAAAGGACTTTTTCCCGGTAAAAGCGAACAAAGAACTTAAAAACGGAAGAGAGGGTTTCCGATCAAGGAAGCAGGGAGAAGATAAAGAAATATATAACAAATGTCCGTTATCAGATCAAAAGATAAAGATGCGGAGGCGTATCTATCAATATAAAGGTGAGAAGATTCGAGCCGATAGACAGAGACGCCAGCCAGCAGCCAAAAAGGACACTTCACGTCTCCCGTCAGCAACCACCCCTCGGACACTCATTGTAAGCTCTGGGCCTTCACCACCCACACACCGAAGAAAATAAAGAAGGGTCCTCTCTTTGTACATACGTATCGGTTGTTTATTGAAGTCCAGTAGTCGGTAGTAGCTGACTACTACATACTTCGCTACGTGACCATACATACCGCAACGACTACTGACTTACACGATTTAGAGTAGCGAAGAAGGCCGCTACGTAATACATATAGAAAAATGTAAATAGTTTATTATAGATCATTTTATTATCTAGATATATAAATTAATCATTTATACTAGCAAAAAAAAATAATAAATAAATAAATAAACACCCTCCGGGGTTTGTAAAATTAATTTCAAAAGATTTTTCCAGAGGGCGTAGGAGTTAAAAATTCATTGCCAGACAGTTTGTACCATAAGTAAATAAAATCATCAAACTTATTAAAAGGGGGGGGGCGGAACTATTTTAAATAGAAACTTTAAATTTAAATGTATATTAAAATATAACAAACTATATATAATATATAGTACCGGGCATGCAATTATTAAAACTTCTTATAAAAATCAATGAGGACCGTCTAAGGTTACATGCGAATAACTTTGGGTGTATATAATACAAGGTTGTTCTTTATTCGAAGTATTGACAATTTTAGGCAATGTGACGTAAGCAGTGACGTAGTTTCGGTTACAGACAAATAGAGACCGAATCTCAATTATTGATAGATTATATCTACATCTAGATAATAAATGTTCTGTTTAAATAATAGATACCAGGTACTTTTCAAAATATCTCAATTTTTCATCCAGGGAC
>CM042178.1:13921995-13951995 GCA_023376005.1 Doryteuthis pealeii
AGCTGAACTCCCTCAGGTGTTGTGATACTGAACAATTACCAAACTGCATTGTTTCTTTTGGTTTTTCTGCCTTTCCTTTGGACCACGACGGCAGTGTGGGGAGTGGTGACCTGCTACTTGTGCAACAGCTCATCCTCCATATCAACCAACCCAGGCTATATGATTCCACTTGTTTTGGGACATTACACCATTGTCTCTAGTAGACGGATAGTTTGGTTTGGTTTGGTTTGGTTTGGTTTACGGCATATCAACCTCAGTGGGTCATTTAATACGGACAAAGTTTAGAAATAGATTTATTTTTAAGTTAATACTCTTTTTTTTATAAACACATTTTTCTATTTAACCCATAGACGGGACCCTAACAGGTACTACCACTCCGGGTTAGAGTGGACCAGGGAGCAATAGAGATGAAAGGGTGCTCCACACTCCCCAGACTTCCAAAACTGCAACATCATCAGATAGAGTTTAACGTCATTCCCAGGACATGAAGACCCTCAGCCACAGCCTTCTAGCACCCCCTTGATAAAAAGGGGTGGGACCAATCATATAGGTGCTAGAGCTTGACATGACCAGCCGATTGATAGGCTCACCTTGGATTCGCGAGAACTTATGGGAAGAAGGGAGCAAAGGGGGCTCAGTCAGCTTCTTCATTTATTTCGGGAACGACTCTTAAGTCAAGTCTGGAATGGATTAATGACATTTCAGTTTATTTCTTAGGAAAGTTGATTTGAAACACGAGGAAATTGAGTTAGGAGCGGAATGAATTAGAAGACTGGAACGATTAATGACATTTCAGTTTATTTCATTAGGAAAAGTTGATTTGAAACACGAGGAAATTGAGTTAGGAGCGGAATGAATTAGACTCGTAAGTCAAGGTACCACTGGAGGACTGGAATGGATTAATGGCATTTCAGTTTATTTCATTAGGAAAAGTTGATTTGCGAGGAAATTGAGTTAGGAGCGGAATGAATTAGATAAGTCAAGGTACCACTGGAGGACTGGAACGGATTAACGGCATTTCAGTTTATTTCATTGGGGAAAATTGATTTGAAACACGGGGAAATTCAGTTAGGAGCGGAACGAATTAGACTCGTAAGTCAAGGTACCACCGGAGGACTGGAACGGATTAACGGCATTTCAGTTTATTTCATTGGGAAAATTGATTGAAACACGGGAAATTCAGTTAGGAGCGGAACGAATTAGACTCGTAAGTCAAGGTACCACTCTATTTTCTAAAAATTATATTTTCTCTCTTGATACTTTTAGATCCGACATAGCACATATGCGTCGGTCGATTTATTTGATATTTTCGTTTCTTAAAGTTTGAAGATAGCATAAATACATTGAGTAACCATGTGTGCGTTTACGTTTGTGTATGTGTGCATGGGCCTTAACAGTATTTATCACCACCACGGCTTGTGTGAGTGAGGGTCGGATGCAATGTGGGAGGATTTGAATGAGGTACCCATATTGTTGGCCGACGGGCAGCAGCACTGTAGAGGAGGGAAAACCTTTTTCGGAAGATTCCAATTTTCGGATCGGCATTTCCATTTTTGGGATAATGGATGTTTAACTACAATAGGGAAGATTTCTCGTTCGATGAGCGATGAGCGATGAATGAGGGTCGAGTTGGGGGAGGAGTTGGGGGTGCGCGAAGAGGTTAGAATGGTGATGGCGAGGGAAGGAAGAGTGGCGATGAAGAAGAAAATAGGAAGGAAAAAGATAAAAATAAAGATAGAAAGAAAGAATTGGAATAAAAGAAAGCAGTATAGACTAGATTTGAAAAAAAATTTGAAGGAGATTGCTAAACAAGTTAAGAAAGAAAGAAAGAAAAGAAAAGAAAAGAAAGAAAAGAAAGAAAGAAAGAAAGAAAGAGAGAAAGAAAGAAAAAAAATTGGAATAAAAGGAAGAAGCTACGAAGCATTATAGACTAGATTTGAAAGAAAATTGAAGGAGATTGCTAAACAAGTTAAGAAAGAAAGAAAGAAAGAAGAAAGAAAGAAAGAAAGAAGAAAGAAAAGAAAGAAAGAAAGAAAGAAGAATTGGAATAAAAGAAGAAGCTACGAAGCATTATAGACTAGATTTGAAAGAAAATTGAAGGAGATTGCTAAAACAAGTTAAGAAAGAAAGAAAGAAAGAAAGAAAGAAAAGAAAGAAAGAAAGAAAGAAAGAAAGAATTGGAATAAAAGGAAGAAGCTACGAAGACTAGATTTGAAAGAAAATTGAAGGAGAGTGATAAACGCGTTAAGAAAGAAAGAATGAAAGAAAGAAAGAAAGAAAGAAAGAAAGAAAGAAAGAAAGAAAGAAAGAATTGGAATAAAAGGAAGAAGCCACGAAGCATTATAGACGAGATAAGAAAGAAAATTGAAGGAGATTGCTAAACTCGTTAAGAAAGAAAGAAAGAAAGAAAGAAAGAAAGAAAGAAAGAATTGGAATAAAAGGAAGAGTCTACGAAGCAGTAAAGACTAAATTAGAATAACAATTTAAGGACAGTGATAAATGAATTAAGAAAGAAAATGAAGAAAAAATGAATGAATGAATGAATGAAAATGATCAATAAGCAAAGAAAAGGAAAGAAAAAGAGAAAAAAAGAAAGTGAAAGGTGAGTGAAAGAAGAAAAAAAAGAAAGATAGAAGAAAAGAAAGAAAAAAATAACGAATGAAAGAAAGAAGAAAAAAGAAAAGAAGGGACAAATGATTTAAGAAACAAAAAAGAAACGAACCAAACCAAACCAAACCAAACCAAACCAAACTAAAGCAAACCCAGAACAAATGAAGTTAATCTATATATTAATACGATTATTCCTAAATCTTCTGTCCGTTATTATCATGCACCACCCTCTGGTTAAAAATGAGATCGTCCAAATCGTCCAAGATGTAATGCAAAACAAAATGTGAATGCAGATTATCTGGTGTCACTTAATCGCAGATTTCTTATTTGTCCTAATTTATTTCACCCAATTTTAAAAATGAAACATTCCAAATGTTCTTGCGTCGCTTAAATGCCCAACGTAAAATTAAAATGAATTTTAAAAAAAGTTACATGTTGATTTTATTTGTAATATTGAAATTGTAAATTACGGAAGATATTTTGGTAATTTTAATCTTATGTCGTTCAGTCCTCCTGCCCTAAACAGAACCCAAAAATATTGTAATAAAACTGTTAATTTTAACTATGGAGGTTTAGGGTTAGGGCTAGTTTAATGGGAAAATAAATAAATAATTTGGGTTCTGTTTTTTTCTGGGTCACCCTGTATACAGGTTGTCCCACAAAAAACAGACCCACAAATATTGTAATAAAACTGTTAATTTTAACTATGGAGGTTTAGGGTTAGGGTTAGTTTAATGGGAAAATAAATAAATATCTGTATACAGATTGACCCACAAATAAACAGAACCCACAAATTTTGTAATAAAACTGTTAATTTTAACTAGGGAAGATTAGGGTTATGGTTAGTTTAATGGGAAAAATAAATAATTTGGGTTCTGGTTTTTCTAGGTCACCCTGTATACAGGTTGATCCACAAAAAACAGACCCACAAATTTTGTAATAAAACTGTTAATTTTAACTAGGGAGGTTTAGGGTTATGGTTAGTTTAATGGGAAAATAAATAATTTGGGTTCTGTTTTTTCTGGGTCATTCTGTATACAGATTGACCCACAAAAAAACAGACCCACAAATTTTGTAATAAAACTGTTAATTTTAACTAGGGAGGTTTAGGGTTAGGGTTGGGTTTAGGGTTAAGTTTAATGGGAAAATAAATAAATAATTTGGATTCTGTTTTTCTGGGTCACCCTGTAATATGTTTTAATTTTCCGACCGATTTGAAAATTGGGCCGATAAAAGATACACAGATAGGATTTGAACTCGTGGATTTGCTTTCATTTTCTACAACGATGACCACTACATTCGGACGCGTCGGGATTATTTGCTTTTGAGGGGACACCTCACGTAGTGTAATGGTTAGCAAAGCTAGATTGGCTGACCATTATTAGTGAGTTCGATTCTCACTGGGTGCCCCATACTTGTGCCACATCTAAGCTACGTTTTAGCGAGCCAGCGTCAAGCGAATTTTCAGCCCAACTACTTTTTTTCCGAGTCGTGTTTTTATAACAATTTTATCACTGGAGTTTAAGTGACTGGGGGTCTCCTCAGGTTTCCAGAACCCTTCTAAATATTCAAGTCGATTTCAACAATGTTGTAATTATCATAATGATAGAAAGAAAGAAATAACGAAAGCGAGAAGGAAAGAAAAAAAAAGAAAGAAAGAAAGAAAGAAAAAGGAAAGAATGAAAGAAAGAAAAAAGGAAATAACGAAGAAAAGAAAGAAAAGAAAGGAAAGAAAAAAAGAAAAAAGAAAAAAGGAATTGACGAAGGAAATAACGAAAGAAAGAAAGAAAGAAAGAACCAAGGAAAAAATGAAAGAAAGAACGAACTAAAGAAAGAAAGAAAAAGAAAAGAAAGACAGAAAGAACGAAAGCAATAAAGAACAAAAGAAGGAACGAAAAATGAAAGAAAGAAAGAAAGAAAAAAGAAAGAGGAAAGAAAGAAAGAACAAAACAAAAACAAAGGAAAAACAGAAAGAAAAAAGAAAGAAAGAAAGAAAAAAGGAAAGAAAGAAAGAAAGATAAAAAGAAAGAGAGAAATTAGAAAGAAAGAAAGAAAGAAAGAAAGAAAGAACAAAACAAAAAAAGAAAGACGAAAAGAAAAAAGAAAGAAAGAAATTAGAAAGAAAGAAAGAAAAAAAGAAAGAAAGAAAGAAAGAAGGAAGGAAGGAAAGAGAGAAATTAGAAGGAAAGAGAGAAATTAGAAAGAAAGAAAGAAAGAAAGAACGAATGAAAATGGGAAGAAGACAGAAAGAAAAAAAGAGTTTTTTGCAATAAATATATTTGTTATTAGATGAATTGATAATCTGGTTGTTTCTGGTTTTCAAAATGGCCGAAACGTAGAAAATGGCGTTTTAGATAACACATCCTACAAATGATGTAGTATGCGGCATATGATCAGAAAATTCGTTCAATAATAACAATTTCGTTTTTCTTTATATTTTATTTTTCATTTTTATTTCTTTTTTTTTGTGAAGGAGGGGGGGCGTGAAACCACCATTTAACCCTCTACACTCACATCTGTTCCATTGCATTCACAGCACATGTATACAAATCCTCAACCTCAATCCGTCATCATTTTTTCTTTTTCTTTTTATCTAACATTTTCTTTCTTTTTTTCTTTTCATTTTCCTTCTTTCTTTCTTTCTTTCTAATTTCTCTCTTTCTCTCTTTCTTTCTTTCTTTTTATCTTTCTAATTACTCTCTCTCTCTCTTTTTCTTTTTCTTTCTTTCTTTCTTTCTTTCTTTCTGTCTTTATTTATTCATTTATTTATTTATTATTCCCTTTCATTGTTCATTCATTCAGTTTCTTTCTTGTTCACATTTCTGTTTTGTTCTTTCTTTTTTTTCTTCCTTTCTTTCTTTCTCACTTATTTTCTTCCTTCCTGAAAGTATTTACTTCTTTCTTTCTTCTTTAATATTTCCTTTCATTCTTTCTTCATTTATTTATTTCTCTGTGTTGTTCCTTCTCCCTTTCTGTTCTTTCCTTCGTTTTTCTTTTCTTTCTTTCTTGCTTTCTTTATTTCTTATTCTCGTTTATCATTCATTCACTCAGTTTCTTTTTTCCCCTTTTCTATTCTGTCTTTCTTTCTTTCAAAAAGTTCTTCTTTCTTTCTTTCTTTCTTTCTTTCTTTCTTTCTTTCTTTTTTCTCTTTCAAATCGTTTTTGTCTTCTTTTTTCTTTCTTTCTTTCTTTCATTCTTAACATTTTGTCCTATTTCTTTCCCATATTCTTTCTTTCTTTCTTTCAACATTTTTGTCCTCGTTCTTTCCCATATCTAGGTTTATTTTACGGCATGTCAACCCGTCGAGGCTTATTTAATGCCAAAGTTTTGTTTTATTCATTCTTGTTGGGTATTCAATTTTAAACACCTTTTTAAAACACATTTTGATCTGTTTAACCCATAGATGGGACCCTAAAAGGTACCATCACTCCGGTTCAGAATGGAGAATGGAGTAAAGGTAATGAAGGTGAGCGCTCCACATTCCCTATAATTCCAGAATTGGATCCAGTATATCTCCATATCCAGGACACGGATTTTAATGGTATTGCCTAATCAAATATTTCGCTACTATGTGCCGTTTTCTTAGCTACGTAGGCTGATACACAATCAACAGCTATATACAGATATAAGCATGTGGTGTAATGGTTAAAGTCATGGGAAACGGACTCGTCGCCCCGAGTTCAAATCCTGGACGGGGTAATTGCATTCCACTTAGCGTTAATACCCTTGGGAAATGTATGAATCCTACTCTCCCTCCAGCTATGGATAAATAGTAGGGCAGACTGGACTCTTTAACCTTGGTTAGGCAACCGGTCTAGGAGAAGGAAAACTCTGAAATCAAACCCGTTGAACTCTTAAGAAATTGACCTTGTGTCACATCCTGCTCGTGCGGAGGGTTTTGGCAAATATATATATATATATATATATATATATAGTATTATGAAATAGATTTGCTATTATCGTAATCGTATTATTTTTGTGTTTCGGCTATGTCAATTTTTATTTTTATTTTTGCTGATGTTGAATGGGTCGGTGCGCGTCGGGAAAAGATTGGTAGGTCGTTGTGGAGAAGAGAGTGTCGATGAGGGGGAGGGCGGGCTCTTCGTGTTTTTTTTTTATCACAATATCGTTGGTGTCCCGATAGACAAGAAAGAAAGAAAGTGAAAAAAAAAACATCTTCCCATCAAGAAACGGATCTGCCCTATCATGTCGGCAAGAGAACGAAAATAGATTTCTTGGTTAGTCTAAACACGCGTAAATCACACACACACACACACACACACACACACACACACACCTACCTATCCTCTCCCCTTTTATTACTCCCCTTTACTGTTTCTTTGGATCAAATTTCTCTCCAAGAAATTTCTCTCCTATTTTTAACCAGAGGGTGTTGCAAGATTATAACGATCGGAAAATTAGGTAACAAGAGTATTAATATATAGATTATTATTATTATTATTATTATTATTATTATTATGTTTAAATAGAATGCGCAGTGCATTTGATTGGTTGTTAGCGCCAGCCAATCAGATGCGCGGGATTAGAATTTTACAATCGTCCAAAAGAATAAAAAAGTCCAACGTCTTTTAGCGTCTGATGTTGGTGGGGGTATCAGAAATTGATCACCTCTGACAGGGTCAGCATGGCGAGGGAAGTCTGAGGTTGGAAGACCCGAAACCTCCCAATGACCCATACAGATAACAACACTGACAACAACCACCAGCGCCCCAAATGTAGGAGCATATATTTAAATTATTATTATTATTATTATTATTATTATATAATTTGACTGCAATGCAAATGACAACAGAAGTTTACTTAACCTTGTAAATATAGGCAATTTCTTTTATCAAGATGGCAGCAGCAGCAAAACTGAAAAGAGCGTGACAAAACTTCCATGGTCGCAAAGAAATCAATATAAACGTAAATTACATGGAGGAAATGAATAAAATAAACTTGTCTCTTTCACAATGTATTTTTTCACTCTCACTCTGATTATACGTCTGACCAATCAAACTCTTTCCTCACTAACACTAACCCACCCACCTGACCTCTTCTCCCATTCACCCTGTAGCGTTGGGTTTGTATTTGCCTGGTGGAGTTGTCTGCCCGATTTGGTGTGCTGGTGCCCGCTAGGGTGCTAGAGTATTTAAGCGCCGGGTTCAAACCCTTTCGGCCTCTTTTCCTGTTTCAGCAACTACGAGCCACATGGGGTAGATTTTATCTAACCCCTCTCGTTGGGGCTCCGCCCCCTTACATTACTGTAAGTTCTTTACAACATGGACTATCTCTAGTCTCATGTCTGTACTTTTATATGTTATCTTGTACCATTCATGAATGTGTCTTTATCTTTATATATATGTAACTCTGTTTACCTTGTACTTTGTATCAGGTTATATCCATGTGCTGTATATAAGGAAAATGTTTTGTCTGTTAACCTTCGTCGGAGTTATTTGTATGCAAAGTATCTAATAACTTTGCAAATACGTTACAACCCCATCCCGCAGATTCCCCCCTCTATAAAACATTTGCTCAAAGCTCTAGCGAAATATATCCTACATACGTTTGTCTGAGTTTTGTCCTTGTGTTCCTCATATCTCTACTACATTCTGTCAGATTTATTCCATTCCTCATATATATATATATACATATACATATATATATATAAAAGTAAGTATAGTCGGGGCGGCCTAATGTCGGTATCGACCATACAGCGAGGGAGTCTATCCCCTTTTCACTAGCGCTAGACCAAAGATATTATTTCAGCATCTGAGGTGGAGCGCCACACCTACCATCAGCTCCTTACTTTACTGCACAGATAGATAGGCGTGTGTGTATGTGTGTGCAGATATATATATATGTGTGTGTGTGTGTGTGTATGTGTGTGTGTGTGTGTGTGTATATATGTACATTTATATATATGTTTGTGTGTGTATATGTACATTTATATATATGTGTTTGTGTGTGTATACGCTTAGATACGTACTACACATATACATATCCAAAAGTATGTGTGAGTATGTATGTGTTTACATAGGCGTGTGTGTATGGTGTATGCATATATCTATGTGTGTGTGTGTGTGAGCGTATGTGTGTATATGTGTGTATTTGCGTTATGCGTATATGCGCATAGATACGTATCACACGTATTCGTATCCATAACTTAATAGGTGATACTGACAGACGTCCATTTGCAATCATCGACGAATGAACTTATAATACTGAGGAACAACCAACGGATTCTTTACCAAGGATTTCCGCTGTACCAGCGCTCTTGCTTGAAGCCTAACCGATGGCCCATAAAATCTTAACAGTGACCCTAAGAGGTACTACCACTCCAAGTCGGAGTGCACCTGGGAGTAATGGGGATGAAGGGATACTCCATATATGAGGCACCCAACGAGGATCAAAAGCACAATTTAGTAGTAATGGATCTGCAAGACTAGCTGGCTAATGATTACACCATGATGGGACGCCACTGTCTGACGTCAAATAAGTATTTTACGCATTGAGCAAGACAAAACTCTAACCATCATCATCATCAACATCATCATCATCAAAGTGCGCTGACAGCATGTAGTTCCTATGACTTTCTCTCGCCATCGGTCCCTATTGGCCACAGCACTTGGTAAGTCCTCTAGACGGAACCCAGCGTCCATACAGAGCTGATGATTGTATTTTTTGTTGTTGATTGAACAACACTGGTGTGTCCATGTGCAGGAGTGCATACATAAAAAACAGACAGACACACACAGAGACAGGCAGACAGACAGTCAGACAGATAAAAAAAATTCTGAATATCGAATTTCTGGTTTATTTTTGTCATCAATTTGGATTTTTTTTTTTTGCTTCTCTAAAAAATGTAGGAAGGAAAGACTAAAGAAGCTGTCTTTACGGAATATTTTACGCGCGAATATTTTTTTCCGTGTGATGGGAGGGTGGGGTTCGGCGGATATCTTATCATTGATTTTTGCATAAGGGACCCTAACAAACCCCCTCTCCTTACCCGGTGTATATTCTGAAGTAAATGCGGGGTTGGGGAGGGGGGAGCGAATCGCGTCAAGGTGTGGTAGTTACACGTCACTATAAAGGCTTATAAATTTCTCATGGCTGTTTGCTCCGGATACTTATAGACAGACCAGAATCTCGAAGACTGTGTAGACGTGATGTGTGTGGGGGGGGGGTTGCAGTGGGGTGGAAAATGAGTTATCTCCTCTTGAATGACGATAGGTGTGAATGGATAAGTACAGTCACCTGTTTTTAGAATGATAAAACAAGGGAAGGGGTAAATGAGAGGGAGAAGAAAAAAAACGAAAATATCTTCTTTAACTCGTTACCTTTATGGTTGGCACCTTTCCCTCTACTAAGGACGATGGCGTAGTGTCCAAAATTAATAAATAAAATGAATAAATAAATAAATTATCTGCATCAGCGCAAGTTACTCTGCAGGCCAATTCCTGAGTGACAGTCTTTGGTGCATTGAATGTACACAAATTCGGATGCTTCCTGGGGCTGCTGTCTTTTCTCCCTCTTTCTGGCTCTCTTTGTTGTCGAGGCTACTCTCCTCCCCGCCTCACACCCCTCCGTCCCTTGCTTAACGTTTAGGCGCTACGTTTGCTCAAATAATTTTCTCCTCACTGAAGTTGCAACGTTTCCTTTATTGCATCAGTTTTGAAAGTATTGCCGGTACATGGAGTAGGACCAATAATGTACCACGCCTTTGTGGTATAATATGATACCAACATGTGTACAGCAATGGTAAATTGACTGTGTTTCGTGTTGGTCCAGATTTGGCGCACGTATTTATCTGGGATTTATTTATTATCTCTATCTATAAGATATAATAGCATTATGTAGCATAAAAATAATTTGTAACAGATTATAGTTATATAAATAAACAAGTATATATATATATATATATATATATATATATATATATATATATATAATGAAAAAACAAACGATGTTTACAACTGAAATAGGCTCATCAGAAGAGAAAGTGTGCAAACCGTTTCGGCCGAAACGGTTTGCACACTTTCTCTTCTGATGAGCCTATTTCAGTTGTAAACATCGTTTGTTTTTTCATTATATCTTATTCATACTGTCGGATTAATTTCCATTTTATTTTCACACACATATATATATATATATATATATATATATATATATATATATATAGAGAGAGGAGAGAGAGAGAGAGAGAGAGAGATCTGTGCGGTAAAGTGCGTAGCTGATGGTAGGTGTGGCGCCCCGTCTCAGACGACAAAAACCAAGGAAATACGCTAGGAAAAAGGAGATAGAATCCCTTGCTTGCTGTCTGATCGATATCGACTTTAGACCACTCCGATGACTTTACTTTATATATATATATATATATATATATATATATATATAATATATATAGTAAACTGGTATAATCAGAAAGCCCACCCGGGTTTCACTGTTCGGATAATCTGCGATGAATTAATTAAAATAATTAAAAACAAATAGAAATAGACAAAATACATTATCATAGATCTACAACAAACGCTTATTCTGCTCAAGTTTTTAATTGTCCTGTCACCGTCTACGTCTATAATAGCTATCTTCTCTTCCAATCATAAAAAACAGAATTTATTACCCGGTCTATAGTTGCGGGATTTTATATATATATATATTTTTTTTTACAATTTCCCACTTTATGGTAGGATTTCTATTGTATTTATTTTTGATGTCCCAGATATATTTAGAAAGAGCTGGGCTATGCATATATTTTATATTTGTAAAACTAGTTTTATGGTTGTAAAATCTCTGTTTGAAAGTATCTTCTGTTGAGCGTAAATATAACATTTTATCATTACTTTCCTCATTAATCTATAGTATGTATTTTGCTTATCTGTATATTTATAGTGGTGTGAAATCTTTCACGACTGGTTTTTAAGATCTCAACCATTGGACTCATCTGATGATTGCATTACCATGAAACTTCAAGTTATGAGTGTAAACCATAATATTACCATTGATTATAAATCTGCTCTGCTTTATTAGCATTGAGCACATTTTCATACCAATACTTTTCTCATTTTTTCATTCTCTATTCATTATATATATAAACATCACTAATAAAACAGCAACTTTTAGGCATAATTCGACTTTATTCATCAACATATTACCCTTCTAGTGTGATACACTGATTCCAACGCTTCCCTAACAATTCGATGCCTTTTTTGTAGATCGATCTGCCTTTGGGCTCAAAATACACCTTAGTTTCCGATATCAGTTCTTCATTGGAGCCAAATCGCTTTCCCTGGAGCATTCTTTTGAGTTCTGCAAACAGATAGCAGTCGCTGGGGGCTGGATATGGAGAATAGTAGCTTCACTTAAATAACTGTAATTTGTAACCTAATAATCCTATTGGGCTCAAATTTTGACACGTGCCATTTTAAGATTAGTACTTTAAAAAATTATATGGATTTTTTTTATTACTAGCGCCAGGCTCGTGACTTATTGAGTGATGTGTTATACGAAGTACGACATGCTGTAAAATCCCACCAATTAAGAGATAAATAAAAGAGAGGGAGATAAAGAGAGGGAGAGAGAAAAGAGAGGGAGGGAGAAAAGAGAGAGAGAAAGAAAAGAGAGAAAGAGAGGGGATAAAGAAAGAGAGAAATAAAAGAGAGGGAGAGAGAAGAGAGAGATAAATAAAAGAGAGGGAGAGAGAAAAGAGAGAGAAATAAAAGAGAGGGAGAGAGAAAAGAGAGAAAAGAAGAAAAGAAAAGAGAGAAAGAAAAAGAGAGAAAGAAAAAGAGAGAAAGAAAAGAGAGAAAGAAAAAGAGAGAAAGAAAAGAGAGAAAGAAAGAGAAATAAAAGAGAGGGAGATAAAGAAAGAGAGAAATAAAAGAGAGGGAGAGAGAAAAGAGAAAGAGAGGGAGAGAGAAAGAAAAAGAAAGAAAAGAAAGAAAGAAACTGTACACGTTCCAAGTAGCGAGTGTCATCAGCGAGTCGTCTGTCTGATAAAATTCCTTTACCATGTTTATCAATCGATGACATTTCAAGAATTGTGTAATAATCGATTTTATTAAACTAATTACAATCTAATTCGATAATTGAATCATCCTTCGTTATTTGCCGTTTTTCAAAATGGCCGTAGGAAGCAACTTCATTTTTCTTCCCATTTACTTTTGCTTTTGACGAAAAATTCATGTAAAAAAATAAAGAACGCTTGCTTCATGCTAGTAGCGCGCATTCAATACGACGAAGTTGGCGGGAAGCGGTTATTTAACAAAAGTTCACGTTTAACTGTTTTCGATTTTTTTTTCTTCTTAGAATTCTACGACAATTGTTGGGCAATGTCATTTTGAGGAAGTCCGTTATTTTCTACAACCTTAACATAATATCTCATAACATCTGCTATAAGAAGAAAAAAAGAATTCGGTGGATAAGCAACATTTTTGTATTTCATCAATTTCAACGGTCTCATTTTTAACCAGAGGTTGTTGCAAAATGATAATGGTCGGAAGATTAAGGAACACCACTATTAATACATAGATGAGGAAAATATATTATAAATTAGTGAGTAAGGTAATGATAAAAAAAATATATTTAGGCTCCACAGAAGATACTTTCAAACAGAGATTTTACAACCATAAAACTAGTTTTACAAGTATAAAATATATGCATAGCACAGCTCTTTCTAAAAAGAGAAAAAAAATTTTTCAATTTCATTGAAACAATAAATATAAAAATAGAATATTATTTAATCCTTTGAATACATAAATGATATTCAAATTGATGATCAAATTGGATACAAGTAATAAAAAGTTTAATATAGCAACTGCCCACAGATTTTCTTTTCTTAATAAAAAAGGTTCCCTACTTTTAAGCTCTTTTTATCTCTCTCTCTCTCTCTCTCTCTCTCTCTCTATATATATATATATATATATATATATATATATATATATATATATATATATATATATATATATATATATATATATTAGTTTGGAGGTTGATTTTGAAGGCTATCACAATGCAGGTGTAAAGAAAAAATAATAAGTAACAATGGTGTTGTTTGTTAACCTGTAATTTATTCTTGATATTTCGAGATAAAATCTCTTTTTCAGAAGAACACTGGAACTGAAGTAGTTGTCGTCTTGTTATGGCATTTTTAGTTAAAAATTACATAAGATTAAAATTACTAAAAATGCCATAACAAGACGACAACTACTTCAGTTCCAGTGTTCTTCTGAAAAAGAGATTTTATCTCGAAATATCAAGAATAAATTACAGGTTAACAAACAACACCATTGTTACCTTATTATTTTTCTCTTTACACCTGCATTGTGATAGCCTTCAAAATCAACCTCCAAACCAATATATACACAATGTTCAAGCAAATTATAAACCCTTATATATATATATATATATATATATATATATATATATATATGTGTGTGTGTGTGTGTGTGTGTGTGTGTGTGTGTGTGTGTTAATGATGATGATGGCTACAAACGCGTGTTCGAGTATTGCCATTGATAAAGCAAAAAAAGTTCAATGGTGAGCTGCGTGAATGTGGCTTTTTAGTTTAGCTAAAGTCTTGCATATCTTCCCACATTTACAATAAGTTATTCCAGGGAGCACGGGGTGGTTTATTGGTCCATTTCGCCGATGCACAGTTTGGTGACTCATCATACCAGCTCTGCTCTGTTTATTTCGTAGGGAGATATAAGACACATTGCAGGATTTTTAACTCACCAATATCATGGTCTGTTTTTACGCAAATCTAACTCAGATTTTCATAGACATCGTTAATAAATAAGATGTAATCTATGTATTAACGATTTTGACTATAAATTAGTCATTGATAAACACAACCAATTCCTAATGGTATTGTGACGTAAGAAACGGTGTAGTTTCGGTAACAGACAGACAGGCTAAATATTAAAAATGTTAAAAATGAAAAAAATTGTTTTAAATAATCAAGAATTTGATGAGGAAAGAAGCCCTCCAAACGTCGTGTATACAAGTATGTCGCTACATTTTTGAACGAACTGGAGAAAGAGAGAGAAAAAAAGTTGGTTTTTATATTTTCTGCTTGACGCGCCACTTAGCGGCCAAACCAAGAAACACGGGAGGTAACCGTGAAAATAAGGAATGTCATTTTATAATTGTAAACGAAATGTTTGTGCAAAAATTGTTTGACTAAAAATTACTTTTTAAAAGATTTATTAAAAAAAAAAACAACTTAATTCATGATTAAATGTTGTTAATTCTTTTTTTTTTTTTTTTTTTTTTTTGTAAATACTTTAAAATTGTTTATTTATTCTTACTATCTTTGTTTACTTCTGAAATTTTGTTAAAAATGAAAAAAAAAAAAGTTTGTTTTAAATTATCAAGAAATGTAAAGTTTAATAAAAATCTATCGATCTGAAGATTTTAATGGAAGATTATAATTTGATTTTTTTTATTTGGTAAAGACGTTAAGCAATTAGCCAATCGAAACAGCCTCCAGTTTTCATGCCGGTTGATTTTCGGGGGTGGGGTGGGGATATACTTATGGCAGATTTCATTAACTTTAGCACGGTAGCAGTGTACCTAGTGACATAACTAACGCATGTTACTAACACACACACACCACACACACACACATATATATATATATATATATACATACATATATATATACACACACACATATATATATACATACATATATATATATACACACACACACACACACACACACACACATATATATATATATATATATATATATATATATATATAAATTAAGTTGTATATCAAATTATTGTTCATGTGAACATTTTCGATGACATTGGAAATATAGGAAATATATAAAAAGTGAAAATAAAAAAATAAATAAAAAACGGATCACAAAACAGAGTTCTAATATATAAACGTTGTTTTTCTCTTGGTATGCATTATTTTTCTAATATTTCGGGTGACCTTTGTCAATGTATTTTTTGACAATTGAATATAACTTGATAACAAAAGAATATATCTATTATGTATATGTGTTTACATCTGTTACAGACTGATATATATATATATCATCATCATCATCATGTCGTGCAGGCAGCACGGATATCCATGACAATCTCTCGCCAACCTTCCCTATCATTCATCGCCCCTGGGAGTTTTTCCTCGCTGCAGCCAGCATCTTTACATAGCTGGTCAATGTAGGTCCTTGTTGGGCGGCCCACACTAGCATGTCCATGTGTTGGCTTCCACATGAGAACATCGCTTATGAGTTCGTCCTTGCTTCTCCAGCAGTGTCCTGCATGTCTAGTCCGTCTCACTCGGATGGTCTGTGAGATAGGGGGCAGGTGACCATACAGCTGCTACCTTGCGGGGTGCTGTTTCCACGACTTGTTCAGTACAGCACGCAACATTCTTGTGCAGCTCCCATCTAGCTTACTCTCAAGGCACCTCATCAGGGTCCAGGTGGTGCAGCCATACAGCAGTACTGATATGACTACAGCCTGGAAGAAATGTCGCTTCAGC
This sequence comes from Doryteuthis pealeii, assembly GCA_023376005.1. Taxonomy (NCBI): domain Eukaryota; kingdom Metazoa; phylum Mollusca; class Cephalopoda; order Myopsida; family Loliginidae; genus Doryteuthis; species Doryteuthis pealeii. Next base: position 13,938,112 of record CM042178.1, read on the forward strand.
TTGTCAGTAGGATCAGATTTCCATATAACTGACAATTTGTTTGTGGCTAGCCATGCCTTTCCTATTCGTGCATTAATATCGTCATCTGTGGATGAGATATTACTCCCTAGGTATGTGAATTGTTCTACTGGCTTAAGGGGCTTGCCGTCTAGTGTGGAGATGTCTCCTTTCTTTTTGAAGCTCATGAACTCTGTTTTATCGGAGTTCACAAAGAGGCCGATGTTTTTTGCTGCCTCCTCCAGGCTATGTAGTAGTGACTCAGCCTGTGCCGGTGTATCTGCAAGAAGTGCGAGGTCATCCGCATAATCTGCACCTGTGACCGTTTGTGCAGGGTATCTCCTGCTTCTTGCCTTTCTTAATGTAAAATCTTTTTTTCTTTTATGGTATCTAATGATGTTCGGAGTACATAGTCTAGACATATTATAAATATATATGGTGCTAATGTATCTCCTTGTAGGACACCTGCGGTGATGTCAAAGAAATCCGTATCGCCATCAGGTGAGCGTACCATTGCCTTAGTGTCTTTGTAGAGCATCATTATAGCGGCAACCGTTTCTTTGGGGAGACCATATGCCAGTAATATTTGTTCCATTTTCGCTCTGTGTATGGAATCAAATGCCTTGGAAAAATCTACGAATAGTAGCGTTGCCTCCAAATTCTTTGCTCGAACCTCTTCTATGATCCGTTGTACTGTCAGGATCTGAGAGGTTGTGGATCTATTTTTGCGGAATCCATTTTGGTTTTTCCTGAGGGTTTTCTCTATTTCGGGTCGGATTCGATTAAGAAGAATGGCATCATATATCTTAGCTGCAATGGCAGTAAGAGTTATGCCTCTGTAGTTTTTAGCTATTCCTAGGTCTCCTTTTTTGGGGAATGGGAGGATGCATCCTTTCGTCCATTTATCTATTCTGTTTTGCCTTGCATAGCCTAAGAAGTATGTCATTGAACTTACCCTTCTTCCATACATCGGGGGGTATTTCGTCAAGTCCTGCTGCTTTTCTACTTTTAGTTTTTTTAACGCTTCGTTGAGTTCTTCTGTTGAAATATTCCCTAGTTTGATATCTAATTGTCTATCTATGATTTGGAAGCGTATTCCTCCTTTGAAGGAGTATCCCCCGATCACAGAATAGTCACAGCAAAATTACGAGTAAGCCTACATAGAAACAAAAAACAAACAAGTAAACCTATACGATACGACTGGTCGACACTTGCTAACAGCGATATAGGCAATCGCTACGCTGTAGCAGTAAGAAATAAATTCAATATCCTCCAGTAGTTATCTGAAAGCTTCACACCCAACGAGGAATACGAAAACTTTGTTAGTGCGCACCTAGAAGCTGCAGCTGAGTGCGTACCAACCAAACAAAGTGCTAAACACACTGTTCCTTGGGAGACTGAAGCAGTTAGACAAAGTAGAAACGATATAAAAAAGCAGCCCAACGCAATAAAATAAAACCGACTAACACCAATCTACACAACCTTAAGAAAGCCCATATAGAACTAATCAAAACATACAAAAAAGAACAAATAGAATATATCGAAGCACAAATAAATAATATCAGACAATCAGTGGAAGACAGACAATCGCGATTAGCATGGCAAACAGTAAACGAAATTAGCGGTAGGAAAGGTACCTCTAGATCAAAGCTAAAGGCAACCAGCAAAAATAGACTTCAGAAATGGAAAGACCACTTCCAGAAACTTTTGGGGATATATATATATATATATACATATAATTATATGGTCTTAAGTAATTATTTCTATTATATGGTGGATTGATTAGTTGGTTGGATTTTACGGCATGTCAACCCTTGTTGAGTTATTTGATGCCGAAGATGTTTTTTTTTATTAATTCTTGATAGGCATCAATATCTTTTAAACTCGATTTTTAAACACATTTTTCTACTTAACACATAGATGGGACTTTAACAGGTTCTACCAATCCGGTTCAGAGTGGACCTGGGAGTTATGGCAATAAAAGATACTCCACACTCCCCAGGGATTGAAAATTGGAACTTCGCCATTAGATGTAGTTTAACGTTATATCCAGAACACTATGTTCCTCAGTCACCGCCTTCTAGCGCATATATGATCAAAAGGTTTGGGGATTCGCTATATGGTTGGGGCAATCATATATGTGCTATGGATTGATATGGCCAGCCGACTGATCCTAATGATAATCCATAGAAAACAATTCTACCTTCAATACAAATAATTCACCGTTAGATGATATTAATATTCCTATCGAATATGAATAATTTGCACAAAGTTGTATAGTTTCAAGTATTTCTATATAATACTAGTAATTACATGGTTTAAAGTAATTATTCCTATTAAATAATAATCATTTATTTGCACAAAGTTATATAGTTTCAAGTAACTAATAATAATAATAATATTTTGTAAATAATTATAGGTTCAATTAACTATATTTAATGCAAATAATTTGTATACAGTGATACGTTTTCAAGTAACTAATCTTATTATAATGGAGATTGTGTGTTTTTCTGTCTGTAACCGAAACTATATTACTAATCGAGTCACAATTAACATAGTTATTTACATTCTTCATGATTTTATTTATATTTAAACCTCAATTATTAATAAAATTGCTTCACCTTTTTATTAGTGTTGTCCATATCTACTGTATTTAGCGCGTACCCCACTTGTACGGGTCAGGCACAAAGTCCCTATTAACGTGGGACCACCCACAAGCCGAAGCTCATGGAGTGGCAGGTGAAAAATTGCGTCGATCCGGTCGGCATTCCCCCTCAAGGGGGGCGCCTCAGGCACTGGGCAATAAACCCAGCCCTGCCCCTTTAAATCGAGGGGGCAGGTGTTGCCTGGGGGGATGGCCCCCTGGGATCGACGCTGTTAATTATATCAATGGTCCAGAGGCCGAAGCCACTGTTGTCCATATCTACATACTAATAACATGCTATTGTATTTATATATACAAAAAATAGCGGTTTGCAGTGTGAACGGGAAGGCTAATTTGCATATTGATATTAAAAATGTGATTTTATTAAATATGTGCTTAGTATTATTGATTTCTAATTGTTTGGTTTTATTTAATGAATATAAGCAAAAATCTCTTCAATGAATCTTAAATGAAATCCATTAACAAGAAAAAATAAGTGTAATTTTATTCTTTATTTCCTAATTTAACTAAATAGTTAAATAAGTAAACTTCAGCAATGAAAGACGGCAGTGATGGAAAAGTAAGTTTCATTTCTATTTTTCTATTATACCCTCACTCTGTTTCAAATCTTTTTATCTGCATTCTTATTAGACTTTCTAATTTAATACGATATTTCATTACATTAAAACTTAAATACTTGCACCCGGAGGGTGCATATATTTGCTAGTAATAATAATTATTATCAGAAAAAAAATTATAGCTTCAAGTAACTATTCTTAATAAAAATGCTTTCATAGTTATATGGTTTCAAGTAACTAATGATAATAATCTTTCGAAAACAATTACTGCTAATTCTTAAACAGATCTATTGAAACTATAGATGGTATTCTAACAGGTACTACCCCTTCGGAACAGAGTAGACATGAGAGTAATGGAAATGACGGGATACTACACACTACCAAGATCTACAGAACTATAGCCTCACCCTCATATGCAGTTAAATGTCATACCCGGGACACCCCTTTTTGAGTAGAAAGTCTTATCGAGGTATGCCCAGTTTATCTAAAGGGAGGTAATAAATAACTTTCAAAATTTTTAATTTTAAAACAATTACCAATAATCAGGAAATTGTCCAATTTTGATTATTTTTTCAGCAATTCATTCATTGAAGAATTAATTTTATAATGAATAGCTTATTTGATTAAAAAGATTTTTTTTTTAAATCGATCAATTAATATTGTAGGGGGGAGCATTTGTATAATAAATGTGGGGGGGGGGGGCATTTGTATAATAAATTGGGGGGGGGCATTTGTATAATAAAATTTCTAGTTCCTAATTTTTACAGTTATATAAAGACTAGAAAAAATTGGGTCACCCAATGAGTACCCATTGTGATCAGAAAAGAAGTGTTTGCAAAGCGAATTAACTTTTTAAAAAAGAAATAGGGCCGGAGGAGATTTTAAAAATCATTAAAATCATTTTGTAAGATTTCTAAGAAAGGGAAAGTTTGACCAAATTTAAATTTAAATGAACCTGATTCTTGAAATTCTAAGAAAGGGAAAGTTTGACCAAATTTAAATTTAAATGAACCTGCTTCTTGAAATTCTAAGAAAGGGAAAGTTTGACCAAATTTAAATTTAAATGAACCTGATTCTGGAAATTCTAAGAAAGGGAAAGTTTGACCAAATTTAAATTTAAATGAACCTGATTCTGGAAATTCTAAGAAAGGGAAAGTTTGACCAAATTTAAATTTAAATGAACCTGATTCTGGAAATTCTAAGAAAGGGAAAGTTTGACCAAATTTAAATTTAAATGAACCTGCTTCTTGAAATTCTAAGAAAGGGAAAGTTTTGACCAAATTTAAATTTAAATGAACCTGATTCTTGAAATTCTAAGAAAGGGAAAGTTTGACCAAATTTAAATTTAAATGAACCTGATTCTGGAAATTCTAAGAAAGGGAAAGTTTGACCAAATTTAAATTTAAATGAACCTGATTCTGAAATTCTAAGAAAGGGAAAGTTTGACCAAATTTAAATTTAAATGAACCTGATTCTGGAAATTCTAAGAAAGGGAAAGTTTGACCAAATTTAAATTTAAATGAACCTGATTCTTGAAATTCTAAGAAAGGGAAAGTTTGACCAAATTTAAATTTAAATGAACCTGATTCTGGAAATTCTAAGAAAGGGAAAGTTTGACCAAATTTAAATTTAAATGAACCTGATTCTTGAAATTCTAAGGGAAAGGTGAAAGTTCTGACCAAATTTAAATTTAAATGAATTCTGATTCTGGAAATTCTAAGAAAGGGTAGTTTTGACCTTTAAAGTTTTCCTGTTCCTAAGAAAGGGGTTTTGATTTTTTAAACCCCTCTCGTTGGGGCTCCGCCCCCTTACATTACTGTAAGTTCTTTACAGCATGGACTATCGCTAGTCTCATGCCTGTACTTTTATATGTTATCTTGTACCATTCATGAATGTGTCTTTATCTTTATTTATGTACTCCTTGTTAATGTACCCTTTTACTATGTACCTTGTATCTTCATATCCATGTGCTGTATATATATTAAATGTTTTGTCTTTCAACCTTCGTCGGAGTTTTCTATATCAAAGTATGTATAACTTTGAACCATCCTTACATTAGCTAAAGAGGGTGGTAAACAGAGATTTCTCTTGACTGCTGATTTGGTGGTGTTTGCAGGAGCTAAGAGAGTGGCTTATTCTCACGCTTTACGCTAATTGCTTCCACAGATATACTAAGAATTTAATAGCGAGGGTAATGAAATATATAGAGGGGGGGGGTGGATATTGATAAATAAGAAGATAAGTGAGGGATGGGTTTTTTTGTGAGTTAATTACAAATTGTTGCTAATTAAAACGATGAAAATTAATTATTTTTCAAACATAATTCAATCCCATAAGTAAGGAATATTTTAGTATTTAATTTTAGTCATTAGAATAAAAAGGTAAAAAAAAACTTAGGGAGAAAACATTGATTCTCTCAGTTTTAGTATAATAATAGATGAAAACGATAATATCACATTTAAAAAATATATATTAGTTTAAATATCATTGAAGCTATTATTTATTATTGTTTGTATCATTATTATTCATATTGTAATTCATATATTATTTATATCAGTTCTTCCCATAATGCTCGCTTACTGATGACAGTGTGTAAAATGAGTGTTGTGATTAAAAGCAACAATAATAAGATGAAAGCTAAACTAGTTAAATTTGTAATCTTTTTTTGATTTAGTTTGATGTTTTTTTTAAGGAATTACAAGTTCTGCTGCTAGGTACAAGGGTTCAAATGTTTAATGGTTATTTTTTTTTAATACTGAAGATAAATAATTTTTTAAAAATGCCTATTGAGATAAATTTTCAATCGAATTAAATACTTATAATTTTTATGGTGTATTCAATTCTAAAAGTCAGAAACTTTAATTATGATAAGTACATATTCAGCAGATGTTACTGTTGAATATATTAATAAACTTTTTCCTAATCCTCTCAACACACTGCCCTGTCGGCTGGGGCGTTAGAATGCACCGACTGCACCACTGCAGAGAGGTAAGACCCCCCACAATGGGGCCACCTGTTGGTCGTGGGTGGCGACCCCTGATGCTTAAGGATAGAACCCAGGTGGATGAGCAGTTCATGACTTGCCATACTCCACTTTGGCCCTATATTGGGCTAGACAGGCGGTCGGGGAGGGCCCCCTCCGATCAATCGGCTGGTCACGTCAAGCCCTAGCACCTATATGATTGTCCCAACCCTATTGCCCTTATGGCAAGCTCTAAACCCTTTTTATCATATGGGTGCTAGAAGGCAGTGGCTGAGGGTCTACATATCCTGGGAATGACATTAAACTCTATCTGATGGTGAGGTTCCAGTTCTGGAGGTTTGGGGAATGTGGAGCACCCATTCATAACCATTGCTCCCTGGTCCACTCTGACCCGGAGTGGTAGTACCTGTTAGGGACCCATCTATGGGTTAAATAGAAAAACATGCTTTGATAAACAAAATTGTATTATGCATTAAGAATGAACTTATTTCACAACTTTATCGGTATTAAATGACCCACTGAGGTTGATATTAAATTATCATACTGTGGTATATCCACAGGTCCTACAAGTCAAGATTATCATACTTTTTATATATTAACCTATTTCGCAATAGCTCTTAAGTAAACATATCAAACGTTACGATAATTAAATTATCATACTGTAGTATATCCACAGGTCCTACAAGTCAAGATATTTATACTTTTTATACATTAACCTATTTCTCAATAGCTCTTAAGTAAACATATCAAACGTTATAATTAAATTATCATACTCTAGTATATCCACAGGTCCTGCAAGTCAAGATTATTATACTTTTTATATATTAAACTATTATGTAATAGCTCTTAAGTAAAGAGTATAATTTATTCTCTTGAGGGTTGAAAACCACAAAGTCCCTTTTCTTTGGTTGGTTGTAGGCGTCTTGTCCTCTCTAGCAGGATTCTGTACTTGCATATCCGCTATATTCCCAAATCGCTACTCATCTGATGATAAATTCGTTGAATAAATGGATTTTGCAAGAAAAAAAATGTCTGAATAATCTTCAAGGTCGATAAAATCTTTTGTTGAAATAAAATAAAATAAAGTTTTACTTTTCTATAGAGATGGGTCCCCGGAGAAATTAAAACATTTGATATGTCAGTGGAAACTTCAATGGCAGATGTTGAAAATATGCACCCAATGAAAATTAAAAACCACAGAAAAACTAAAATACATTTAGAAACACTAACGCTGTGTAAAAACTCAAATAATAATAATAATAATAATAATAATATAATAATAATAATAATAAAGTCTGGAAATCAGAGGAAGGATTGATACCATTCAGAACACTGCACTGCTGCAATCTGCCAGAATACTCAGAAGAGTCCTGCAGACCTGAGGAGACTTGCTGTCACTCAGACTCCAGTGAAAGACCATCAGCTAATGCTGATGTGAAAACTCAAAAGGAGCAAATAATAATAATAATAATAATCTTATTATAATGGAGATTGTGGGTTTGTATGTCTGTAACCGAAACTATATTACTATACAAGTCACAATTCCCTTTGTTATTTACATCAGATTCTCCATGATTTTATTTTTATTTAAACCTCAATTATTAATAAAATTGTTTTACATCACCAAGACTGTTGACCATATCTAAATACAAATAACATGCAATTGTATTTATATATACAACAAAATAGCGGTTTACAGTGTGAATGGAAAGGCTAATTTGCATATTGATCTTAAAAAATTGATTTTAATAAATATATGCTTAGTATTATTGATTGCTAATTGTTTGGTTTTATATTAATGAATATGAGCAAAAATCTCGGGGATAAATCTTAAAAGAAATCCATTACCAAGAAGAAATAAATGTAATATTATTCTTTACTTCCTATTTTAACTAAATAGTTAAATTAGGAAAATTTACCAAAGACAGACGGAAGTAATGGAAAATGAAGGATGAGTTAGTTTCAAAGTTGTTCTGTTTTTCAATCATACCCCCTCTGTTCCAAATCTTTTTATCTGCATTTTTATTGAGTTTCATTAGCCTTTCTAATTTAATATATTTTATTATATTAAAACTTAAATACTTGCACCCGGAGGGTGCATATATTTGCTAGTAATAATAATAATAATAGCTAACGCTGATATGAAAAACTCAAAAGGAGTGTGGACACCAGAGAAAGAATTGAGACCATCCAGAATACTCAGAAAAGTCCTGGAGACCTGAGGTGACTTATTGTCACTCAGACTCCAGTGAAATACCATCAGCAAATGCTGATGTGGAAAACTCAAAAGGAGTGAACAATAATAATATTCATGTACCTAGTAAATGTAGCAAACTAGCATAACGGGAATACAAACCGAAGAACATGAGAGGTAACCGTGAAAGTAATGTAATTTTACAAATCTGATAGCTTAAAAGATGAGAATTTTGAATCACATGTTAAGCATAATTTCTTGTTGTGGTATAATAATAAGTTGAGGGGACAAGAAGCTGCCCACCCGTCGTGTAGACTGGATAACGCAAAAGTACGTCGCTACATTTTCAAATGCAACTGGAAAAAGAGATAAAATTTAGTTTTTACATTTTCTGCTTGACACGCCACTTAGCGGCCAAACCAAGAAACACGGGAGGTAACCGTGAAAATAAGGAATGTCATTTTATAATTGTAAACGAAATGTTTGTGCAAAAATTGTTTGACTAAAAATTACTTTTTAAAAGATTTATTTAAAAAAAAAAAAAAAACTTAATTCATGATTAAATGTTGTTAATTCTTTTTTTTTTTTTTTTTTTTTTTTGTAAATACTTTAAAATTGTTTATTTATTCTTACTATCTTTGTTTACTTCAGAAATTTTGTTAAAAATGAAAAAAAAAAAGTTTGTTTTAAATTATCAAGAAATGTAAAGTTTAATAAAAATCTATCGATCTGAAGATTTTAATGGAAGATTATAATTTGATTTTTTTTATTTGGTAAAGACGTTAAGCAATTAGCCAATCGAAACAGCCTCCAGTTTTCATGCCGGTTGATTTTCGGGGGTGGGGTGGGGATATACTTATGGCAGATTTCATTAACTTTAGCACGGTAGCAGTGTACCTAGTGACATAACTAACGCATGTTACTAACACACACACACACACATATGCACACACACACACACGCGCGCACACATATATATATATATATATATATATATATATATATATATATATATTATACCATGTATTTCTTTCTGTAAATGTCTCTAACTTTAAATATGTCGTTTCTATTTTTCCTACCTCTCTCTTTTTCTTGCTTTCTCTTTCAACTTCTCTCTCTCTCTCTCTCTCTCTCTCTCTCTCTCTCTCTCTCTCTCTCTCTCTGCACACACACACGCGCACAGAGAGAGAGAGAGGAGAGAGAGAGAGAGAGAGCTTTCATGCAGGTTGATTTGGGGTGGGGATATACTTATGGCATATTTCATTAACTTTAGCACGGTATCAGTGGACCGACTGATATGACTAACGCGTGTCACTAATACATACACACTAAACACACACACACACACACACACACACATATATATATATATATATATATATATATATATATATACATATAGCACGTGATGTAATGATTAGAACCGTAGGAAACACATATAAGACATTTGCGGGCGTATATTTTTGGGATGGGGTGGGGTGGGGTGGGGATTTATTTATAGATGTTTTCTTTAACTTCAGCACGGTAGCAGTGTACCTTGTGACATAACTAACAGTTGCTCACCAAAGTTTGGCTCAAGATCTGTCAACTCAATTACAATCATTCCTTGTAAATCACATCTTATTATAATGGAGATTGTGTGTTTGTCTGTAACCGAAACTATATCACTACTCAAGTCACAATTCCCATAGTTATTTACATCACATTCTCCATAGTTTTAGTTTTATTTAAACATTCGTTATTAATAAAATTGTTTTACATTATTAACACTGTTAACCATATCTACATGATATTTTCCACGTACCCCACTTGTACGGGTCAGGCACAAAGGCCCTATTTATGTGGGACCACCCACAAGCCGAGACTCATGGGGTGGCAGGTGAAAAATTGCGTCGATCCCGTCGGCATTCCCCCTCAAGGGGGCGCCTCAGGCACTGGGCAATAAACCCAGCCCTGCCCTTTTAAATCAAGGGGGCAGGTGTTGCCTGGGGGGATGGCCCCCTGGGATCGACGCCGTTAATTATAGCAATGGTCAGAGGCCGAAGCCACTGTTGACCATATCTACATACTAAGAACATAGAATTGTATTTATATATACAACAAAATAGCGGTTTACAGTGTGAAGAGAAAGGCTAATTCGCATATTGATATAAAAATTTGATGTTAATAAATATGTGCTTAGTATTATTGATTTCTAATTCTTTGGTTTAGTCTTAATGAATATGAGCAAAAATCCCGGGGATAAATATTAAAAGAAATTGATTAACAAGAAGAAATAACTGTAATTTTATTCTTTACTTCCTATTTTAACTGAATTAGGAAAATTTAGCAATGAAAGACGCGAGTGATTGAAAATGATGGAAGAATTAGTTAGGTTCTATTTTTTCTATGCTACCTCCCTCTGTTTCAAATCTTTTTATTTGCGTTCTTATTTAGTTTCATTAGCCTTTCTAATTTAATATAATATCTTATTACATTAAAACTTATATACTTGCACCCGTAAGAAAGTAAAGTCGTTCGGGGTGGCCTAAAGTCGGTATCAGCCAATTAGCGAGGGAGTCTATCCTCTTTCCACTAGCGCTAGACCAAGGAGATTTCTTCCTCTGAGGTGGAGCGCCACACCTACCATCAGCTCCTTAATTTACCGCACAGATTCCCATGCTACTACATACGCTGAGTTGGCGAGATCCGGTATCGAACTAGAAACCTTGTGGTTTCTAGCCGAACGCTCTACCGACTGAGCTAACCCGGATTTGCTAGTACAACTAAAAGAAGCAACACTCCACACTATATTTTGTCTAAAATTTAATTATAATGTAGGAATATATTTCAGAAATCAAAGCAATGGATTTTGAGGACTTTAAGTCAAGAGAGAGAAAGAGGGGGAGAAAGAGAGAGAGGGGGAGAAAGAGAAAGAGAGAGGGAGAGAGGGAGAGAGAGGAGAGAGGGAGAGAGAGGAGAGAGAAAGGGATTTGTTCTTCATAGGAATTTGAAAGTTTATTTTGAATAAATGAGAGGGCAGGGAGAGAGAGGGAGAAATAGGGAGAAAGAGAGGGAGAGAGAGAGGGAGAGAGAGAAAGAGAGAGGGAGAGAAAGAGGGAGAAAGAGAGGGGAGAGAGAGAGGGAGAGAGAGAAAGAGAGAGGAGGGAGAAAGAGGGAGAAAAAGAAAGAGGGAGAGAGAGAAAGAGAGAGGGAGAGAGAGAGAGAGAGAAAAAGAGAGTGAGAGAAAGAGAGAGAGAGAGAAGGGCCTACTAGCACATATATGAAAACAATGGGTTGGAATTTGCCATAAGTGCAATATGATTGGGACAATCATATAGGTGCTAGGGCTTGACGTGACAAGCCGATTGATCGGAATGGTCTCTTCATATAAGTAAATACGTAAGCGATATTTGATCTCAAAGTTGAAAGGATATTTACTCTTGGTCTTGACCCCATCACAAGACCTAAATCCCAAATGAGGCTTGACGTCGTTAAAATGTTTCCCGCTCGAAAGAATGCGGAAGTGACGTATGAGAAGATTCAATATGGCGGCGTTTCATCTGAGAAGTTGATGTTTAATTCATCTTTCGTTATTATTGATTAACCAGATATTCGAGCTAACCGCTTCTTTTAGCTCTTACCTCCCCCCACTCTCTCTCTCTCTCCTCTCTCCTCTATCTCTTTCTCTCTCCCTCTCTCTCACTCTCTCTCCCTTCTCTCTCTCTCTCACTCACTCATTCATTCCTCCGCTCTGTCTCTTCCTCTCTTTGTATATATATATATATATATATATATATATATATATATATATTCCGTTCTCTCACTCTCTCTCTCTCTCTTCTCTCTCTCTCTCTCTCTCTCTCTCTCTCTCTCTCTCTCCTCTCTCTCTCTCTCTCTCTCCCTCTTCTCTCTCTCTCTCTCTCTCTCTCTCTCTCTCTCTCTCTCTCTCTCTCTCTCTCTCTCTCACTCACTCACTGATTCCTCCGTGCTGTCTCTTCCTCTCTTTAATATATATATATATATATATATATATATATTCCGTTCTCTCTCTCTCTCTCTCTCTCTCTCTCTCTCTCTCTCTCCGCCTATCTCTCTCATTCCTTCTCTCTATCTCATATTTTTATATATATAATCCTCTCTCTTCCTCCCTCCCTCTCTCTCTTCCTCCCTCGCTCTCTCTCTCTCTCTCTCTTCTCTCTCTCTCTCTCTCTCTCTCTCTCTCTCTCTTTCACACTCATTCATTCCTCCGCTCTGTCTCTTCCTCTCTTTGTATATATAAAATATATATATTCCGCTCTCTCTCTCTCTCTCTCTCTCTCTCTCTGGAAAAGTCTTCTCCTTGTTACTTGGTTTGTTTGGATCTTACGGCATGTCAACCCTTGCTGGGCCATTTTATGCCGAAGTCGTTTTGTTTTATTCATTCTTAATGGATTCTCAATTTTTTTAAAAATACTTTTTTAAATTCATTTTTTTCTATTCAACCCATAGATTGCACCCTAAAAAGTAGAAGCACTCCTGGTCAGAGTGGACCTGGAAGTAATTCTGATGAAGGGGTACTCCCGGGATCCAGAACTGTAACTTCACCATCAGATAGAGTTTAAAATCATACACAGAATACTAAAAAAAAACAACCTCAGTCACCGCCTTCTAGCACGTATATGATAAAAAGGGTTGGGGCTTTTCATAAGGGCAATAGGGTTTGCGGCAATCATATAGATGCTAGGGCTTGACATGACCAGCCGATTGATCGGACGGGGGTCTCTCCGTCTAACCTAAGTAATGACTAAAGCGGAGTGTTGCATGTCATGGATTTCTCAGCCATCAAAGGTACATCCTTATGCACCACTGGTCACCACCCACGGTCAACAGGTGGCACCATTGGGAAGAGGGAAGATTTTTTTTAGGAAAATCTTTGGAGGTCTACATAACACCGACAATTCTTCCAATCCGCATCAGTACTACTGTACGGCTGAACCAGTAACGAAGCGTCGAGAGAATAAGGTAGATGGGAGTTGTACAACAAAGTTGCGTGCAATCTTAAACAAAACGTCAAAAACAACAAGAAAGCAGGTGTACTTGAGTAACGGTGATATAGTCCCGTAATCATTTCTTCATTGGAGCCAAATCTCTTTCCCTGGAGCATTTGACACGGTACATTGTCTTGGTGAAAGATTGATTTGTGGCCGTTTGTTAGCGATTTCTTCCTTGAAACGCACTAATAATGCTATATGATATTTGCCATTGATGGTTTTTCCTTTTTCAAGGTAATCGTTGAACAAAATACCTTGCACGTCCCAAAATACAGAGGCCAATAACTTGCCTGCTGATGTTTGCGTCTTTGGTCACTTTGGACGGTTTTCAACTGCAGCTGTCCACTCAGCTGACTGACGATTTGACTCCGGAGTGAACTGCTGGATCCACGTTTCACCGATTGTCACATATCTACGCAAAAACTCCTTTTTGTTGCGTTGAAACAGTTGCAAACAACGCTCTGGATCGTCGACAC
>CM042178.1:13956995-13966995 GCA_023376005.1 Doryteuthis pealeii
ATGTATGTATGTATGTATCTATCTATCTATCTATCACAATCTGTTCATATCTATTAATGTTCATATATTTCAGTCTACTTCTATGTATGTATGTATGTATGTATGTATCTATCTATCTATCTATCACAGTCTGTTCATATCTATTAGTTCATATGTCTCTATCTCTCTCAGTTCATATCTATCTATCTATCTATCTATCTATTTCAGTGTGTTCACTATCTATCTATCAATCTCAGTCTCTTCCTATCTGTCTATTTCCTTTGTCGAAAATAAACGAAGATTATCTTTTTTGTCTTGTTTTATTAAATGACCTCCTAACACTTCTCTAAAAAAATGAACGATGTTTTTGTTTTATTTTCATTTACATTTGTCTTTCAAGCTTATCGTATAAATTTTTTTTCACTTTCTATTTTCTTTGCAGGTCACCCTCTGCTGGTTTTGACCATATCCTCTCCAGTCAATAGGCACATTACGTTGCGACCACATATCAAGTACATAGGGAATATACATGGAAATGAGGTAAGATTTCAAATTTACCTAATTTTTAATATATATATATATATATATATATATATATATATATTTGTGGGTGTGTTGTGTTTCTGCGTAAATCTGTGTGTGTGTGTGTGTGTGTGTGTGTGTGTACAACTGTGTAGGGAATATACATAGAAATGAGGTAAGATTTCATATTTACCTAATATGTCTATATATATATAGATGTGTGCGTGTGTTTGGTTCTGTCTACAAATGTATATGTATGTGTGCTTTTGTAAATCTTTAGGTAAATCTTTTTATCTGCATTCTTATTTAGTTTCATTAGCCTTTCTAATTTAATATAATATTCACCAGAGGGTGCATATATTTGCTAATAAGAATAAATACTTGAAGCTATAATTGTTTATTAAGGATTAAGTAAGGACAAATTAACAGCATGATCCGATGTGATCCGCGCATCTTTTTCGACTAGCCATCGTATGAACTTTATGCTTTGCTTCCTACGTTAAAAAGACCTTGTGTTACATTCTAACCTGGTGGAAGATCTTGGTAAATACCAAGGATAATTAGTATTGATACTTCGAACTATATAACTGTGTGTTGAATAGAAATAAGTACTTAGAATCGTATACACATTTATAATATATTAATGATTTGAAGGCAATTACAATGCGTATAAAAACTAAAAACAAAAATATGTTATTTTTGTCTTATCGATTTCAAAGTAGAAACTTCATCTTCAGAGGTGTATATCAGAAATGTACGTGCTTAAGTTTTTTTGTGTGTAGTTATAATTTTTTTCTTATTTTTTTCCTCTTCTTTTTTTTTCTCTTTCTCCTTCTTTGTGTTATGAATGAAATGGGCGAATAATTGTAAATTCTTATTTTTTTTAATGTCTGTTGAGAACGAATATTTGAACCCTGCCTTATATATGTATTCAATATCGTCTGTTTATCTTCCGGTGAATATTGCAACAATGTAGCCATGTCGAATTCAAAATAAAAACCATCACATAGAAAAATTCATATACCTAGCTTTTATTTTATTTTATTTTATTTTTTTATTTTCTTTTTCTTTTTTTAATTTTTTCTCTAATTTATACACATTTATTACGCCCCTCTGGACGAGTAGGATGTGACACATTTTAGCGGGGTTTGACAGGTGTGCATTCGCAGTTTTACCTTGGTTATCTAACCAAGATTAAAGAGCCCTGTCTGTCCTACTATTTACCCATAGCTGGAGGGAGAATAGTTGGATTCATACCTAGACCACTACAGATTTCTAAATTTTGTTATAGACACATTTAGGCTGAACTTGCACTAAGGTGTCAAAATTAGGGTGACCCAGAAAAAACAGAACCCAAATTATTTATTTATTTTCCCATTAAACTAACCTTAAACCCCAACCCCAACCCCAACCCTAACCCTAACCCTAACCCTAACCCCGAATCCTACCCCTAACCCTAACCCTAGTTAAAATTAACAGTTTTATTACAAAATTTGTGGGTTCTGTTTTTCTGGGTCACCGGTATACAGGGTGACCCAGAAAAAACAGAATCCAAATTATTTATTCATTTTCCCATTAAACTAACCCTAAACCCAACCCTAACCCTCATCCTAACCCTACACCCTAACCCTGACCCTAAACTCAAACCCTAGATCCCGATAGTTAAAATTAACAGTCTTATTACAAAATTTGTCGGTTCTGTTTTTCTGAGTCACCCTAATTTTGACACCTTTGTGCAAGTTCAGTCTACATTTAATATTAATATAAACTTATTTAATATTCATTCATTATTCCAACTTATTCGGTTTCTTCATTTTTCTTTTTTTTTTTATATAATTATTCGATAATTTTTTGTCTTTTTCGTCTTTCTCAAAAAAAATTCATTCCCAACACTCTGGCCACTACCAGTAATAGACTCAAAACATTCGATTTTCTCAAAAAAGATTTTTTTTCTTGGGTGTTATCTTCTTGTCTCATTACTTTGTAACATTATTTATTTATCTTATTTTACCTTTCTCTTTTTGATATAAATTATGAAGAACTGACTGTTTACCAAAACACATTTAATGAAAAAATTAAGTGAGAATCGATTTTCCAATTGCTGACAAAAAAAAAAATGGCACGGCGAATAAATCGATCTTTAGTTCAAAATAGATATCTACAATATTTATAAAACACCTCGCCAACCATAAGCATTATCCTTTACACCCCTCACACACAATCATATATAAACTTAGCAAAAGTACCGGTCCATAACCGGACTATTAAAAGTTAAAAAATTAATTAGGAAATAATTGAATAACCCAGTAATAATGAATAAACAAATATGACTTCAGCTATAATTAGATTTAAAATATATAAGAGGTATCATGCCTTTTTCTACGACCATATGTTGTAGAAGTTCAAAGCCAAGTAAATAAAAATTATTAGAGGTGGCTGCAGGGATTGTTAACTCACTCCAAATATTAAGCCTGTGACCGATGAATGGGTGGCGATTTTTTTGGCGTTTTTTTTTCAATTTTTAAAACTGCTCTTTTTGTTACAGGTTAGGAATTTTGTTGACGCTACTTCAAAGATGAATTGTGCGAAGGCGGACGGGATGCGTGGGTATGTGTCAAGCCTTAACTTTAGTTTTTGTTTTTTGAACATGAACATTCGTATTTTCTTTCATACAGGCAACAGAGTCTTCTGTCTGGGAAGTTTAAAACTAACAACTCGTCTCGATCTGTGCAGTCAGACGACAAACTGCCATCACTCTCGCGCTCTGCATCGCAACACCGTAGGCAGCAGGTGCGCGCATACTGTTATTGATTTTTAACTTTAAGTTAATATGATTATATCGTCTTAACATATTATTAAATCAATACCCCATATTGTAATTATGTGTGTTTCTAGTATAAGCATATCAGTTAGTCGCGACATTCACAATCCTGAAGAATGACCTCAATCGCTCTCTCCTCTTTAATATTAATATTATGAGAGAGAATAGTATTATATATATATTATATAAATATATATTTAAATAAGAGAGAGAGAGAGAGAAGGAATTATAATATATATATACTTATATATTATAATATATAATGAAGAGAGAGGAGAAAGAGTATATAGAATTTA
This sequence comes from Doryteuthis pealeii, assembly GCA_023376005.1. Lineage (NCBI taxonomy): Eukaryota > Metazoa > Mollusca > Cephalopoda > Myopsida > Loliginidae > Doryteuthis > Doryteuthis pealeii. Next base: position 13,960,614 of record CM042178.1, read on the forward strand.
TATATATAGTATTATATATATAGAGGAGATTATATATATTATATAATAGAGAGAGACGATTTTCTATTTTTATTGAGAGAGAGAGAAAGAAGTTATATATATATATAATGCACTCTTTTCTATATATATATTATAGAGAGAGAGATCATATATATATATATTATATATATAGTATATATATACTATATATACTTATATATATATTAACTCTATATCTCTTATATATATTTTTGTTTTTTTTTTCGGGACGGCAATTAATCTCATTGCTTCCTATTTTTTAAAATTAAAACGCAAGACTTGTTTTTTTTTAATTATTATTAATCTTGGTTAAAAACAACCCGAGCCAAAGAATTTCTCCGATAACAGTGCGGATGAGAAGGGCATTTTGAGAGCGGGATTTAAAGCGTTTGCTCTCAATGACTGTCTGCCGCAACTAACTAGAAATGATTTCTGTCTCCCGCGATTATTGTCGGTCTTCAAAGGGTCAATTAGAGATGCATACATCTCTCAAGTCATAACGTCGGCAGTAACTATTTACATCTGCTCATATCTATCTATCTGCAATCTATGCTATTTTATATATTATTTCAGTCTACTCTATAGGTATCTATCTATTTCGGTCTGTTCATATATTTTTCCTTTGCTGAAAATTATATGATGATAATCTTTTTATCTTAATCTAGAAGATTATCATAGTCTGTTATATGTATCTGTATATTATCTATCTATCTTAGACTTTCAAATCTATCTACCTACTATTTTTCAGTTCTTTAATATTATTCTATCTTACTTCAGTATCTTAGTCTGCTCATATCTATCCAATCTTCTATTATTTCAGTCTTTAGAATCTAACTATATATATATATTATTTCAGTTCTACTTCTATGTATGTTATGTAGTGTATCTATATATCTATCTATTTCAGTCTGCTCATATTATCTTCTATCTATCTATCTATCTATTTAGTCTGCTCATATCTATTATTATTTCTATCTATCTTATTTTCGTCTGCTCATATCGTATTCATCTATCTATCTATTTCAGTCTTTCGATCTAACTATATATATTATATATATATATATTATATATATAATACTATATTATATTCAGTCTACTTCTATGTAATGTATCCTAATCTATCTACTATCTAATTCTATCTATCTATCCTATCTTAGTCTGCCAATATCTATCTATCTAATCTATCTATCTAATTTCAAGACTGCTCATATCTATCCATCTATGCTATCTATTTCAGTTATTTCGAATCTAACTATATATAGTATATATATATATATATATATATATTCCAGTTACTTCTATGTATGTATGTAATCTATCTTATTATATATCTATCAATAATCTATTTCAGTAATTCGAATCTAACTATATATTATATAATATATATTATATATAATATATATATTATATTTCAGGTCTACTATCTATGTATGTATGTATGTATCTATTATCTATCTATCACAATCTGTTTCATATCTATTAATGTTCATATATTCAGTCTACTTCTAATGTATGTATGTATGTAATGTATGTATCTATCTATCTATCTATCACAGTCGCTGTTCATATCTATTAGTTCATATGTCTCTATCTCTCTAGTTCAATATCTATCTATCTTCTATCTATCTTTTCAGTGTGTTCACTATCTATTATCAATCTCAGTCTCTTCCTATCTGTCTATTTCCTTGTGCGAAAATAAACGAAGATTATCTTTTTTGTCTTGTTTATTAAATGACCTCCTAAACACTTCTCTAAAAAAATGACGATGTTTTTGTTTTATTTTCATTTACATTTGTCTTTCAAGCTATCGTATAAATTTTTTTTTCACTTTCTATTTTCTTTGCAGGTCACCCCTCTGCTGGTTTTGACATACTCTCCAGTCAATAGGCACATTACGTTTGCGACACAACATATCAAGTACATAGGGAATATACATGGAATGAGGTAAGATTTCAAATTTACCTAATTTTTAATATAATATATATATATATATATATATATAATATTTGTGGGTGTGTGTGTGTTTCTGCCGTAAATCTGTGTGTGTGTGTGTGTGTGTGTGTGTGTGTGTGTGTGTGTGTGTAGCAACTGTGTAGGGAATTACATAGAAATGAGGTAAGATTTCATATTTACCTAATATGTCTATATATATATAGAGTGTGTGCGTGTGTTTGGTTCTGTCTACAAATGTATATGTATGTGTGCTTTTGTAAATCTTTAGGTAAATCTTTTTATCTGCATTCTTATTTAGTTTCATTAGCCTTTCTAATTTAATATAATATTCACCAGAGGGTGCATAATATTTGCTAATAGAATAAATACTTGAAGCTATAATTGTTTATTAGGATTAAGTAAGGACAAATAACAGCATGATCCGATGTGATCGCGCGCATCTTTTTTCGACTAGCCATCGTATGAACTTTATGCTTTTGCTTCCTACGTTAAAAAGACCTTGTGTTACATTCTAACCTGGTGGAAGATCTTGGTAAATACCAAGGATAATTAGTATTGATACTTCGAACTATATAACTGTGTGTTGAATAGAAATAAGTACTTAGAATCGTATACACATTTATAATATATTAATGATTTTGAAGGCAATTACAATGCGTATAAAAAACTAAAAACAAAAATATGTTATTTTTGTCTTATCGATTTCAAAGGTAGAAACTTCATCTTCAGAGGTGTATATCAGAAATGTACGTGCTTAAGTTTTTTGTGTGTAGTTATATTTTTTTCTTAATTTTTTTCCTTCTTCTTTTTTTTTCTCTTTCTCCTTCTTTGTGTTAATGAATGAAATGGGCGAATAATTGTAAATTCTTATTTTTTTTAATGTTGTTGAGAACGAATATTTGACGCCTGCTATATATGTATCAATATCGTCTGTTTATCTTCCGGTGAATATATGCAACAATGTAGCCATGCGAATTCAAATAAAAACCATCACATAGAAAAATTCATATACCTAGCTTTTATTTTATTTTATTTTATTTTTTATTTTCTTTTTTTCTTTTTTTATTTTTTTCCTAATTTATACACATTTATTACGCCCCTCTGGACGAGTAGGATGTGACACATTTTAGCGGGGTTTTGACAGGTGTGCATTCGCAGTTTTACCTGTTATCTAACCAAGATTTAAAGAGCCCTGTCTGTCCTACTATTTACCCATAGCTGGAGGAGAATAGTTGGATTCATAGCTAGACCATACAGATTTTCTAAATTTTGTTATATGACACATTTAGGCTGAACTTGCACTAAGGTTGTCAAAATTAGGGTGACCCCAGAAAAAACAGAACCCAAATTATTTATTTTTCCCATTAACTAACCTTAAACCCCACCGCCAACCCAACCCTAACCCTAACCCTAACCCTAACCCCGAATCCTACCCTAACCCTAACCCTAGTTAAAAAAAATTAACAGTTTATTACAAAATTTGTGGGTTTCTGTTTTTTTCTGGGTCACCGGTTACAGGGTGACCCAGAAAAAACAGAATCCAATTATTTATTCATTTTCCCATTAAACTAACCCTAAACCCACCCCTAACCCTCATCCTAACCCTACACCCTAACCCTGACCCTAAACTCAAACCCTAGATCCCGATAGTTAAATTAACAGTCTTATACAAAATTTGTCGGTTCTCTTTTTTCTGAGTCACCCTAATTTTGACACCTTTGTGCAAGTTCAGTCGTACATTAATATTAATATAAACTTATTTAATATTATTCATTATTTCAACTTATTCGGTTTCTTCAATTTTTCTTTTTTTTTTTATATATTAATTCGATTTTTTTGTCTTTTCGTCTTTCTCAAAAAAAATTCATTCCAAACTCGGCCACTACAGTAATAGACTCCAAAACATTCGATTTCTCAAAGATATTTTTTTGGTGTTTCTTCTTGTCTTTTTTCTTTGTAACATTATTTATTTATTTATTTTTACCTTTCTCTTTTGCTATAAATATGAAGAACTGACTTTTACCAAAAATAAATGAAAAAATTAGTGGAATCGATTTCCCAATTGCGAAAGAAAAAATGCACGGCGAATAATCGATCTTTAGTTCAAATTAGAAGATGCACCATATATTTAAAACACCGTGCAACATAGCNATTATCCTTTACACCCCTCACACACAATCATATATATATACTAGCAAAAGTACCCGGTCCATAACCGGACTATAAAAAGTTTAAAAATTAATTAGAAATAATTTGAATACCCAGTAATAATGAATAAAACAAATATGACTTCAGCATATAATAGATTTAAAATATATATGAGTATCATTTGCCTTTCTACGACCATATGTGTAGAAGTTCAAAGCCTAAGTAAATAAAAATTATTAGAGGTGGCTGCAGGGATGTACTCACTCCAAATATTAAGCCTGTGCCGATGAATGGGGTGGGAGTTTTTTTTGGGTTTTTTTTTCAATTTTAAAACTGTCTTTTTTGTTACAGTTAGGAATTGTGTTGACGCTACTTCAAAGATGAATTGTGCCGAAGGGAGACGGGATGGGTGGGTGTGTCAGCTTAACTTTAGTTTTTGTTTTTTGAAATGAACATTCGTATTTTCTTTCATACAGCAACAGAGTCTTCTGTCTGGGAAGTTTAAAACTAAACTCGTGTCGACGTGAGTAGGGTGGGGTGGAGGGTGTGCATACTGTATTTTTTAATTTTTTGTTAATTATTGTATTATATCGCTTAATTATTATAAATCAAAACCAAATTTTGTGTGTTTCTTAGTTATAAGCATATCAAGTAGTATGCGAGATTTCAAATCTGAATGACCTCTCGTTTGTGAGTTATAAGTCGACACGTACATACCAAACTTCTTTTATATATATATATATATATATATATATATTATATATATATAAGGTATCCAAATGGCTGGTAGTAAGGGATGATTCCACCTGGGACCCTCAAAATCTCACTGGATAACCATACTGTATGCTCCTGTAGGTGTTACATAATCTATGCATATATTATTGTCAACCCCCTGTATTTCTGAAGGGATGACCCCTTTTCATATCACGGGCGGGACTTTCCATGGAATATTACAGAAAACCCGCGAAGTACGTGGGACCAAGTTAACCCGTTAGTTCCAGCTTGGACGTCAGGCAGAAAAAGATGTCTACCTTAGCATGGGCTCATTATGCACACGCGCGTTGTGTTAGAAGAAGAATTTTAGTTAAGTAAATAAAAGTTTAAAGAAATAATATGGTGTTCTTGCTTGATGAATGTCTTGGCAAAAAGATTGACCAAGAAGAAGGAATGCATCAAAGACGAACAGCCAACCAGAATCTAGAAATAGAATTCAACATGGAGAGAAAAGAATAGAAACGACTAGAGATCACCAATGGCCAAAGAAGTAAGTAAGGCATATGCATCTTTCTATCTACCTGTGTCTATCTCTCTCCCCTCTCCAGTATATAACAGAGGTGCAAACATATATTCATACAAGGATTTTTATGAACCCCTAAAGAGAGCTCAATGAATAAATTAGATTAAATACAGAGCAATATTTAACTTGGTTTGATTTTTCTGGTGAAACTGTCTTTATGTGAATTCCCTCATTTTGTGATATTTCTCTCTCTCTCTCTCTCTCTCTCTCTCTCTCTCTCTCTCTCTCTCTCTCTCTCTCTCTCTCTCTCGTTCTTACTTTCATCCACTCTCTTTTTTCTTTCTTTCTTTCTTCTTCTTTTTTTTCTTAGCTCTCTCTCTCTCTCTCTCTCTCTCTCTCTCTCTCTCTCTCTCTCTCTCTCTCGTTCTTACTTTCTTCTTTCCTCCACTCTCTTTTCTTTCTTTCTTTCTTTTTTCTTAGCTCTCTCTGTCTCTCTTCTCTCTGTCTCTGTCTCTCTCTCTCTCTCTCTCTCTTCTCTCTTCTCTCTCTCTCTTTCTTCTTTCTTTCCTCCACTCTCTTTTCTTTCTTTCTTTCTTTTTTTCTTAGCTCTCTCTCCCCCCCCCATCTTCTCTCTCTCTCTCCTCTCTCTCTCTCTCTCTCCTCTCTCTCACTCTCTCGTTCATACTTCTTTCTTTATTTATTCTTAGCTCTCTCTCTCTCTCTCTCTCTCTCTCTCTCTCTCTCTCTCTCTCTCTCTCTCTTCTCGTTCATACTTTCTTTCTTTCTTTCCTCCACTCTCTTAAGGATTTAAAAAAAATGTTAAAAAGCTTTTTTGGTCGAAATAAATTTAGTACGGAATAACGGTTTGTTACCATTTTTCACTCGGATAATATATATATATATATAATATATATATATATATATTATATATATATATAATTCTAAATTCTCTGTATTTTGACAGTTTTAACTTTAAATATTCAACATCTTGTCCTGAGGAAGGCCGTTTTATTTGTATACTTAAAA
>CM042178.1:13971995-13974495 GCA_023376005.1 Doryteuthis pealeii
AATTGGAAAATTGTTGAAAAAATATATTTGATGATTATAATCGATATTTTCCTCATCAACAAAAAGTTTTGTTGTTGTTGTTGTTGTTGTTGTTGTGCGGCCCGTTACTGGGATCGAAATCGAAACTTTATTGGTAAACAACTACCCCGACCATCAAAGACCTACGCAATTTACGATTTTTTTTTTTTTTTGCAGAGAAATTTGGGGGATTCTAAAAACATTTTTTTAACTGAGTATTCTTGTGCAACTCCCATAAATCATAGTCTCAAAGTGTTTTGTTAGGTTCGAAGTGGTGCAGCCGTACAGTAGCACTAATACAACTACGGCTTGCAAGAATTGCGGCTTTAACCCGTGAGATCAGACTTCAATATTATTGATAGTCTGTCTTTAACAGTCCACGCCTTTCCTATGCGTGCATTAACATCGCTTTCTGTGGATAAGATATTGCCACCAAGGCATGTGAACTAGTCCACCGACACACACACACAAACACACACACACACACACACACACACAAATATATATATTATATATATATGTAAGTTATCCCAAACTGATAGTAAGTGATGATTCTACATGGGATCTTCAAAATCACACTGTATAATTATTGCATGTTTTAGTAGGTGCAAATACAAGGATTATTATAAATCCCTAAAGAGGGCTCAATGTATAATAATATATTTTAGATTACATTTTTTAAAGAAGTTTTTTTTTTTTTTAAGAATCTCGATATTTTTTGACACACCTGAAACAGCTGTACGGTGTTCCACGTCGCGCACGTTATTCGCCGAGTTTGTTTGTCATGATTATTTTCAATAATTATCGAATTTTATACGATATATGCATTGTAATTGCCTTAAATATATATATATATATATATATATATAACTGATTTTGATCGATAGTTTGGTCATCAACAAAAGTTGTTGTTGTCGTTGTTGTTGTTGTTGTTGTTGTTGTTCTACCCGTGACAAGAATCGAAATCATGCTTTAGATCTGAAACGTTATCGGTAAACAACTACCCTAGCCCCCACCAATGCAATTCAATTTTTTTTTTTTTGTTTGCAGCGAAATCTGTAGGTCGATAATTCTAAAAACATTTTTTTTTTTTTATGAAAGAAAGATGAAAAAAAATCTATCGAAATATAAAAAAAAGAAGAAAAAAAAGAAAAAGAAAAATGGTAACTTGAGAGACGATGAAATAAACAAGTGTCAGTACGACCCCCCGGGGCAATTTCATTTGACACGAGCCAGAACATTTTGGCATGCACACACATGTACATACACGCACACATATGCACATACACGCACGCGCATACGCACGCATGCATGCATGCACGCACACATATGAACGTTCATGGAGACGTACGCACGCACACCCAAACTAATATACATATTCTTATAGTTATATATATATATATATATATATATATATATATATATATATATGTGTGTGTGTGTGTCTGTGTGTGTGTGTGTGTGTGTGCGTGTATGTGTGTGTGCGTGTGTGTGTGATTTTATATGAAAAATGATGACTTACCGGTGAAAATGATCACAATGGTTAGTTGATGCAAGTTTCACAATGATAAGACAGCGATATAACAAATATAAAGTGCTCAATACGTAAGTAGAGCAAATTTATTATTATAATGGTATACACAGGAATAATATATATATATATATATATATATATATATATATATATATGTGTGTGTGTGTGTGTGTGTGTGTGTGTGTGTGTGTGTGTGTGTTGAAAGGAAAAATAAACAAAGGAAAGAAAACGCTGAATGGATAAAATAGATTTTATTTTACTAACACGTGTTTCGGCCTGGAGTTAGTTCATGTATACATGTATTCTATTTATTATTATTTTAAACATGAAATAAAATAATAATAATAATAATAATAATAATAATAATAATAATAATAATAATAGAAAACTACAACATCTTTAAGTATACAAAGAATAACGGTCTTCGTCGGAGTAAAATGTTTGAAATTGTGTACTTAAAGATTATGTAGTTTTCTATTATTACAATAGTATAAAAATATTATTATTATAATAGCATTAAAATAGTATAGCTTCTATTATCTTTCGGGTTAGCTCAGTCGGTAGAGCGTTCGGCTAGAAACCACAAGGTTCCTAGTTCGATACCGGCCCTCGCCAACTCAGCACATGAGTAGCACAGGGATCTGTGCGGTAAAGTAAGGAGATGATGGTAGATGTGGCGCTCCATCTCAGACGCTAAAATAATCTTCTTGATCTAGCGCTAGTGAAAAGGGGATAGACTCTCTCGCTGATTGGCTCATACCGACATTAGTCCGCACCGACGACTTTACTTACTTATATCTTCTATAATTTATAATATTATATCATCAAATATTGAAATATAATATATATGAATTATCATATTATATTATATTATTAAGCCAGTAGAACAGTTCACATACCTAGGTAGTAATATCTCATCCACAGAAAGTGATGTTAATATACGTATAG